>WWET01000435.1:525169-539444 GCA_011038615.1 Limnodynastes dumerilii | reverse complement strand
ATATAGCGTGGTGCGGGCGGATGTACCGCATCCCCTCGCGGAGCGGGTCGCGCCGGCCCTGTCTTTCAGTTTCTCTGCCCTAGGATAAAGCTCAACCTTTTCAGATTTTTAACCACAAGGGGCTGGATCCAGATTTAAGTAAGTGCTTGAAATTAGTTACTCCTGGGCTAAACCATGTTGATTGCAGGGGAGTAATATTTCATCTATTGCAAACAGTATTAGAGTTGAGAGGTGATGTTTCCTATCCCAAGTCTAAATAACAGTGTAATAGTAAAGCTGGTCAGTATCTGCGTGCAGTAAGCATGCAAAGAATACAATTAACTTGACTCCCCCTGCAATCAACATGGTTTAGCCCAGGAGTAACTAATTTCAAGCTACTTAAGTCTGGATCCAGCCCAAGATCACAGGCACAGTAATATTTTTTTTTATTTTTTTTTACTATTGCAGTATCCAATAGCATTGATATTATTAATAAATAATACATATTAGCTGTACCATAAAATCATTAAATTATTTTATTTTAATCTAGGAATAAAGTACTTTTTAATTTTGTATGCAAACAGTAAAAAAATTGTTGTGCTTTATATACTATTCTCTGTACATTTACAAAGAATTCAGTAATATATTAATGTGAAAGCTAAACTGCTGGTCAGCCCTGTTGCCACCTAATGATCTGAAACCAGGGAAGGCAGTTTGCATCCCAATGAGTAGAAGATTCAGATGACTGTAAAAAGTTAGACAAATGTTGATAGTCAATGGGATCAATATTTATGGGCTGCCAGTGAGAAAATGTCCCATTTCTTGGGCTCATATTGTTATTTCTACCTATTGGTTAATTATATTTTGTATCAAATTTTATACAATACACACACCCTAAAAAATAACCAAAGAGAAATAATTGTACAGTCACAAAAAAAGAAATCATTATTTTCTTCTTTTTTCTTTTCATTTGATATATATTACTTTAACTTAGCTATACCCCAAAGACAATGCGTAGAACGCCCAACTAATTAATAGCTAATTAGGCTGCCAAAACTGTGGAGCACTGGATGATATTAACGGCACACTCTAAAAGCCGTGATTATTGATTAAACTAATTGACCTGATTAGTTAAAATGAAATTAAATGACATCCTTCCTACTTAACAGAAGCATCAATCCTAGTTAAAGGCGTAACTACTTGTATAGCTCATTGATATTATTCCATAAACTGTGTTGATGTAAAAGTATTACTGTTAATTACTGTGTTGTTGATGGGAAAAAAAGGTTTGAATATATATATTTGTCTATAGAAATCTGTAGAACACATTGGAAATGATTAATTAATTAATTATGTTACCACTAGAACCAAATTGATTAATATGGCTAATTACCCAAAGAAATTATTTTAATTTTCCAATACTTCTTTTAAAATTGATCTTTCATTTAAATAATAATATTTTAAATAGATTAACAATAGAGAAACAAAAAAATGTGTACCGCATAGCATTGAAAAATAGTTGCTGTCTCTCTATTATATAGGCTATATTGGCAGTGTTTATGGAGACATGGGTGCAAAATGCGATATAGAAATATACATAATTACCAATCCCAGATTGCTATCAAAAAACAACAATTTGGGAAAAAAGAAAAAAGAACCGCATCTAAAATGCACACCGTAGCAACTTAAAATATAACTTTTAATTAGTCATGTTTAAAATAATTGATTATATTCATGATTGGTTTGGTTAGAAAAGCTTGTGAAATATCAACAATAAATTAATTAGGATATGCTAAATCAGCTACAATACTGATAGTGGAAGCAATTGCCACAAAAGGAAAAAAATGGGGGGCCAAACGGCAAAGGAAAAAAATGGGGGGGGGGGGACCAACGGCAAAAAAGAGAGAAAGTTAGTGAGCAGGACCATTACACAAAAGACATTATGTATGGCTGCATGTCCAAACATTGTAATGGAAAGTAAGCATGCAAAAATAATTATATAGCCATAGTTATCAAAAACGATTCCTACACAAGCGTCAACACAACCTAGTTATGGTTCAAGACAAACGAAAGAAGTCCCATGACAAAAGAGTTCTTCTCAGAAAGTGTGCCAGAATCAAGAAAGTATTTGACAGATTGTAGGCCCAACTCGTGGCTGATACTCGTATACAGTGATTCAACATCACATTTATGCTAAATATGGCCAAAAAGTTCTTAGTATAACAACAAACAACAAGTATTACACACAAGTGTGTTTTAGATGATTATGGATACATGGCTACTAGTAACAATTGAGCAGTGGCTTGAATAATTGTTGGTTTTAGCTCTAAAAGCTACAGATATTTATATTTGTTCTCCCTTTAATCCACTTTTCTACGTCACTTAATAGGGGCGTGAGTAAATATCAGCACTCTGTAAGGTGGCTTTCCTGATTGGACAATGCACCTTTAAAAGGAATCAGAGATCAGCTGTTCCACTCGCCTTGAAACAGCTATACGCGAAATGCGCATCGGCGGCAAACAGACCCGGCAAGTGAGCAGGACCTTTCAATCAGGCGTCTCTCCTCCCTCTCCATTTGCGTCTAACATAGTGCATCGGTAAGACTGTTCTATTGACTACAGGGCCAGTCAGGGCTCCTTAGGGAGCGAAGCACCGCCGTGAGGCGGGTTTTTTATTTATTTTCTTGTTTTGTAGCAGACAGGGTTATCTACCATACTTACCGTGCCTATTCATCAGATATGATTTGTATATATGCATATGACATTCTGGAGAGGTTGTGTTGACGCTTTTGTAGGAATCTTTTTTGAGAACTATGGCTATATAATTATTTTTGCATGCTTACTTTCCAATACAATGTTTGGACATGCAGCCATATATAATGTCTTTCAGTAGGTATACTTTACAAGCATGGTAAGTGTTAGTTGATTTAATCAGGAAAATTTAAATCATTGTTCTAGTGTAAAGGATAAAGAGATTAATAATGTTTATCAACATGAATGTTTAATCCTCTTCATATACAGGGGTCTATTTACTTACCTGCTTGTTTCCTGCATCATGTTCACTTATCTTCACTGCGAGCCTAGCAGCTTTGTTCACACTACAGTTACTCACCTCTCCTGCGAGGTCACGTGAAGATCCTCCGGGTCCTCGCAGGACTTCTCATTCATGCGATGCATGAATGAAGTCGATTTCTACACTTAGAAAATTTTAGGTCCTGTGTTCATGCCAGATCCGGAGTCAGTTATGTCGCACGGACAGGTAAGTCCTGTCTTCTATTTTTTCTTTTTCTTTTTCTTTGTATTGTGCCAATATTTTTTATATAATAAAAAATTAATTTTTATAAAAAAAAAAAAATTTTTAAAGTTAACATTAAACATTTTTATTAGACGGGTTTTTTTTTTACTGTAATAGTATTCTAGCGGTGTCCCTATACATACTCCCCTTTTCCTCCCCCTAATAATAGCTATTAGGGAGAGGAAAATAGGAGTATATGGGGACATCACTGGAACTGGCGTTGCGGGAGTGATGAGTAAAACTCTGCTCCGGCATTCTGTAAATATTAAAAACTTCATTTAATGCGATAGTGCCAGTATTAAAATCAACTTTGTAAATAGACCCCACAGTATTTCTCATGCTGTCCACATGTCTTCCTGCATATGCGTACTGACTGGTAGTATCCAACTGCTGCAAGAATAACTTTTATATTCATTGAGAAACTGTGGTACCTGGTGCTGATGTTCATCATCATCATCATCATCATCATCCTCCTTTCTCTAATGTTCATCATCATCATCCTCCCCCTCCCCCTCCCTCCTTTCCCTCTCTTCCTCACATGGCAAGCTGTATACATGCTGTAGCATAAATGAACTAAGTTCCCAGAAACAAACTCAAACCTGCAAACACTTGTTATAGCATCAGGATTACATGCATGAAATAGTCAATCACTCCTTTGTTTTTGCCATTTGGATGGCGGGTTTCCAGCAGTTCTGTAAACAACCGCTTATTAAATCCAGTGATTTGTATGTTCATCCTTGTAAATCTCAGGATGGTGATCTTTAAAGTGGCATTTTCAAAAATTGGTCATTTTGGTCATTTTTATGGCGGTTTACCCCTTAAAAAATGTGGTGGATTAGAAAACGCCAGAAGAAATGCCGTAAAAGTGGCTATTTCATTAAACTGCTCTTTAGTAAATCTAGTGCACCACTACTTTTCGCCATTTTTTTGGCGTTTTCAAAGCCCAGTTTGTGTGTTGTAGGATCTTCGAGTGTTAATGTGTTGTATATTATTCATAACATCTCTCTCTCTCTCATTCCTCTGGATGTCTCTCTCTGAGTCTTAGCTATGCCACAATACCGTCTTATCATGCTCTCCGGGCTGTGTTGCTGGCTTTCCAGAATCTCAGAATCTCCAACTGCTGTTTTGAATTGCCCGGCCCCTTAAACATGCTTCTCCTCCTCACTGCACTCTAGGAAATGTAGTTTTCTAAACAAGAAAAGATGGCAGCAAGCTGAGAACATTCTTTAAATAAGTTAGTCCACATTAATTTAAAAAGTTATCCCCTTCATGATCAACCCCTAAAATATCACATATATATTCTTTGCATTAATACATTGATTTTAAAGAGGGTGTTCTACTCTACATTTCTATTAGAGCAGTATAAGCAATGGAGGGAAAGAAAGTTGATCAAATTAGTGAACTCCAGAAAACAACAGTAATATATAATATAGCAAAATAAAGCTAAATTTAAGTGCATGTGAATGCATGTCTGTTGCATAGATACAGGATGTGATGTCATATGTGGGAGGCGGGTCACTTCTGTAAGCCTGTTCATGTTCAGATCTGTTAGATGCTGTTCAGTAAAGACGTATTTGAACCAGTGTCATCTTTATTGTTACACACACACACACACACACACACTTCTATAATGTAAGTTCTAGATGTGTAACAAGTGCATAAGCATTTAAAAGAAAGGTGCATGTGGTTTCTATACCTTTCTTCATTAAATAATCATTTAAATAAATTACAATGCCTTCTTCTTCAAATAGTCATATAATAGTGAGAGGGAATACATGTAAAAAGACCACCAAGTTTTCTTTAAATACATAGTACAATCATATAACTGACAGATAATAAAGTACTATAATTAATCCTACAAAAAAGAAAAAATACATTTAAAGAACCACTTCATGGTGGGTTTTACCCAAATTGGCAATCAGTGAGATGGAAACCACTATGGTCAGTTTATTAAAGAGATTATAAAATGTCTCATTCAGGCATCTGATGGCCCATTACTCATCTCCACAATGACAGGCAGTGAGAATGCTAGTTAATACTAGTTAATCTAGTTAAAATAAATGAGGTATGAGGACCAACATGCCCCCATGCAGATGGGCCTTTTGCTTTTAGTTAGCTTTGTCAAGGCATCCTTGATGGATTTCCTGAAGTGTACACTTTTACCTGCTTTTACATTTACTGTCAAACTCTCAATTAACCCCATTGTGTAGCTGTGACTTATTTTTGAGGTTCACAGAAAACGAAATCTACATTAAGGGCCTCATTCATTAAAAACGATTTTGACCTGCGATTTTGCATCGTGGGCCATCATGGCGATATTGCCACGATTTTTTTCCAAAAAATGTCAAATTCATTAAAATGCGATTTGATCGCGATTTTTTCAGTCTCAGGCGATATTCTGCAATTTTTAAAGGGCTAAATTGCGGTGATTTTCATTAGAAAACCACCGCGATTAGCCCTTTAACAAATCGCTGCAAATCGCATGATATGAAAAAAAACCTAAGTGCTGCATGGCTGCAAGCCTTAGCCATAGTACACACAGAGCCAAAGAACCCATTATACAACATTTGTTTTCCAGCTGCATCTGGTACTAATACATCTTTACCACTTTGGATACTTTCTAGGTGGTGGATCATATTTCTGGTTAATTCACAATGGTGATAATTATTGATGAAAATACTACACTATAGGCGCCTCCCGATTTCATTTTTTTCTTTCCAATTTATATCTTTTTTTTTATACCTATTTTTTTGTCTAATAAAGGTGTGTCTTATACACGGGGAAATATATATATATATATATATATATATATATATATACACACATACTGTATTTCCCCATGTATAAGACGCACCTTTCTTAGACAAAAAAATAGGTCTAAAAATAAGGGAATTAACACTGAACTTACCTTTTCTGTCCCTCCAGCGGTCCCTCTGGCAGTTTCAGGGTCTCTCCCCGCGGCTATGACTCAGACTGTCTCCCTCGCGTCGTGCGCTGCACATAGATGTTGCGTGACCTAAGGTCAATTCTTCTTAGTAGGATGTCTTTTGGACTTTTCTTCTTCTTCATTGGATAGTCTTCTCCTGTTGCCACGACGCAGGAACGCTTCTTAACTCCATCGGGGCTGCTCCTTATGACGATCAGGTCAGCGTTTTTATAGTGGAGAAACAGTAGAGGAAAAATGACGTAGAGATGACGTAACTGACGTCATCTCTACTCTAAAAACACTGCACCCTAGTGACCTGATCGTCATAAGGAGCAGCCCCAATGGAGTTAAGAAGCGTTCCTGCGTCGTGGCAACAGGAGAAGACGATCCAATAAAGAAGAAGAAAAGTCCAAAAGACATCCTACTAAGAAGAATTGACCTTAGGTCACGCAACATCTATGTGCAGCGCACGACGCGAGGGAGACAGTCTGAGTCATAGCCGCGGGGAGAGACCCTGAAACTGCCAGAGGGACCGCTGGAGGGACAGAAAAGGTAAGTTCAGTGTTAATTCCCTTATTTTTAGACCTATTTTTTTGTCTAAGAAAGGTGCGTCTTATACATGGGGAAATACAGTATGTGTGTATATATATATATATATATATATATATATATATATTTCCCCGTGTATAAGACACACCTTTATTAGACAAAAAAATAGGTATAAAAAAAAAGATATAAATTGGAAAGAAAAAAATGAAATCGGGAGGCGCCTATAGTGTAGTATTTTCATCAATAATTATCACCATTGTGAATTAACCAGAAATATGATCCACCACCTAGAAAGTATCCAAAGTGGTAAAGATGTATTAGTACCAGATGCAGCTGGAAAACAAATGTTGTATAATGGGTTCTTTGGCTCTGTGTGTACTCTTCCGGCCCTGAGGGATGGCACTCATATAGAAGAACACATAAAAAGAACAGCCATCTAGTGCAATATGTTGTAATAAATAAATATAATTTAATCAAGATAAAATGCGTACATCAAAGATAAAAAGATAAAGCTTATCTGTTTTATGGTTAGAACCACACAGCACAGATTATGATTCAACACCAACGCGTTTCGTCCTTGGGTTTGCCACTGGACTTCATCAGGGAGAAATATATGTGATGGCATGACAGATCATATAGTTATTTATAGGGGGAAAAGGGCAACTTTTGCTTTTAAAACGGCACATGTGCAGTGCAAGCCCTTACAGAAAGGGACTTAACTAAGGGCAAATGCAGAGAGAGCTAATCCCAAAGCTCTTAACACATAAAAATACAAATATACAGTTAAAATACATAATATAGACAGAAATAACACAAAACTGTGAGTATAAAATCAAAGGATATACCACTAATTATATAAAAAAATACGCTTCCACCATAGCCCCTTCCTTGGTAGGTCACTTCAATGCAGTTTTGAATGGTTCCCAATTTGTCCGAGAATCCACACTAGCAAATATCATTGTCCTCCCAAAGCAAGGAAAGGACCCCTCATTATGTAGTAATTATAGACCAATTTCTTTGCTAAATGTGGACTTGAGACTTTTTGCTAAGGTTTTAGCTTTGCGTTTAACCCCCCTTCTCCCGCATTTAATTCATCCTGACCAGACTGGGTTCATACTGGGGTGACAAGCATTGGATAATACCAGACACGCTGTGGACCTGATCCACTCTATTCAAGAACATAAATCCCCTGCATTACTTATGGCTTTAGACGCTGAAAAGGCCTCGACCATGTTTCCTGGTCATTTTTAAATGGGATTCTAAGGTTGATGGGATTTTCGGGTCAATTCTTACAGGGAGGGCTAGCATTGTATGATTCCCCTTCAGCCACAGTAACGGTAAATGGAATAGCCTCTACCCCTTTTGCAATTACAAATGGAACTAGGCAGGGCTGTCCATTGTCCCCACTAATCTTCGCGCTTATAATTGAGCCCCTAGCTATACGGATCCGCTGTAACCCAGATATTCAGGGAATATTGGTGGGTCAATCGGTCTATAAAGTTGCTTTATACGCGGATGACGTATTATCTTTACACGACCCCTCTTCCTCTCTTCCGGCGGTATTGGCGGAGAATGACGAATATGGCAAATATTCTGGCTACAAAATTAATCCACAAAAAACTGAAGTCTTAGACTTTTATCTATCCCCTGAATTGCGCCAAAATCTGGAACAGTTCTTTCCTTTTGTTTGGGCTCGGAAGAAAATAAAATATCTCGGGATCTATTTAACTAAACATTATAATCAACTTTACCAGACCAATTACCCACCAATTCTTACCCAAATAAAAAAAGATCTGGAGCGATGGGATCCACTACTTATATCATGTATGGGTCGTATTGTGTCCATAAAAATGAATATCCTACCCAGATTGTTATACATTTTTCAGGCAATCCCGGTCCGAGTCCCTGTACAGATTTTTTAATCGCTGCATTTTCATATCACAAGATTTGTATGGCGGGGCAAACGTCTGCGGGTTCGCCTGGAAGTTATGCACAGAACAACAAGAGGAGGAGGCTTGGGTCTACCAGATTTTCGTTGTTACTACGTAGCAGCTCATCTTGCCCAATGTGTATTATGGGGTTCACCAGTCACTAATCGGGTATGGCGATCCTTGGAAACACACTATATTGGGGTGACCTCTATGGCCTCAGTGTACTGGTTACCCAAATCGGTTCGCCCTCTAGGGATTTCCCGCCACCCAATTATTAATCATTATATGACCCTTTGGGACAGTGTACGCCGTCAATATCCGCTTTCTATCCTGCCTAGTCCTATTATACCTTTGTATAATAACCCCAACTTTCTACTTGGATGCAACCCTGCGGCGTTTGGGACATGGATAGCAAAAGGTATATATTATTTAAATGACTTAATTAAGAGTCCTATATTTCCATCTTTCTCTGAGATTAAAGAGGCTATCATGGTTCCCAACCAAAATATTTACAATTTAGACACTTTTACGCGTCGGTTAAACCGGTGATGGAAGGCCGAAAACTTTCACAATTTGAAACCCTATGTAGAAAACGATCCACATTTAAGGGCCTCATCTCTGAATTATATTCAATGTTGATCCCGAACGCGACGGAGATAGAGGATGTACATGAGTCTGCTTGGGACAGAGACTTTGGGAGCTCTTTGGATTCGGAAGAATGGGAGGAGATAAGAGGGTCAATTGCTTCTACCTCTATTTGTACCCGAATAAAAGAAAATAGATACAAGTTACTACTCAGATGGCACCTGGTTCCTGCCCGGTTTTCTTTTCCAGTCTCAGATGCTTGCTGGAGATGTGGCGTGGACACCGGGACATATATTCCTGTCTGGTGGACGTGCCCCAAGATCAGAGCACTCTGGATTAAAGTACATGAGTTTATATCTACATTACTCCAAATTAATGTTCCCTTTCTTCCACAATATTTCTTACTTCCGCTAGGGGTGCCGGGAGCGACGAAAGGTCAGAACAAGTTACTGCTTCATGTTACATCCGCAGTCACTTGTTTGATAGCGTCACTATGGCGCCAACCAAGGGTGCCTACATTGCAGACTGTGATTGATAAAATTTGGTACATATATAAAATAGAGTTTATGACGTGTATCTTGCACGACAATGCAAAATCCTTTAATAAAGTATGGGAACCTTGGGCATCTCATTTTGGTGCTTCACTTCCTATTTTTTGTAGTCTGACCTGAGTGAGTCTAACCTGGTTTTTCCCTTCTCTCTCTTCTTTATCTGTCCCTTTCCTCTTTGTGCTTTTTTTCTTGACGGTTAGCCACCTGTCCTATTTCGCTTTTTACCCTTCTTGTATTATCACATTTATCTGCGTAATAATTTTTAAAAAGGATGGAAGTTATTAGTTGTTTATTTGCAACATAACTTGGACATACTCATTCAATGACTTTGAATTGTATTTCATAATTTCATGTAAATTGTCTACTGTATGTCATTTTGACTCTTCCAATAAAAATTTATTTGAAAAGAAAATTTAAAAAAATCAAAGGATATTACTGTAGGAGAGGTTTTAAGCCTTATGTCGGCAGAATCGGCGAATATGAGCAGGCGCACATGCGCAGCAGCACTGTCAGACACAAGTGTCTGCAGCGTTGTCAGGGCAACCCAGCGATTGCTCTGAGCAAACGGATTGAACTGATTCATAAGAGCTACAGTAACGGAGGCTGGTAAATACATATATAAGAAGCTTAAACATCTGCAGCAGTGTCAGCCCAGCGGCTGCTATCGACAGAACTTATATACAGAGCTTGCAACTGACAACATATTTGGGCTAATAATCACATCTCAACCCCTAAATTCAGGGCACCAACCTAACAAATACCTATATATATAACAGGGTGTACAAAAAACAATACAAAAACGAGCATTTGGGAAAATATACATGACCATAAAGAATATATGTTATAAAAAATATTATGATTATTTTTTATATATAAAAAATATATATAAAAGAGGAAAAAAAGAAGCAGACAATATAAATATCTTGATAAAGGCACACATCAGAAGAAAGATAAAAACTAAATTGATGAGGTTAAAAATACCACAGACATTGTTCTAAATATACTGTTCTGATAGTAATAATAATAAATATATTAAAATCTAATACCCTAAATTATTATAAGACGTTCTAAAAAATACTAAACTATTAAATCAATAAAAAAGAGATATATATTGAAAATTAATAAATAGGCATAACACTAGTACAATTCTAGGTTAGAGGAAGGAAACAAAATAACCATAAAAGGTGCAAGGTAAGTATTATAACAATGTGATACAGGTCAATAAAACATATGTTCACATCAATTTAGAGGACTTCCCAAATATAATAGAGACCTCTACCAACAGGGATGGGGGATAAATAATAAATAAGTTAAAAAAGCTAAAAGAACGCACTAACACAAAAAGGCATTAAGTATTTCATTTTAAAGATAGGGACGAAGGGCAATAGTGATGTACTTATAAGAACCCAAACAGGTCCTTCCCCATGAATCCTTATGTTCTATAGTTGATTTACTAGGAAGGTTACTGGTTGCTAATATATTTTTTACATTTCTAGCCTTTCCATAAACTACTTTTGGTCTCTCTGGAAGTACTTCACTCAAAACCGTATCTGACTTTAGGACATCCCAATGTCTTTCGAGCGATTTTTTTTAATATACTTTTCCGCATAGTTAAACTGAGTAATAAATAAAACAGGGGTCTCCTGTGTGGTTTTTGGTTTGTAAGTAATAAGAGATCTTTTATCCATATCAAGAGCTTTCTTTTTTGATTGCTCTATAAGTGATTCGGGGTAATCCGATTTTAAATCTATCCGCATACATATCCAATTGTTCTGCACATATTTCGGGTTGACTGCAATTCCTTTTTATTCGGCAGAATTGGGAAAACGGAATATTATCCTTCCATTTTTTTTGATGGCCACTAGTATAATGTAGGTAACTGTTCTTGTCTACTGTTTTAATGTAATTTTTGGTTAAAATGTTATTATCCTTGTTATATAAAACCATATCTAAATACTCAATATGCCCATCGGATATGTTATGGGTAAATTTAAGATTATATTCGTTTATTGATAGGCTCAGTATAAAATTATCTAGCTCCTCCCTAGGTCCCTTCCTGATGATCAAGATATCATCAATATATCTTTTATAAAAGTGCAAATGCTTAGTAAACCTATTATTATTAAAAATATGTTTGCGCTCCCAACTCCCCATATGTAGATTCGCAAAACTTGGAGCGAAAATCGTCCCCATAGCTGTCCCACATATCTGAAGGTAAAAGGAATCTAAAAATTTAAAATTATTATGGGATAAAATAAAGCCAATCAGATCGCAAATAAAATTCTTATGTATCATATCCATACTCATATCTTCTAATAAAAACTCACGTACAGATTCAATACCTTTCTTAAGATCTATACAGGTATAGAGAGCTTGCACATCTATGGTAACTCACATGAAATCATTTTCCCAGGGGTAGTTTAACAGGGTTTGTGGAACCGCAGTGGTATCTTTCAAGTATGTTGGCAATTCTTTAACATATTTGTTTAGAAATACTTCAACATATTCGGAGATATGCGAAGTTAAGGATTCTATACCTGCTATAATTGGCCTGCCTGGTGGGTTTACCAGGCTCTTGTGGACCTTCGGTAAATAGTAGAAGATTGGAATAATGGGATTAGTTACATAGAGGTATTGATACTCCCCTTTCATCAGAATATTTGTATATAACCCTTGCAGCAATATTTTCCTCAATTCATCTAGAACTTTCTCAGTCGGATCACTCTGTAGAGAGCGACAGGAGGCCATATCTCCTAATAATCTTGAAGCTTCCACTTCATTATCTGAACTATTTAGGATTACCAGTCCTCCACCCTTATCTGCTTGTTTAAACACTAAATTCTCATTACTCTTTAGGGTGTTTAAAGCTTTTATTTCCTGCTGGGTTAGGTTATTCGCAGGAGTTTTGACCTCCTCTATTTTATCAAAATCTCTCCTTACTAATTCATAAAAAATGTCAATGTTACTATTTTTAGACTCCAAAGGATAATATGTTGAGGGGCATTTCAGACCTGATTTAGAGTTGACATTAAAGTTTTCATTTTAAATTTTTATAATAGCATTATACTTCTTACAAAAGAGACGTTTCAATGTAAGGTTCCTCACAAATTTGTTAAGATCTATAAATAATTGAAATTTATTAGGTTTATTAATCGGAGTAAACAATAACCCCCTATCAGCTTCCTCAAGAGTAGCATTAGAAAGGTTAAAAATGCCTGTTTGTTTCTTCTTCTTCTTTTCTATTACTTTTTCACAAATAGTTTTTTGTTTTGATGTATTGCCTCCTCGTTTTCCTCTTTTTTCTAACTCCCTTTTCCTTAAAGGTGAGGCTTGACATATATTTTCCCTGAGTGTGTTTTTTTTCTTACATCTCCTCTGTGGGGACTTGGGGATAAAAATCACTCTCACTTTCCGAATTAAGTCTATGTAGTGCAGAAAACCTATTTTGGTCTTTTTTGACCTAACTCATTAGATTTAAACATCTTCAATAGAATGTATATCTAAAAACAAAAGGTATAGGAAACAGCAGCTCAAATTTGTGTTGGAACAGGGGGAAAAAATTGCGTACAGAAAAACAAATCCAGAAAAACGCTAGTGTCCAAAATATCCCAAAATAAGCACAGTCCAAAAATAGTTCAGTTATAAAGTTAATCAAATAAAAATAAAAAACAGAAAATGACCCGATTGTTCAGGGGCAGCCATCCCAGATATATCCGTAAATTCCCACGGATTAAAACTGATAAGACAAAAAGGAAATCGGGAGGTGCCTATAGTGTAGTATATTTAGAAAGATGTCTGTGGTATTTTTAACCTCATCAATTTAGTTTTTATCTTTCTTCTGATGTGTGCCTTTATCAAGATATTTATATTGTCTGCTTATTCTTTTCCTCTTTTATATATATTTTTTATATATAAAAAATAATCATAATATTTTTCAAACATCTGCAGCAGTGTCAGTCCTAAAATAAAAATCAGAGAATTAGTTACAAATATCTGCAGATATGTGATAAGCTGTTCGCCACTTACAAGGCTTCTCTGGTGAACAGTCCTAACTCTAATCTTAACTCTAAATAGAGCCCCAACTTTGGGTCACATATCCAATATCTTTCTAAACCAAGAGCATACCTCACATGGAGATTCCCAGGTCTCCCAAACTGCCACTCTGAGACCGCACCCCCTCTCAGCTACAATCTCAGAGAGACTTTAAACCACATATCCAAAATGGAGGCAGCTACAAAATCAGTTTATAAAGTAATATATATGACCGGTGCACAAGGCAAGGGGAATTTGTACAAAAAACAAGACATGGCCTGGCACTCTAGCCATTACTCAGTTACTAATCATGAACTTCTATCTTTAAAATAAAAATCAGAGAATTAGTTACAAATATCTGCAGATACGTGATAAGCTAAGTGGCGAACAGCTTATCATGTATCTGCAGATATTTGTAACTAATTCTC
>WWET01000435.1:497603-519743 GCA_011038615.1 Limnodynastes dumerilii | reverse complement strand
CGCCGGCTGAAATTAGGGTAGCCTTCAGCCGGTGTAAGGAAGGGGCCATACGCCCGCACAGGGGGAGTGTCGGGGTAAGTGAACACCGATACGCTGTGCTTTAGTAAGCACAGCGCATCGGCGTAGGTCTGGATCAGGCCCAATGCCCATAATAACCAACTGGATTAAGTAAATGAACTCCTTGAAGTTTCTTAATTCTGAAATGAACTAGGACAATTCTCTGCACTGAACATATAATGCAGGTAATAACAGAATGATCACTCTAGGTGACTATGTATTATCCAATCGATACAACCTATGATGTAATCCTTGTTCTAGATCTATTCCTAGGTATCATACACATTGCCCTCTAGGACATAATAAATCTGTTTCTGTAACACTGTGCAAAGTAATAAAACCAGGAAATATGTCTATTTCATAGCTGTATAAATCTGAGTTAAGCTTATTGGGCCGAATTCACACCTAAGAAGCTTTGGCTTCTTAGGTGCGTAGATTAACGAAATGACCTACTAAGCATGCATAGTAGATTATTTACGCAATCTAAGTACCAGTTAGGTATGTACATTTCCTCCGTGTTGTCTTTAAAGACCGCATATGTTACGAGCCGCCACGCTCTCACGGCGGCTTACAGTGTGTGATCCCAGTGCTCTCCTAGGACGCTTCCCTTGTTCTGCGCACTGGCCACGGTGCTGGTATCAGCTGTTCATCTCCTCTCCTATCCTTGTAGGGGGCTGGTCCAGTCTTCCGCATTCTGATCGGCCTGTCCCCCTGTAAATAGCCAGCACTTCCAGCCCACCAGTGCTGGTTATAGCGTCCTTTACGTGCCCCAGTCTTTCCTGCCTTGTGCTCTGCTCTCTGCTCTTTGATCTCGTCTCCTTGCCTCTTTGCCCCTCAGTCTTTTGCTCTCTGTCCCTTGGCCCTTGCTCTTTGTCCCTCAGTCTTTTGCTCTCTGTCCCTTGCTCTTTGTTTCTTGGTCTTTTGTTCTCCTTATATTGCTTCCTTGAGTGCCCCTCCAGTCCAGTACCTTGCCATTAACCCCATGTTGTCCAGCTCCCTCTCTCTACCTCTCTCCTTGTTGTTATCTCCTGCTGTGTAAACTTAGCTTTCTCCCGAGTGATTGTATTTGTCACCCCCTTGGGGTTCCCGCTGTGTGACTGTGTGCGTGGGTGCCCTGGTTATTCCTGTTTGTCTTGTCTGTCCTGGCGATTCCCTTTAGTCCTTGTTCCATCTCAGTATTCTTTGTGGTCCGTCACAAGTCAGTCCATTCTGACTTGTCTTTTCCCGCTTTCTGCTCAACCTTCTCCTTAAGTTTCCCTCTACATATTTTCTCTCTTCCACGAGTCTGGTTCCAGGGATAGCGACCTGTTGTAGGGTCAGAGCCAATTCCAACCCCACCATCAGGGGCAATGGTGAACACCACCCGATGACAAAGACTACGCACCCAGGTAACTGTTCTCATAATTTCACTGTTTCCTCTTACAGCATAGAGTAGTTTAGTAGGAAAGAGGCAATGTAGAAGTGGGAGGGGGAGGAATTTAGATTAGCTGGGGGGAAGGGCGGGGAGAGGCATTCTCCATACGTAGTTTCCTTATTAAGAAATTATGGACAGTTACTTAAGGTAGCCATATGGCACTCTTAAGTGCCAAGAGGTGCCTAAAAATGGGGGGTGGGGTTAGCTGCACCAGTGAGTTAGGTGCGAATCTGTCTGCACCTAACTAATTCCTAGGTGTGAATGTGGCCCATTGTGCCTTTTTAACATAAAGGCAGTGGACTGGATACAGAAACAAAATCCTCTGGCAGTACGAATGAAAGAGGATACCCAGTCACTCCCCTCTCTTGTGCAGGCTTTGTGGCAGTCACGCAAAACCCAAAACACACCCCCACTGTACAATTTAATTGCTCCCCCCCACACCTTGCCCGGGGGAGGGAAAGCACAGCCCATTTGTTCTGAAATGGCATCGTACAGAACTAAGTTCCATACAATGCTAGGTACGTCAGTGTTACGTTCGTAATACTAGTGTAACATCTAGAGGGCGCATGTAAGTGGGGTGCTGGACGCAAGTCTGAATCATTCCCAGTGAGGCTAAGCCAGAGCTGACCTTACACCTTTTATGATGGGCAAAACAGTTGCAACCATATTGAGGTGCAAGGGAGGTCACATTTCAACTGTGAAGACAGAAGTTTAAAATTAAGAAATTAAGTTTTTAAGCTCAGCTCTAATTTTAAGCATAAAACAATGCAGTATTTCAGTTCTATGCATGCAAAGTATTTTCCCTGTATATAAAAGAATTAAAATTAATGAGCTACTCTTACATTGCACAATGGTTAGCCGAGCTGTACACTTGCACCTGTTATGCTCTTACTTCCAAACTCTGGATCAGCACCAGCATGTCTTGCAAATTTATAAGTAAATGACCTCCAGCAAGACATTGAGAGTTTAATGTTTACCTCTACAGCAGTTTATGTATCTAAAATCTACTCCAGTTAGAACATATTTGGATAGAACTAACAGTTGGCTTACTTCTGTTTAGATAATAGAGAACTCATGTCTGTTAGCTGGGTAGTGGAATTTTAATGGCTCATCTATTCAACAGTGATGTTTTGTTGCATAGAAAGAAACTTTCATAATCTATGACTGACAGAGTTTTGTTCACTTATTTAGGGAACTCTGTCAAGTGAGCAATCACTAGACTGTTAAATAAAATTTCATGTTCTATTTTATGGAAATGGAAATGCATAGAAAGAATTGCTTTTACTAGACCTAAAAGTAAAGCTGGCCATACAAAAGAGCGATTATTGGCCTGGTCATCTAATTATTGTGTGATCGGACCAATAATCAAAATAATTTAAGTATACTTTAAAGGTGTTAGTGCAGCATAATATATAGATCTGCAGCAGGCCAGTGCACGGAGTAGTAGAGACAGGGATCAGACGAAGCCACTTTCCACACAGCGCATCTCTGCCCTGGCCCCACCCTTTTTTGCTAGGATTATCAGTCCCAGCAGGATAGGTGTATGGCCCACCTCCTGCTGGGATCGATAATTGTCCCACTGTATGGCCAGCTTTAATCTCCCTGTAATAAGAAAGGAAAGCTGTCACACTCGACGGCAGACGCCGCTGGACTTACCATGTAAGGAGCCGTCTGTCAGCGGCTTTCCCAGGTCATGCCCGCTCTCCAGCCCTCCAGAGGTGCCACTCCCAATAGTGGCAGCCTCCTGCTCAGTCTCCATTACAGCATGTGTGCTTGCTTGCATTAACCCTGCAGCTTCTGGATTACCTGCACTACTGTGCTATCCAGCTCAGCTAAACCTCTGCAATTCAGCTCAACTAAACCTGTGAAATTCAGCCCAGCCAAGCCTGTGCAAACCAACTCCTGCGAAACAGGAGTAATCTTGGAAAAAGGCGAGATATATATATAGTGATTAGTTAGGAAGTTAGACAACAGTGGTAGAAGGTGGCGGGATGGAGATGAGGGAGGAGAGGTAGGGTGCAGATGTGAGGGGTGGTGGAGAAGGTAGAGTCACACATGACACCCAGACAGAAAACTTTGGGGGAGGAGACGGAGGTATTCCCAATGATGAAAATAATGATTTCCATTTTGACCATTTTCAGCTTGAAGAAATGGCCATGAGGCAGTCAGGTATCTTGGACAGGAGCGAGTGATTGAGGTCGAGGAGGTGAGGTAAATATGGGTGTCATTGGCATAGAGGTAGTAGTTATAGCCAAAGAAATTGAGGTTTCCCATAGAGGAGGTGGGGAGGGGAAAGAGAAGCAGACCAAGGACAGACCTTTAAGGACAGAACGTTACAAACCTTGAGCGCACAGTGCAATGACGCTGACAGCTGGAATTTCGTTGGCCGAGGAGGGAGCTGCAGCACAGCTTCGACATCCCCCCCCGTGTACCGGCAGGATTCCGGGTATAGGTCCGCATCGAATTGAGGATGCGGTGACTCGGCAACTACCCTCACCAACGGTAAACAAAGTGGGATCGTGGAGAGCCGGAGCACAGCTCCAACACACACCCCGTGGGACCGGCGGGATTCTGAGCAAAGGTCCGAACCGGACGGAGGAGATAGAGAGCCGATAACAACTCTTGCCGACGGGGTATGTGTCACCTTCTTTTCACCTTTGTATGCGCCCATTACAATATCTATTAGACTCCAATTGCCCAGGAACGTATATATATTTCACTCGGGCTGGCCACCCGTAGTGGATCATTCATATCAAGACTTCACTATCTGCAAACGTTTCCTCCAGTTGCTCCTGGAAACATCTGACAACTGCTGATTTACCAACAGCGGGGAATAAATCTGTAGTGGGATCCACAACTCCTATATGTGTCTATTTTAATGTTTCAAATATTACATTTATTATTTTAGTTGGGTTACATAGATTTTTAATAAATAAATCCTTTGTTACATTAAGTGCCGTTTTTCTATCTTATTGAAGCCTAAAACCTATTGTGCAAATAAGAGCACCTTACAACTAAGATTACATAACAAAACCCAAAATTTTTTTTCTATTTATTCAAAATTCTGAAGCGCTGTATTTTTTCTTTATATTTCTTGTTTGCTCTCCTGTATAGGAGGTGGGGGTGAAGACACATCACTCCATACAGCTGCTCTTTGTATCAAATTGATATTTTAGCGCCACTTTCTTATATTTCTTTTTCTGTATTTTGTATTTTTGTGTTAATATAAGTAGGCTGCTTATTTATTACACAATGTCTGAGAATGCAGGCTTCAATAACCGTTTTGCCAGGAGAGACAAATATAACCGGGAGTTTATTAATAAATGAAACACCCTTATTCCTGGAGGTGAGACATCTGTACTTGTCAAAACACCCCCAGAAATGGTAACTAAACTACATCAACTTGAAGACTTATTGATGATGGAGGTTAGAGATTGGTGCGATGGTGTCTCCCTCCAGAAATACATGGACAATAACATTGTTCCACGTGGATTACGGGTATTTAGAGACTTGGCCTTCGTGGAGGTCCCCGACTTGAAAAAGGCATGGGAGCTGACGCTACATAATTGTTTTCTGTCACTGATGAAGCTTCTGATTAACTATAGAGATAACAGAGTGAGAGAAACAGTCACTAGAATTGAAAAACTGAAGCTAGAATTAGAAATGTATAAAGAAGATGCTGAATTTAAGGAAAGAGAACAAATAATAAACAAAAAGGTCTGTGAATTTGAGAGAAAGGTGATGGAGAGGAAAGTAAATAAATTCGGAAGGGATACGTACGATTATGAAACGGGACAAATTCACAGACCCAAAAATAGTGGGACTAACACGAAGGGCAATTCTTGGTACTTTACAAGTAATTCCAATAAAGACTATACTGGTAATAAAAACAGAAAACCTAATACATAAAAAGGGAATGGGGGTAATAGGGATAGAGTCCCATTTCATAATAGGGAGAATTACAACTTAACTAATTAAAGCCCATTTAAAATAGCAGAGATAAAGATAAAGATAAAAATATTGGTACAACACTAGGGTCTAAAATATGGGTACAACACTAGGGGCTACCACAACAAATGGGAGTAACAGTGGAATCCAAAGTACTGAATCAGTAGAATTGGGATCTAGGAGCAAGCAATTGAACCTCAATCATTTTTTTGGGAGGGACCAAAGGAGAGATCCTCCCTTCCAAAAAAATTCATATGAAACTCTTCGTTTAAATACCCCAAAACGTCCTCTAGAGGATCTAGAGGAGGGAGGAAATGTGGCCCAAAAAATAAGAACAAATTAGGGGATAAAGAAGAAAATGGGAAGGAAGTCATTAACATCTCCTCCAAATCTCTAAACAAAACCCAATTAAATTTACTCAAAAAGGGCCTTACTTTTACTCCTAGCACAAATCCAAATGTATTCGATTTGTTTATGGAGCTGAACAAATACGTACGCGATCTTTGTCGGAAGAAATACTTTGCTCGGAAAGCAATTAAGTCTGATCCCACTGTCACCCCAATCCTGCTAGATGTAGATGATAGAGAATGTCTTAACATGCTGGAAGATCTTGCACGAGAGAATATAGTAAGCAAAGAGGACGATCTCCTTACCCCCACCCCAATTTTTGATATTAACAATACTAACAAATTAAAAAGAAAATCTGATTTCTTTCCCACACAGTGTAGGAGCGCAGGAATTGACGCATTTTATGTACTTTTAATCTACTTTAAATGATTTCAGGAGAATCTGTTTAACTAACAATGCGGATCTGCATTTAAAAGCAAAAAATCTGAGTAAATGGGAAAGAGTGGCACTACGGGACTTAATCAAAGACAGCACTTTGGTAATCAGGGCGGCAGATAAAGGGGGGAGCGTCATTGTGATGGATAGCTCCCTCTATAAATCTGAGGCCTTGAGACAATTAGAAGACAAAACTTTTTACAGAACTTTAGAAAGAGACCCTATTACAAACTACAATGAAGAGTTTATGGCTCTTCTCAGTTGGGCTCTGGACGAGAGGGTAATCACGAAAGAAGTTTTCCTTTTCCTCATAATCAAATTTCCCGTGACACCTATTTTTTATCACCTCTCTAAGATACACAAATCCCTCACTAATCCGCCTGGACGTCCAATTATTTCAGGAATCCAGTCTCTCACAGCGAATCTATCAGCATATATAGATTCAAAATTGCAAAAATATGTGGTGTCTCTCGATTCTTATTTGAGGGACACCATGCACATATTAAAATTAGTGAAAGATGTAGAGTGGGTTCCTACATATTCTTTTCTAACATTAGACGTCCAGGCGCTATACACTCACATCCCGCATGCAGGGGGGGTGGATGTCATTAAATATTATTTGGATAAGGATATTACGATAACGGAAAAAGAGAACAAATTCATATTGGATTCCATCCACTTTATACTCACTCATAATTATTTTCTTTTTGATCACACATACTACTTACAGGTCCTCGGTACTGCGATGGGCACGAGGTTCACCCCCAGTTTTGCGAACCTCTATATGGGGCGCTTTGAGGAACTTTACATCAGGGGGGGCGACTGGGGGGGCGAACCTCGTGCTCTATAAACGCTATATCGATGACCTGTTTGTGGTATGGGATGGTGACTTTATTTCTGCACAAAATTTCGTTGAGCACCTTAATCACAATTCTTTTAATTTAAAATTCACTTTCACTTTTCACCCCACAACTGTCAACTTCTTGGACGTTACCCTCTCGTCCAGAGAGAACAAGATAATGAGTTCAAATTACTCTAAATCTACGGATGCTTGCAGCTATCTGCACTTCAATAGTAGTCACCATCGTCCTTGGATCAGCCACATCCCCTACAGCCAATATGTACGGCTGAGGAGGAATTGTGAGGACGATGGTGACTTTGGGGTGCAGATGGCTGCAATGACGTCCGATTTTGAAAGTCGAGGGTATCCTAGGCATTTACTAGAGGGAGTTGAAAAGAAGGCCAGAATTCTTGACCGTAAAACTTTATTATCCCCAAAAAAGAGAAAAATAACTGCCACGAGAGACAACTACGATACCAAGTTTAATAACAAATCCCTCCAAATCAAACGAATCATAGAAAAGAATTTCCTATTCCTTAAGCAAGATGAGTCAATTGCCCATTTTTTGGATGACAAACCAAAAAAAGTTTTTAAAAAGAACAAAAACCTTAAAAACTATTTAGCCCCCAGTAGGGTTAGATTTCCCATAGATACGGACCCCTCTAGTGAAAAAAAGTTGGTGAGGAAAAGCAAAAATGGGTGTAATAGGTGTGATAAAACAACATGCCTAACATGCAAATCCATCTCCCACGGTACCATTAGTATTCATTCTTTTTCCAATAAAACAAGATTTT
Source organism: Limnodynastes dumerilii (assembly GCA_011038615.1). Lineage (NCBI taxonomy): Eukaryota > Metazoa > Chordata > Amphibia > Anura > Limnodynastidae > Limnodynastes > Limnodynastes dumerilii. Next base: position 511,906 of record WWET01000435.1, on the reverse strand, counting down.
TTATCAAGACTCATATTGATTGTGAATCCTCCTTTGTGATCTATGTCCTTCAGTGTCCGTGTGGGCTCCAATATGTGGGGCGGACCACGCGGAGACTGAAGGACCGCTTTCGAGAGCATAGGAGGAATGTATTGAAAAAACTTAATAACCACACTATCCCTAAACACTTCACCCTTTTTTATGTGGGGGATCCAGAACTACTCAGTATCTGTGGTTTGGAGGTTATTCCCCAGACTGATAGGGGGGTGATAGGTTCAGTAGGCTATGCCAAAGGGAGGCCTACTGGATCTTCACCCTCCAAACATTGACGCCTGAGGGACTCAATGATTCAATTGAGTTCAATCGGCTATTGAGAGTATAGCCGAGAGGATAATCTGGTACCCTGGATGGGTATGATACTTACGTATCTACCCATCTGGGGCCGATTACAATATATAATAGAATTGATATTAGAACCATCGGAGGGCGTTCTCCACATATTTGTGGAGGAAGTAGATATGACTAGGAAGAAGACAAATTATTATTCATTTATTCATTTATTTATTTTTTGGACATTATTTGTGTTTTGTTGTAGCATGTTTTGTTTTGGAGATACAAATGCATTGTTTACTGCACTTAGTGCATTTTCATCTGAGATATTTACCAATATTGGGTTTTTATATCCCTTATGTGATTTAATCCATCCAATCATCTATTATTATTTATTTTAAAAAAAATGGTACTTTCATATATGGACAAATATTTATATTCTGATATGTGTGGCAGCTCCAATGGATTCTTTTAATCTAGGGGCACTGCCAATTGAGCACTTATTGATTTTTTATGTATTGTAATAGGTTAAGTGAAATATATAAGGTTTTTGTATATATTGTAACAATCACATATGCATTAAGATACACTTATTTATTGCATGTGAGGTATAATGATAGTAATATTAGGAAAGCGGCACTTGGTTTTTAACTTAGGGAAACTACAATACTGGATTTTATAATATAACCCTGTCCCCTTTAAGAGCTCTTGGAATGATTGAAACACCTGGGAGAGCCCTTTAAAAATGGTGGACAGTTTGAAACACACTATTGAGCTTTTGAAAAAGTCCCCAGTTGTAGGGACGAAATGCGTTAAGCAGGAAGGAGAGGTGGACCCACTGAACCCGCAAAAGAACTTTTGTTCCTACAGAACACAGTGGAAACTTGTAAAGAGCACACTGGAACGTTACAAACCTTGAGCGCACAGTGCAATCACGCTGTAGATTGCATTACTGGATATCACTTTTCTTTCTGGCACTCTCACAGGATCTTGCTATATGGGGGGCACTTGACCCCCTCATTGGTGCAGATCCATATAAGACTAATTTGGGCAGGTTCCAAAGGCTACCTAATTTTTTTAAATTTTTTATAACAATTTACTATGCTGGGTTTTGCCACTTAAAACTAAAATGTGCCAACTTTCTCATGCACATATGCCACTTCTGAAGGTTCACGAGATCTTTCACTAAAGTGATTATGGAAACAAACTCAGGAAATTGCTACACAAAATATGTAGTATTTTATTTTTAGTCATCCATGTATTTAATCATTCATTCAAATATGTATTTTGTAAGCAATATTAAAAAATAATTAATATATGGCCCTTGGATGATTATTTGGTGGCAATAGTGAAGCCATTCAGATTTCAGAATACCTTTCTTGTTGCAGAAGATCTAAATAGGTTGATGTCTTTGAATACTAATAGGAGTATATGGAGCTCATTGCCATGTTCACGGATAAGCCTGGGATGAGGTTCACTTTGTAATATGCTGTGTTATTCTGTTGGAAGTAGCCATAGGAAGTGGTGTAGACTACTGTCAACAATGCTCAAGTTGGTTGTATAATTGAAACAATGGTCAAGGAAGAATATCTGCTTAGTCTCAGATTTTTTTCTCTTTCCTTATTGTCATGAAAATATCAATATAAACTTTAGTTACATATTTAAGAGAAGTATAACTACTGAATATTGTCTCCCTAAGATGGAGCATTTGTGCTTTATAAAAATGAGAGTGCAAAGGAAGGCAGCAAACAACAAAGCTAACAAACACTTTCTTTACTTTCTATATTTCCCATTTTCATTGGAGAAACACATAGAAATATAGAAACTGAACAGGAACTCCCTGCACAAAATGATGTCTGAAAGATGTAATTTGTAGTTGTAAGTCAAGCGATAGCTGCTTAAAATAAGTACAATAGACTGAGAAATATATTATTTGGCAGTTCAACGAATATTAACTAGGACTGCGTGCTGAAGACATGAACCTAATTATATATTATGATTTTATGAATTGTGACTTTGCCCTGTTAAATTAACTTGACATGTATTGAACTGAAATTTAAAACCAGTTAGCTCTAAATTAGACAAAACTTGATTTTATTGTACCCACAGAATAAATATGCCATACAATTGCCTATTCCAACATATATAGGACATGCAATATAAGAGAAAAAAATCTATGCGCTGACCATAAGCAATATAAGAGAAAAATAAAAATAAAAATAAAAAGAGGATGAGGTAAAATAAGGTTTAATCCAGACAAAAAAAATAAAAAATATAAAGGTAAAGTAAAATAGTAATTAAAAAGCAACAATGATATAAATGAATAAATAGACAATGTTATAACAATGCACAAGATAGGATAAATGGTGAAGAAATAAATAAAATATCCTAAAAGAAGTCCTGGTAAGAGGTCCAAATAATAGTCCAACAGTAAATATTCACCAGGATCCTGTGTAATTCATACATAAGCAAAGTATCAAAAGTACATAAGCGGTGTCACCGTCTGGTGATCAACAGCGATAATAGCTCTCTGTTAAAGCCGGTATCCGGTGTTCTGAACAAGGATACTTGAAAATAAAATAAATAAACAGATGTGAAGCTGCCTAGTAGCAGTGCGTGTGGCTTACGGTACCTTTAGCCGTGTTCCACACTGCGGCGGTAGCCAGTGTCGGCGGGTGCTCCCTTCAGTGGCCGTATACCACGCTACGGTGATAGTCAATATTGGCTGGTGCTCCCTAAGCTGATGTCTTGTTTCCACGCTCCCTAAGCTGGATGATGGTATGCTTTGCAGGGACGTGCTTGGAGTGGATGGATAACTAGTGGCAACTGCAGCTGCAGACTACAGTGCTCTGTCCAAAGCAAGCCCCGCGGTGCCGATACACTTCAGGAGTGTGTCAGACAGGGATGGAGGTGCTTGAGAGCTCTCTTTCTACGCGTTTCACCCCTCTATGTGGGGGCTTCTTCAGGATAAAGCAACCTCTTAGTGGTGTCCAAATCAGCTGTGTGGGAGTTCTGTAGGCAAGCGTTAGGGTTGTATTTACAGAGATTGGCGCGCTGTCATTGGAGTCAGCTGTTAAACATGTGGATAGGTATCCTAGGCAACAAGTGTAAACCAGGAAGAAGGAGGTACTGATCCTGGTCAGCTGTTGAACATATGGATTGGTATCCTAGGTAACAAATGTAAACCAGGAAGTAGGAGGTTCTAATATTGGTAATTCACTGATATTTGCATAGCCTTGTGAAAATCTATACTAGTAGAAAAGACTGCAATATATAGCATACAGAAAAATAAATAAACATGCACAAAAATATCAAAAGGTAAATAAATAAAATGAAATGAAATAAACAGGTAGACAAGATGGGAGATTAGAAAAATTCTAAAAAAATAAAAATAAATAAATAAAAAAAGTGAAAAAAATGACAAAAATGAAAAATTGAAAAAAATATAAAAATGAAAAAATAGGAAATGATGAAAAATGAAAAAATATATTATGAAAAATAAATAAATATATGAAAATATATATATGAAAAAAAACAAAAAAAAAAAGGAAGAAAAGAAAGAGATATAAGAATAAAAGGGGATAAGTGATGGAAAATAGAAGGTAATACTTAATGCCTGAAAATCTAGAGAAGAACCTAGAAGGCATGATAGAAAAAATATATATAACTGAACAGTAAAGGAATGAAGAGGAATGGGTGTATGCATGGATGTATGCGTACATGGACGAAAGAGAAAGAGACGAAAGCTGGGAGTAAGGATAGCAAAAGAGGCGGAAGGATGGGGGAAAAAGGTTATATTTTGGTTAGGAATGAGCCCAGGTCAAGATCGATGTTAAGGCCATTAGGTGTCAGGGTCTTGAGGGTAAAGATCCACTTGACCTCTTCCTTAGCTATAATGGCCGAAAAGTCCCCCCCTCTCCATGGTGCCTGGACCTTCTTAATTGCTATAAAGGTCAGTCCTTTAGGATCACCATTATGGTGTTCCTTAAAATGTAACGGAACACTGTGATTGTCCATACCTTTTTTAATGTTGGTGATGTGTTCCGAGATCCTTGTCCTCAGGTTCCTAATAGTGCGGCCTACATATTGGTAGCCACACGGGCAGTTGAGTAGGTAAATAATACCTTTAGAATCACAAGTCATTTTTTCTTTGATGTTGAAGGTCTTCTTTGTGATATTTGAAGAGAACTCTGTAGTAGGTTTGGTGTTGTTATAGCCACAGGTCCTACAGGCTAAGCACCTCGTGCAGTGGTAGAAGCCCGGACTGTTTTCTTTCAACCAAGTGTCCTGCTTGGTGATAGGTTCCCGGAGGGCACTGGGAGCAATCAGGTTTCTCAAATTATTTGCTTTCTTATAGGTTATTTTTGGTATGGGCGGTAGAAAGTCTTTTGCAAGGGGATCTTGGAGCAAGATGTGCCAATGCTTTCTGATGACGTTTTCAAAGGACTTATATTGGCTGTTATAACCAGTAATGAAACGGATTTCTTCTTGGCTACCAGTCTGTGATTTGGAGTTCAAACGTGACTGGGTTAAAAGTGTATTCCTATCCAATTTCCTGTTGTTTTCCAATTCCTTGTCAACCAGTTTGGCATCATAATTTCTTTCTAAGAAGCGAGCTTTTAGGTCTCTAGCTTGATTATCATAGTCCTCTTGCTGGGTACAGTTTCTCCTGATCCTTCTAAACTGTCCTCCCGGGATATTCTTCAGCCATCTCTGATGATGATTACTTGAGGCTGGTATAAAGGTATTGGTATCGACCGTTTTAATGTGTGTTATGGTATGGAGTTTATCTCCCTTACTCATAATCTCTAGGTCTAAAAAGGTGACTTTCTCCTTACTTATCTCTGAGTTGAAGTGTAGATTCAATTTGTTGTCATTGAGATAGTTCGTAAATTCTTGGAGAGTGCTCTCCTGTCCAGACCAAATACAGATGATATCATCTATATAGCGTTTCCATAGAATAATATGCTCTTTGAAAGGATTTGTTGGTGCCCAGATGATATCGTTTTCCCATTGAGCTACGAACAGATTCGCGTAACTTGGTGCGAATTTACTGCCCATAGCGGTTCCGCGAATCTGTCCGTAGTAGGCTTTGTTAAACAGGAAATAATTGTGAGTTAGAATAAATCTGATAGCTTCCAGAATAAAGGATTGTTGTTCTTCTGGGAGATTGGACTCTTCTCTCAAGCATTTGCTTACTGCCGCTATACCTGCTTCATGGTCAATGACCGTGTACAGAGAGGAGATGTCACTTGTCATTAAAATATAGTCTTTGTTCCATGTTATGGTCTCTAAGATGCGAAGGATCTCCGTGGTGTCTTTGAGGTAGCTCTGTTGAGTAGTGACCAGTGGTTGGAGGAAATGATCCACATATGCTGACAAATTTGTTGAGAGGCTGCCAATACCTGAGACGATTGGGCGTCCTGGAGGGTTATTAATATCTTTATGGATCTTTGGTAGGTGGTAAAAAATTGGCAACCTAGGATGTGGCACATGCAAAAATTCGAATTCCTTCTTGCTCAAGATACCTTTGTCTCTGGCTGCGATTAGTAGATTCTTGAGCTCTTTGTTATATTTGAGAGTAGGATTGCCCGTCAGGGTGGCGTAAGTGGATATGTCTTCTAGGAGTCTGGAGGCTTCCTTCATGTAGTCTGTTTTACTCTGTACCACTGTACCGCCCCCTTTATCAGCTGGTCTAATGACCAAATCCTTATTTTCTTTAAGTGCTTTAAGGCCTTCTTTCTCCTTAGTAGTGAGATTTTCTGTTTTGAGGTTCTTCTTTGTATTTAGTTTAGACAAGTCTTCTTCTACAAGTCTTTGGAAGGTCTCTATGAAAGGGCCTCTGACGTGTTGAGTATGCTGTGACCAAATGAAATATGAAAGAAAAAAAAAAAAAAAAAAATTTAAAAATAAAAATAAAGATAAAAATGAAATGGAAAGAGGATGAGGTAAAATGAGGTTTAATCCAAAAAAATTTGTAATAAAAAAAAAAAAACAACAATGATATACAATAAATGAATACAATGAATAATTACTCAATGTAATAATAAAGCACAAGATAGGATAAATGAAAAAATAAATAAAATGTCCTAAAAAAAGTCTAGGTAAGAGGTCCAAATAATAGTCCAACAGTAAATATTCACCAGGATCCTGTGTAAATCATACATAAGCAGAGTATCAAAAGTACATAAGCGGTGTCACCGTCTGGTGATCAGCAGTGATAAAAGCTCTCTGTAAAAGCCGGTATCCGATGTTGTGAACAAGGATACATCAAAGTAAAATTAGTAAACAGATGTGAAGCTGCCTAGAAGCAGTGCGTGAGGCTCACGGTACCTTTAGCTGTGTTCCACACTGCGGTGGTGGCCGGTGTCGGCGGGTGCTCCCTTCAGTGGCCATTAACCACGCTGCGGTGATAATCAATATTGGCTGGTGCTCCCTAAGTTGATTTCCACGCTCCCTAAGCTGGATGATGGTATGCTTTGCAGGGACGTGCTTGGAGTGGATGGATAGTGGATGGATAATGAATGGCAACTGCAGCTGCAGACTACAGTGCTCTGTCCAAAGCAAGCCCCGCGGTGCTTTATTCTGGAAGCTATCAGATTTATTCTAACTTTATTTTATTTCCTGTTTAACAAAGCCTACTACGGACAGATTCGCGGAACCGCTATGGGCAGTAAATTCGCACCAAGTTACGCGAATCTGTTCGTAGCTCAATGGGAAAATGATATGGGCACCAACAACCCATTCAGAGAGCATATTACTCTATGGAAACGCTACATAGATGATATCATCTGCATTTGGTCTGGACAGGAGAGCATTCTCCAAGAATTTACGAACTATCTCAATGACAACAAATTGAATCTACACTTCAACTCAGAGATTAGTAAGGAGAAAGTCACCTTTTTAGACCTAGAGATCATGAGTAAGGGAGATAAACTCCATACCATAACACACATTAAAACGGTCGATACCAATACCTTTATACCAGCCTCAAGTAATCACCATCAGAGATGGCTGAAGAATATCCCGGGAGGACAGTTTAGAAGGATCAGGAGAAACTGTACCCAGCAAGAGGACTATGATAATCAAGCTAGAGACCTAAAAGCTCGCTTCTTAGAAAGAAATTATGATGCCAAACTGGTTGATAAGGAATTGGAAAACAACAGGAAATTGGATAGGAATACACTTTTAACCCAGGCACGTTTGAACTCCACACCACAGACTGGTAGCCAAGAAGAAATCCGTTTCATTACTGGTTATAACAGCCAACATAAGGCCTTTGAAAACGTCATCAGAAAGCATTGGCACATCTTGCTCCAAGATCCCCTTGCAAAAGACTTTCTACCGCCCATACCAAAAATAACCTATAAGAAAGCAAATAATTTGAGAAACCTGATTGCTCCCAGTGCCCTCCGGGAACCTATCACCAAGCAGGACACTTGGTTGAAAGAAAACAGTCCGGGCTTCTACCACTGCACGAGGTGCTTAGCCTGTAGGACCTGTGGCTATAACAACACCAAACCTACTACAGAGTTCTCTTCAAATATCACAAAGAAGACCTTCAACATCAAAGAAAAAATGACTTGTGATTCTAAAGGTATCATTTACCTACTCAACTGCCCGTGTGGCTACCAATATGTAGGCCGCACTATTAGGAACCTGAGGACAAGGATCTCGGAACACATCACCAACATTAAAAAAGGTATGGACAATCACAGTGTTCCGTTACATTTTAAGGAACACCATAATGGTGATCCTAAAGGACTGACCTTTATAGCAATTAAGAAGGTCCAGGCACCATGGAGAGGGGGGGACTTTTCGGCCATTATAGCTAAGGAAGAGGTCAAGTGGATCTTTACCCTCAAGACCCTGACACCTAATGGCCTTAACATCGATCTTGACCTGGGCTCATTCCTAACCAAAATATAACCTTGTTCCCCCATCCTTCCGCCTCTTTTGCTATCCCTACTCCCAGCTTTCGTCTATTTCTCTTTCGTCCATGTACGCATACATCCATACATACACCCATTCCTATTCATTCCTTAACTGTTCAGTTATATATTTTTTCAATCATGCCTTCTAGGTTCTTTTATAGATTTTCAGGCATTAAGTATTACCTTCTATTTTCCATCACTCATCCCCTTCTATTCTTATATCTCTTTCTTTTCTTCTTTTTTTCATATATATATCCAATATCGTTATTTATTCTTCATAATATATTTTTTTTATTTTTCATCATTTCTTATTTTTTCATTTTTATATTTTTTTCATTTTTTTCATTTTTTTCACTTTTTTTATTTTTATTTTTTTAGAATTTTTCTAATCTCCCATCTTGTTTACCTGTTTATTATTTCATTTTATTTATTTACCTTTTGATATTTTTGTGCATGTTTATTTATTTTTCTGTATGCTATATATTGCAGTCTTTTCTACTAGTATAGATTTTCACAAGGCTATGCAAATATCAGTGAATTACCAATATTAGAACCTCCTACTTCCTGGTTTACATTTGTTACCTAGGATACCAATCCATATGTTCAACAGCTGACCAGGATCAGTACCTCCTTCTTCCTGGTTTACACTTGTTGCCTAGGATACCTATCCACATGTTTAACAGCTGACTCCAATGACAGCGCGCCAATCTCTGTAAATACAACCCTAACGCTTGCCTACAGAACTCCCACACAGCTGATTTGGACACCACTAAGAGGTTGCTTTATCCTGAAGAAGCCCCCACATAGAGGGGTGAAACGCGTAGAAAGAGAGCTCTCAAGCACCTCCATCCCTGTCTGACACACTCCTGAAGTGTATCGGCACCGCGGGGCTTGCTTTGGACAGAGCACTGTAGTCTGCAGCTGCAGTTGCCACTAGTTATCCATCCACTCCAAGCACGTCCCTGCAGAGCATACCATCATCCAGCTTAGGGAGCGTGGAAACAAGACATCAGCTTAGGGAGCACCAGCCAATATTGACTATCACCGTAGCGTGGTATACGGCCACTGAAGGGAGCACCCGCCGACACTGGCTACCGCCGCAGTGTGGAACACGGCTAAAGGTACCGTAAGCCACACGCACTGCTACTAGGCAGCTTCACATCTGTTTATTTATTTTATTTTCAAGTATCCTTGTTCAGAACACCGGATACCGGCTTTAACAGAGAGCTATTATCGCTGTTGATCACCAGACGGTGACACCGCTTATGTACTTTTGATACTTTGCTTATGTATGAATTACACAGGATCCTGGTGAATATTTACTGTTGGACTATTATTTGGACCTCTTACCAGGACTTCTTTTAGGATATTTTATTTATTTCTTCACCATTTATCCTATCTTGTGCATTGTTATAACATTGTCTATTTATTCATTGTATATCATTGTTGCTTTTTAATTACTATTTTACTTTACCTTTATATTTTTTATTTTTTTTGTCTGGATTAAACCTTATTTTACCTCATCCTCTTTTTATTTTTATTTTTATTTTTCTCTTATATTGCTTATGGTCAGCGCATAGATTTTTTTCTCTTATATTGCATTTACCAAGGGTGAGCAGGCCCTTTTTCTATTGCAGCAGACCACCCTTTTTCCCCCATTTATTATTTTTATTCCCTTTCCTACCCCACCCATCCTACTTTTCTTTCCTCCCCCCTAAGCAGCGCGGATAACCACATCCTTTCATATATTGGACATGAAAAGCTTGATAAAATAAAAAGGAGTAACAAAATTACCAAGATAGTAGTGCCAAAAGCAACCTTATTTCACCATGCACTTTTTCCTTAAGTGTTTGAACAGAATGCACCAATATAATTAATCATGCCACAATCTACATAATAAAATGTCAAAATTCAATTAATTATTCTAAAAACGTCCCAAAGGGATCTAATAAATCAATTAATAATTGCATTACAGCAAATATTTGTAGTTACAATGGTTACAAACAACCTAAGCATGCGAGCAGTAGAAAAACAAAACAACAGTCACATAAAAAAAACATATTGTGCTATGATACGATCCCACTATACTAAAAGGAGAAGAAACTGTCCCTGGTAATCTAGTGACCTCATGGTCAACTCTTCACCCCAAATGGGGCTTTTACCTGACCTTCCCTGCACTCATATAGGGATCCGAAGCACACTGTGAAGCATACATGGTTGACGGCTGGTCCCGATGCACACGGGTAAACTTGTTGCTCAGCTCTGCTTGCTGCTTCAGCTGAGCAACACTTATCAACTACCTTTTCAGTGAAGTAATTTTTATGCACATTTCCTTTGAATTTACACCCTCAAGTTTATACACATTCCCTTGTGTCCTTTTTTTTTTTTTTTTTTTTATTCTGTCAGCAGCACACAACAAAATATCCCTCAGAAGGGTACAATAAAGAAGTAACCAAATAGACCAGATTGGATGCAAAGCAAGTGACGTGAAACATACAATGTAACATATAGATAGGATATCTGTGGAGATAAGACTGAAGTAAAACCTTTGACAGTATTGGGGAATAACCATTGGTAATACTCTGAGAGTACTGCTAGATTTTATTTGTAAATAAAAAATAAAAATACAATAAAAAATACAATAAAATAGGGGGAATGGAACCTAAAACACACAATTTTTTTTTTTTTACTTGAATGAAGCTGGATCTATAGAGGAAAGGGGGAGGAAGGGGGTAGGGAAGCGGGAAAGAGAGGGGAAAAGCAAAGAAAAGGGAAATAAAACAACACCAGGTCTATTAGGAACAGCTAGAAATTTAAACAGAGCCTGGGAGTGTGCGGTTAAAATGGGAGAACCAAGGATTCCACACCTTTTGAAAAGAAGGGACAGTATTATGCAGCAGGCTGGTTAAAAAGTTAATGTACCAAAGCTTATTAATGATTGCCAAACAAAGAGGGAGCTGCCGCTTTCTTCCAATCATTTGCTATTTGAAGCTTAGTAGCAGTACATATGTGAATATGAAGTTTTCTTGCCGGTTTAACAAGGTACACAGGGAATTTACAGAGAAGAAATATCAAGGGGTCTTCCGCTATGTTAGAGTTAAGCACATTAGATGCTAATGTGCGGATTTCCGAACACAGGTGTTTTATTAGGGGGCAATCCCACCAAATATGAAAGTAAGACCCTCTAAGGCCGCATTGTCTCCAGCATAGGTCTGAAGATTGGGGAAATAAATGGTTAACCTTTGATGGCAACAAGCACCATCTGGTGTAGACTTTGTAAGTGCTTTCCGGAATGGATGTATTAATGGATATTCTTGCTATGTTCTGTCCAATTGTTGACCAACCCTGCTCGCCGACACAAGCCCCCAGGTCACATTCCCAAGCCAGCTCAAAAGATTCCATAGGGGGGACAGGGGAGACACCACGTTAGAATATAACATGAAGATTGTCCCGCTATTGTCTGTGTTGTATAGGCAACTACGCTCGGACAGGGTGGGTTCACGAACCCTAGATGCCCTGTTTTGAGCATAAAGAAAACTTTTAATCTGAATAAATGCAAACTCCAGCGTAGGTGGGAACTCATATTTTTCACAAAAATCAGGAAAAGATTGCGGAGCAAAATCACCAACTATGTGAGTGAACCGATTCAGCCCAGCACGCTTCCAAGTCTGGGCATGAGTAGCCCAGGGGAACCTCGGGGTGTCTCCACAATGGGGAAAGAGGAGAGGGGTAGGGGGCTAGCTTTAATTTACGGCTGAGAAAATCCCAAATGTCCAAAGAAAATTTTACCATAGGAGTGGCATATACTAAGGGGGGACGCAAGTGCTTGGGAAGCCAAGGAAGATAACGAACTGGTTGTTCATCTGTTATGAGGTTTTCTAAGTCCACCCATTTTTTGCGGCTCGGCGTTGTATGCCAGGAAAATATGTGACTCAATTGGGTTGCGTGGTAGTAATTATAAAAACTTGGTAAACCCGCGCCCCCATATAACCAAGGTTTGGCTAGACAAGTACGACTGGGTTTCCTGTTCTGCCAAATGAACTGCCCACAAGAGAGATAACAGCCTTGGAAGTATGTTCATTTTGATAACGTTAATGTGACCGAACCAAGAGACAAATAAGGTCTGCCAGACTGAGAGGTCCTGTTTTATGGCCTGGAATAATAAGGGGGTAGTTTGCTTAGAATAGTTGGTAGTAATTTTTCGTGAGGTAAATCCCAAGATAACGAATCTTCATAGGGCGCCATATGAATTTGAAGTTGTGTTGAATCGATACTAGCATGGGGAGGATGGAAGGGGAAGGGCCTCTGTTTTAGTGTCATTTACTTAGTATCCAGACAGCTTACCATAGTCAGAAAGTTCTTTCAAAAGATTGGGAAGAGATGTAAGTGGGGCGCTAAGAGTGAGCAAATAATGATATTTTGAATTGGGATTCTTTGATGGAGATACCTTGAATATCGACATTTGCTCTAATATGGGCAGCTAGGGGCTCAATCGAGAGAGCATATAAAAGGGGTGAGAGGGGACAACCCTGATGGGTTCCATTGCTGAGATTCTAATGTATTAAACATGAAAGGCCAGGACAACCTGTCGAAGGCTTTCTCCGCGTCTAGTGCTAGAATGACTGAGGAGATTTTAAAACGGTTAATGTGGGAAATTAATGGAAACTGAGCATCTGGTGTTATCCAGTGCTTGCCGAGCCGGAACGAAACCTACTTGGTCGGGGTCAATCAATAGATTAAGCACTGAGTTGAGTCTAATCACTAAAATCTTGGCAAAAAGCTTAAGATCAGAGATTAATAGGGAAATAGACCTATAATTGGCACAATTGGTATGATCTTTATGAGGCTTGGGAATCAATAATATGACTGAGCAGGTTGTGTCGGGTGGAAGGGGGTGCCCTGAATGAACTGGTTGGCCAATGAAACAAAATGACGGAGTAGCTGAGACGTAAAGGTTTTGTAATATGACATTGGGAACCTCTCAGAGCCGGGGGCTTTGGAGGGTTTCTGTGTTTTAAGGGAGTTTGTGACTTCTTCCAAATAAATTTTGTGACATAACTGGGTGGCTGTGGATCTGGAAATCTGAGGAAGCTTACAGGCCTCCAAATATTGTCGAATTCTAACCATATTTTGATTAGGGTAGTTGGGACGTTGAGGTTGTATAGAGACTTGTAAAAAGCATGAAATGAGGAATTTATAATTGTGGGGTCATAACTGAGGCACCCTTGCTGATCTCTAATTGCTTGTATAGTTTGGGAGGCTCTCTTTGATCTAAGCTAATGAGCTAATAAAGAATCAGATTTGTTACTTTTCTCAAAGAATCACTGATTAAGCCAGCACAGGGATTTTTCAGTTTTTTCCATTAACAGGGTTTGAAGTTCCCCTCTCACCGCTGTAATTCTCCCTGAAAGAGCTGTTGAGAATGTACGCTTGTGAGCTTGTTCTAGAGAGGTAAGTTCTAAAGTAAGGGATAAAAATGTTTCTGTTTGCTGCTTTTTACGGTGTGATGCATACTTAATGATGGTCCCTCTAATAACTGCCTTGTGTGCCTCCCACATGGTAGGGAAGGGTATGTCGGATGTTGTGTGTTGGGCAAAATACTCGAGGAGCTGAGACAAGATAGATTCTTGGAATTAGGGTATCACGGCCTTGGTAGTTTCGGGGACAACTGTGGGTTGGAGAGAGGGCGGAGTCGGGGTTCTAAAGATGAAACAGGGGGCCCTCAGGTAATGCTTGCGCATAGGGATCAAGAACCACGGACTGAAGTCGGGTAGATATCCGGGACTGGATTGCAGGACTGGATTGCAGGACTGGACTGCAGGACTGGACTGCAGGACTGGATTGCAGGACTGGATTGCAGACTGAACTGCAGGACTGGATTGCAGGACTGGACTACAGGACTAACTGCAGGACTGGATTGCAGGACTGGATTGCAGGACTGGACTGCAGGACTGGATTGCAGACTGAACTGCAGGACTGGATTGCAGGACTGGATTGCAGGACTGGACTGCAGGACTGGATTGCAGACTGAACTGCAGGACTGGATTGCAGGACTGGACT
>WWET01000435.1:438416-460387 GCA_011038615.1 Limnodynastes dumerilii | reverse complement strand
TACAGCCTGTGACCGCGGGACTTCATTTCCCAGTCTCAGCCACCGCAGGACATCATATTCTGGCCGCAGTCCCACTCTGTGGATGATCCTGAAAGGTAAGAAAACCTGAAAAGGGAGAGAGGGGCTTTTCCCCATGTACAAGATGCACTTTTAATTTTGGGACCCCAAAATTAAGGTACGTCTTATACAGGGGTGTGTCTTGTATATGGGGAAATACAGTACTTAAAATTTTAGAAAGGCTCATTTTAATATGCTAAAGGAGTCAATAAAAGACATAGACTGGGATGCAGTTTTTGAAGGAAACAATACAGAAGAAAAGTGGGCTGTCTTCAAAATGATGTTAGAAACATATACACATAAGTTCATTCCTATAGAAAACAAACAGAAAAGAGTCAAGTCTAAACCAATGTGGCTAAATAAAAAGGTTAGGGATGAAATGAAAATGAAGAAGCATGCATTTAAATTGTTTAAATCTGAAGGAACTGAGTCGTCCTTCCATATCTATAAGGAATGTAATAAGAAATGCAAAAAGGAATTCAGATTAGCAAAAATAGAGCCTGAAAAACAAGTTGCAAAAGAAAGTAAGACCAACACTAAAAAGTTTTTTAAGTATATAAGTGACAAAAGGTTAAGAAAAGACAATATAGGACCCCTAAAAAGTGAGGTGGGTGGATTGATGAATGATAAAAGGAAAAAGCAGAGGTATTAAACACTTTCTTTCTTCAGTGTTTACTAGAGAGCAACAAATGTTAGTCCAAAGGCGGTTGAAGAAAATTAAGATAAATAATGCTCCTGGCCCTGATGGCATACACCCAAGGGTTCTTATGGAGCTACATTCAGAATTTGCTAGACCGTTGTTTTTAATTTTAATAGGCTCAATTTAATCAGGCTGTGTACCAAGGGATTGGCGTATAGCAGATGTAGTACTGTTGTTTAAAAAGGGATTAAGATCACAACCGAGTAATTATAGACCTGTAAGTCTGACATCAATAATTGGGAAACTGCTGGAAGGTATACAAAGGGATAATATATAGGATTTCTTGATGTGCAATAAGATTATAAGTGGGAATCAGCATGGATTTGGGAAAGATAGGTCATGCCAAACTAACCTAATTAGCTTCTATGAGAAAGTTAGTTTGAACTTAGACCAGGGTAGTGCAGTGGATGTGGTCTACTTAGATTTTGCAAAAGCCTTTGATACAGTGCCACACAATAGATTGGTCCACAAATTAAGGGAACTGGGTCTAGGAAACAACATGTCACGTTCTGAGACTGATCCGCACTTCGGGTTCGGGCTGGCGAGCAGAAATGAAAATAGGAAGCTGGGCGGTTTTAAATAATGGTTTAAGATTCCGCCCAGACAGATAAGCAAGGAGGGACCGGACTGGCATGTATGAGTGCAGTCTCTAACAAGTAGGTATGCACAGGTAAGTGCGGTCTCAAATAGAGTGGTAGACTGTAGTACAGGCAGGTAGGTAAAATGCAGATCCAGCAGGTAGGTATGTTGCAGGTCAGGCCGATGGATGTACTGCAAAGCAGGAAGGTAGGTATACTGCAGGTCCGGCAGATAGGTATACTGCAGGTCAGGCAGGCAGATATAGATCTGGCAGGTAGAACTGCAAGGTAGGCAGGTAGGTATACTGCAGGTTCAGTCAGGTAGGTATAGGTCTGGCAGGTAGAACTGCTTGGTAGGCAGGTAGGTATACCGCAGGTTCAGGCAGAGTAACTGTAGAATAATGCTAACCAGCAGGAAAGCAGGAACCAGGCTCCTAGTTTGAAGACACGAAGATCTGGCACCGAGAGACAGCTGACAGGGGTTTAAATAGCCCGCCCCTGCCGCTGATTGGATCTTCAGACACATGCTCCCCTGGCCTGCTTCAGGATTGGCCGCAGGGAGTCACGTGACGTCTTTCAAGATGGCGGTGCCCAGCACTCCACGAGGACGCCGGGGACCGCCGGAGACCTGGATGTCGGGAACGAAGTGCGGTAACAGCTGTGAGGAGTCTTCTTACCGGGTAAGTAACGCGGCTTCTGCCGCGTGACATGACACAACATTTGTACTTGGATCAAAAACTGGTTGGAGAATAGAGAACAGAGAGTTGTGATAAATGGAACTTTTTCTAATTGGTCAAAAGTTTTAAGTGGTGTACCTCAAGGTTCTGTGCTGGGACCAGTCCTTTTTAATATATTTATTAATGACCTTGGTGATGGTTTAGAGGGCAAGTTTTCCATTTTTGCGGATGACACTAAACTATGTAAGGTAATAGAATCTGAGCAAGATGTAGCGTCCTTGCAGAGGGACTTGAGTAAACTAGAGGATTGGGCGGCCAAATGGAAGATGAGGTTTAACATAGATAAATGTAAGATTATGCATTTAGGGATAAAAAACAAGCATGCAATCTATAAATTAAACGGGGTAAATTAAGGAGAATCTTTAATGGAGAAGGATTTGGGAGTGCTTGTGGACAATAGACTTAGCAACAGTGCTCAATGCCAAGCAGCAGCTGCAAGGGCCAATAAAGTATTAGCATGCATAAAAAAGGGGCATAGATGCAAGGGAAGATTGTGTAATTTTGCCACTATATAAATCATTGGTAAGGCCTCATCTCAAATACGCAGTTCTGTTCTTGGCACCAATCCATAAAAAAAGACATTTTGGAACTAGAAAGGGTTCAGAAAAGGGCGATAAAATTGATAAAGGGTATGGAGTCATTGAGCTATGAGGAAAGGCTAACCAGTTTAGACATGTTTACTTTAGAAAAAAAGCGTCTAAGAGGAGATATGATTACTATATACAAATACATCATGGGTCAATACAGATAACTTTCAAAGGAACTTTTTACCCCAAGGACTGTACACAGGACACGGGGGCACCCACTAAAGTTAGAGGAAAGGAAGTTTCACAACCAGCAAAGGAAAGGGTTCTTCACAGTAAGGGCAGTCAGGATTTGGAATTCACTGCCAGAAAAGGTTGTGATGGCAGATTCACTGGATATGTTTAAGAAAGGGTTAGATACATTTTTAGCAGAAAAGGACATTCAGGGTTACCAGGACCGCTAATTTAAAATAGCACAGTAATGGAGCCAGGGAGAAATAGAACGGCCATCGTGGGTCAGCATGGATTTTTATTTATTTATTTTTTCCAGATTGCAACAGATTGGAGGTTGCTTCATATGGATTAACTTCAAATAAAAAGATAGGGATCGCAGGAGATCCAAAATAGGTTGAACTTGAGGGACTGGTGTCTTTTTTCAACCTCATCAACCATGTTACTATATTACTATATAATGACATCTCTAGGGATATGGATGTTTATAAGTCGTCTAAACAGTCAGTTGTGAAGTACCAGAATTTCACCACATTTCAATAACTGTGCCTACTGCATCACAGGTTTAATCACAGTCAAGCTGTGGCACATTAGTTTGGTGCCAGTCTCAGGTTGCGGACTTCTCAGTCGATCACTGAACGGTTCTGGTGGCTTATAATTATTACCCCCAGGTTTGACAGCTTCTCTGCAAGGTTCTCTCTGGGTTTCAAAACTGCTAGCTTAAAGTCCAAAGAGAATACACCAAGGTTTTAAATAGCAACATTCTACAAATAATATACACATAGCCTAGACTAGGCTCAGACCTTGTGAGGCGCAGTTTCTGCTGAACACTGTCTCTACTACTCACTGCAATAGCCGTTGCTGCATATCTATGTATTATGCTGCTCTGACAGCTTGACGGTATCAAAGCAATCAGGGTATAAAAGCAGTCAGAGCAGCAAAGTACTAGCCTTGCCCCCCCCCCCCCTTGTGCGAGGATTATCTCTCCCAGCAGGAGAGGTGTATGGTGCCGGTAAAGGGACATTACCCTGGCGTGAAATCATCTTGTTTATCGGGATACCCCCTGTTGGGATTGTTAATCGATCCAGTGTATGGCCAGCTTAAGTGTAAAAAGCAGAGATACATTTATTTATACAAGTATACAGAAAGTCAGAAGCTTATTACTTTACACTGACATTTCTACGTATATGGTTTTTTCACCCACCTCTATACATACATACAACTATGTACATGTACATTTCAGTTTACTAGAGTTTTTTTTTTTTTTGCTTGTTTAGAAAACAAATGTAATATCACCTTTAAGGAAAATGTGTCCAGCCAAAATAGTGTGTGCAGGAGTATGTTATAAAAAAAAAAAAACCCCACCACCCTCTTACAACTTAGAATCAGCCCGTAAATGTTATCACCAATAGTTACCCTTAGTCTAATAAATTAGTATCCAGAGTACTGGAAATAAGTTTTAGAATATGTGCATGAGAAGAAGAGTACAGCTACTTGTCACTACTTCATTGACATGCTGGGAGAATTTCTGCATAAATGAACATTCTCAGTTGGATTTACAGTACTTAGTCAGTCTGATACTAGACACTGACAGCAGGGCTCTGGTCCCTCAGTATATTTCATCTCCAGCCAAGGTAATATCCCTATGTGTACATGTTTTTCATACCAATTATACCCCACTACTCATAACTTATTCTGTAGTTTTGAATCATAGATTTTCTTTAAAGCAATAATGTTTTATATAACCCCCTCTTGGATATTTATAAATGCAGTCTGAATGTATTATGAGTCAAGAGTAATGCTTACAAAGTAATAGTATTGATATTCAAGTGCTCTTCCTGGTACAGCATCTTGATTCTGCATAGAGAGTAGAAAGCCACACACTGCAACAATCAGGATCTCAGCATTTTCTGTATTTGTTCCTATAATAACCCAATTTGTATTTGTTTTTTTCCAAGAATCCCTGTCACTGTTGATATGTTTTCAGGAAACAATTTAGCAACAATCACTCTTCCTGACATCAGCTCTCAACTCAGCCATAGCAAAATCTTGTTAAACCCACTTAACCCTTGCTCACTTTTAGTGTATTGTGTTTAAAAACCAAATAAATATAAATAAATAAACAAATAAATAAATAATTAAACCAAACTAAATAAACTGAAACAAAATAAGTATGACCCAGATGATAAACATGATTAGGTCTAATTATATTGGTTGCTTTTAAAATATAGGAAAACTAATTCAAAAGCTATTTTGCTAATTATATTTCAAAAAATGTATGTTAGTCTGCATTTGGCTATAGAGTTATAGGGGCTTTGAAACTGGGGGAGGGAAGGGGAAGGGGGCACTCTGGCCCCAAAACTGTGAAATGTTAAACTGGGTTAGGGGATGATGTTAGTGCCAACTGTGGTTGGCGGGTGTTAAATAAGCATATTAAATTAGTGTGACATGAGGGCAGGGGGTTTAGTAAGTGTTAACAGCTGGATGAGGAAGTTATTTTACTATAAATAAAGGGTTAAATTGGTAACTAGGAAGAATGGATTTAATAAGAATTATGGTAAGGGGGATTACTTTTATCTTCAATTTGCATAGGGATGGTTAATTTAGTGTGATCTGAGAGACAGGGGTTAGTTTAGTGTGAACTAGGAGCGAGGGTAATTTAAGGCAAACTGAAGGCGTTGACTTAATATGAAATTTTAAATTATTGTGATCTTTAGGGAGGAACTTATTTAGTGTGAACCAGGGAAGACAGTTAGTTCTAGTTTACTTGGCAAATTATTTAATATTCATTTATTATTTGTTTATTAACAGGTTTTTATATAGCACCATCAGATTACGTAGCACTTTACAATTTTAACAATCATTATAACAAGACTTGGTGGTAACAAGCAGACTGGGTAGGTTAGAGGGCCCTGCTCACAAGCTTATACTCTATAGGCTATCGAGGATTGATACATAAGGGCTAGTGCTCTATATGAAACAACACACCAGTCTGCTTGCATGGTAAGAGTGCACAGTGCTCCTGTTTGATCCAGTCACACAAGAGTGTTACTAGCAAAGTGACCAGGTTTTTTTTAATCATGAAAGGCGATTCAGTTATCATAATAGTTATAAATTGGGTAGACAAATGCTGAGAAGTAGGTTGAGGAATTTGGTAAGCTTGTCTGAAGAGGTGAGGTGAAATGGAGTGCTTGAAAGTTTGGAGAGTAGAGGATAGTTTTATTGGGAGAGGAAGGTTATTCCAGAGATTGGGTGCAGCCCGGGAGAAGTCCTGTTACCGGGAATCAGAGCATTTAACAACTCATAATTGATACCATTGTAAACATTTTTTTTAACATCCAAATGTGATTAGACTGCTGCTTTACACCTGTCAGCCTATTTGCCTATACATAACCATTTGCGTGTTTCAGATGTGTGATCATTTGCAGTTCTACCTATCCATTCTACTGATGAAATGCTGGATGGAGTCTGGACATATTCAGTAACTTATGAGCACTTGTGCTGCACAAAAACTCTGGACTAGGTCCCATATCTCTAATAATTATTGTACATATTATAGACATTGGGGTAGATCCAGAACTACGTCCGTCTTCCATAGACGGACGTAATTCACTGAACAATAGCTACTGCGCATGCGTAGTAGCTATTGTACGTAATCTGCGTATAGTTTCGATACGTAGATTGCGTATATGCGGTCTAAATAGGGCTCTAATAAGTCTGTGCAATCAGTGAGAGTGATGCCTGGATGCCTGGAGACAGCAGGGATCTGCTATCGAATTTAAACTCATGCCACGTTCTGGGGTTTTCAATAGGATCCAATCAGGGGCATTAGAAGAGGTGACTGTTTATATTCTATAACCATATTCGGCACCAGCACATGCATTCTAACAGGGGGCAGGACTGTGCCATTGTCGCAGCATTCCGGAAATAATATTTACTATTTTACATCTCATATCTGGAAGCTGGTTGTGACCAGGGGCCTCATTTACTAAGGTCGAACTGAGTAAAATCGCCGGTGTTTGCTGTACTTTACCAGCGATTTACAAGTCTCTGGATTTACTAAAGAAAAATCTCCATAAACTTGTGAGAGATAAGTGGAGATTTAAACCGCCGGTGTTTAAATCTTTCTTGCGATTTTTTGCATGAGGAGCATACAAATCTCTGGATTTACTAAGGGGGAGATTTAGTAAATCATCAGAAATTTGCTGTCAACTCTCCCGAGTTAATTCTCATGGGGGTGAGTGTCGATTTAATAGAAATCAGCACACACTTTGCTTTAATAAGCCCCCGTGACCTGTGAAAATTGATAGAATGTGTAAAAAAAACAAAAAAAAAAAAGGCTGCCACCGCAAGCACTTCGCCTTTGGCATGCAGCTGCGTATAGTACTATAAAGCAAAGCATGCCCATGTAATGCAGGGCATGCTTTGGCTCATAGTACTATAAGCGACAGCATGCCAAGGGGTAATGGCATGCTGCCGGCAACATATTGTGTCCTTTACAGTGGAAAAAAAAATAAAAAAATCATTGTGCACCTAATAAAACGAATACGTGCCCTCCATTCCTATTTCTAAAATTAAATGTGTCCTCCATCCCTATTAATAATAGAAGATGCACCCTTAGGTCCCTAACTAGTTTAGCAGCCGTCCCCTTAGGTCCCTAACTAGTTTAGCAGCTGTCCCCTTAGGTCCATAAACAGTAAAGCATCTGCTCCCTTAGGTCCCTAAATAGTTAAGCATCAGTTCCATGCCATTACCCCTTGGCATGCTGTTGCTTATAGTACTATAAGCCAAAGCATGCCCTGCAATACATGGGCATGCTTTGCCTTATAGTACTATATGCAGCTGCATGCCAAGGGTGAAGTGCTTGCTTGCTTATTTTTTTTTCCCGGCCAGGAACTCCAGCGAGGTTAAACTCCAGCGAGTTTAACATAAACTCACTGGAGTAGTTTAATCGCCACACATCGTTGGAGTTTACAAATCAGCAATTAAAATCGCCTCTTTGTAAATGCAGAGACTTTAAAAAAAAAAAATTGCCCCTCAGCAATGTGTGGCGATTTTAAGGGCCGATTTAAAGCACGCCCAAGGTTCCATCTGGAAAAATAAGAGCAGAAGTTATTAAGGACTTACTACATGAATGGTCATCATATTACACTTTCACTATACCAATGTAAACACATATACAAACACCAACAAAACCTCAACATGAGATTGCCATATAATGGAGATTAGCAAGGAAGGTGGTGCATATAATTGAAAGCAATTCTGTGACTGGCTAGCACAGAATCTGGACCAATCATGTCCTTCCGTTCCAGAGCAAGCTCCCATTCAAATCTCTTATGGGATTGTCAGGTTCTTGGCCGCTCTAATGCAGAACCACGTGGCTCCTCAGATGGGAAATTTGCCCATATTTTCATTAGCTCTTGTTTATTTTTCTTACCTTCTCCTCCTCCTCCTCATTTTTTGATAAGCATTCAGGGCCATATTCACAGATCCATTTTCACGTGAAGGAGTGTGCGTATTTTTAGGTACGTTTTAACTGCAAATGTGTAGTAACTTTATTTACGTAAGTAACGTAGAATATACGCACATAAGTGCTTTAGGCACGGACATGTGAATCGCACTTGGGGACATATGTACGGAGGGGCGGGGTTGAAATACATACCTAAAAAATTACGTGAAAGAGGGTGGGGGAAGACATTTAAATGAGTCTTTGAGGGTGCGGTTACATAGAATCGCATGTACGGCATACATATACGCATGTAAGTACACACGTAAGGTTAGAGGTGCTCTATGGTATGTCTACAATTGCACGGCCGTTAGAGGGGAGTGTTGTGGGTGTTGCCTTACTACGTGCGTGCGTATAATTGCGTACATTTAAAAAACGGATCTGTGAATACGGCCCTCACTCTCAGAAAAAGTAATATAGTGAAGTAATTGAATACACAAAGTTAAAAGGATAAATATGCAAATACACAAAAGACACAACATAATCAAGCCAAAAGGACCTGAGTATGTTATATTATGGGTGCCCTAGATGCTTCTGGAGGGTGAGACAGTAAATGCATGAAATAAAAAGTACCCAAACGCAATTTTCAGCTGTTGGAGAAAAAAAAGTTCAAGTTCTACAAATTGTTGCTCATCCCTTTGCTCATATAAAAACGTCCATTGATTCTAATGACAATAATCTTGCTGTGGAACATAAAATCACGTTTTGCAGTACTATAGTCATTGATTATTTCAGATAGCCAGAAACTTTTTTTATTAGCAAGAAAGAGAAAGACTGTTAGTAATTGTCCCTGTGGGTATTTTAAACTGCATTAATGTGCATAGTTCCACTTACACAGATGTTACCAGATTAATACATGCAGAGACACCTGTCTCATTAATGCTATCTACTATGAAAAGTTAAATATCATTAGAAAAGCATATGAAATACTTTGTAAACAATTTCTTATATGAACAAACTGTTAGTCTTAAATTCACTTAGCAAGCGGCAGACCTGGCTCAGACCTTCCCCTCTGCATGCCCAGAACAAATCGGTCACTCCACTCTCTTGTGTGGATTTTAGCTGGGTTACATCTTAAGCGCTCGTGCAGATATAGGGGTTAACTAACCCATTACACCTGGAAATCCATTGTGGAACATCTGGCATGTGATATTCAGCAGAAATCCGGAGGCAGCTTGCGGAATCTGACTGTCTACGGTGGTCTGGATCCTTGCCATGTACCGGATCCACAGGTCCGTCCATTAGGCCACTTACACACGCAAAGTTGTAAGGGGCTGGGCTTCCCCTCCGCCTGCCAAGGTGGGTGGGGAAAAGCATGTAAAATTTACAGTGTGGGTGTTAACAGCCACTGACACGCGAATCAGCAGTCGAATGGACTGCTGATCTACAAGGGTGACTTTAGGTTGCCTTATGGTCACACTATTTAGGGACGAGATAGAGGAGTGATGGGGAGTTCACTTCCCCCTCTCGTGGGTTCGGACAGACCGCCGCACGTACAGAAATCATACAGGGGTCTGGTTCCAGTCCCATGGTTCATAGTTACCAACTCTTCCTAAACATCAGGGAGACTCTCTGAAGAGTGGGTGATCTTCCCGACTCCCTTAAGTGTTTGGCAAGCTCCCTGATGCTGATTTTGCTCCAGTATGATGACAGAATTTAAAAATTGTGTCCTATTTCCCTGCATTCAGGCCTATTGAGGCGGCCACTACATTGGGGCCTAAGTTTGAGGCCATGTTATGGAGACCAGGATGTAATCAAGACAAATAAACACTGAAAGTATTTATTCACTGACAATTTAACAATCAATAAATACTGATGCTGCCATTTTTATTGAGAAATCATTTTGCTATTGGTAGAACTAATCACAGGACACACTCCTTTGGATTCAACACCTTGATGGTGTTATCACAATCTCCCTGATACTTATTTGCAATAACTGGTAATCATGATAAGCTTTTTGTCTAAATCAATGTTCCAGCCACACAGCGAACCATGTTCATACTTACGCCTTAGTTCTGTATGGTAGCCTCCGCTGCAGAGGCTATCAGATGGAATTTGAGATTCACAAGTCTGCATGTAGTATCAATGCACTCCCCCTGCTCTTCTTTGTGCTGATTGTGGATCCACCAGCAGGGACCCTACCTTAAGTATTCCATATGGAAACCCTTCTGTGCAGAATACTGCATTGTACGTAAGGGCTTAGCCAAGTCCTTGCTGTATGATTTAGATGCCTCTGCCCACCCTCCTTGCGTACCTCCTATGCAGGGCCAGATTAACAATGGGGCTAATGGGACTACAGCCCCAGGCCTCTATCTGAAAATAGGCCCTCCACACACTGCAGTGCATAAGGATGAATGTCAGGAACTGATATCCTTCTCCAAAGCATACTATATAATGTGGGCCCTTGATCATTTTCAGCCCCAGGCCCACATGGCCCTATATCCAGCCCTGCTCCTATGTATGGGGGTGCTGAACCAGACATAGTGCAACATCGGTCGGCATGTGCATCCATTTTCCTGCAAACTTCCGTATGTAGCGCACAGAAGTCTGCAGTCATTATTAGCTTTAAATACAGTCCTGCATGTCTAAGTACAGGGAGCTGCTGACAGCTTGGACACTAAAGCCTATATGAGACCATTATTGTAGCATTTTTAACCATGCCAATATTTAACTCAATATATAGTAATGATGCATATGCATTTTGCAACATATTGTTTTTTAAAAATGTTTATATGTGCTATTTATATATTTAATTTATTTTCATTTGATACTAATTTCAATCATGACTATATGTTCTGTACATTCACGTTGTCAAACAAGTGCAGGAAGCATAACCATAATTTCCTTTATACATAACAGTGAACTAACCTGCACTGCATTTGGATAAATGCAGTAGAGAATACACACGCATTGGATAGTTATGTGATCATATGCAAAGACTTATGTACTGATCCAGAGTGGCCTTTAAGCCTTCCCATTATTTGCATGTGTTTTATGTGCTTCAGGTCGTTATTGTTTCCTTATTTATTGCAAATACATGCTACAATATATATATATATATATATATATATATATATATATATATATCTCTCTCTCTCTATATATATATGTGTGTGTATCTAATTATTACCATGGTATAAAAAAAAGTGTGTGAATTAAACAACAATCTGTGTAAGTCTGTGTAAAAAATAAAAGGTATAGCAAAATGGCAGCTTATCAGATGATAAATAAATGCAGTCCTGGAAGTAATCACAAATAGCAAAGATAAATATGATAAGATGGTAAAGATAACTCCAGACTTGTACAATGATCCATAGGCATTCTGAGTTAGGCAGAGAAACTTCTTTCACTAGGGCTTTTACTCTACTTATGAGTCTTGGACTCAGTATATTGCTTTGTACAATTATTAGTGTTGTACAGATCTTCTCTTGTCTAAAGATGACCAGACACTAGAGCGATAATTGGCCCAATCATAAAACTACTTTTTAGTGTATGTTCAGGATGGATATTTCAAATGGCCAATAATCATACCAGGAACACTCTGGTATAATTAGTTACTCTTTTGACATGCTTATCTTATATTTGGAACTAGCACCTAAAATTTTAAGCCAATCAGCTCACTCAACTCTATTTCTGCAAGGGCCTCGATATCTGGACCTTTCCTGACCGGAAACCATTTACCGGGCCACCTCCTGCTGTGATAGATAATCATCCTAGAGCATGGCCAGCTTTTGAGCAAATTTATAGGGTAGACATATACTGATTATTTTTTTTTTTATTAGTTACCAGTGATAAATGTTGATTTTATTTATCTACAATATTTACAAAATATCTATTAAGAAACTACGCATCACTCTATCGGGCTAACTATTTACCCATGATAGATACCTTGGTCCGGGATCTAGAACGTTGAAAGGATCACTACATGTCTTGGTTTAGCAGATCAGTACATTTCTTGGATTGGCAGAATCTATGTCTTAAAAATGAATCTTCTCCCATGCCTACTTTATCTTTTTCAAACCCTCCCCACCACTGTCCAAACCTCAGTGTTAGTACAACTTCAATCCTGCTGCTCAAAATGTATGGCAGGGGAAAAACCCATGTCTTAACCGCACATAGCTAGCAAGGCCATTGTCCGCTGGTGGCCTTGGGCCTTGGGCTGCCCTTCAAATTCAAATTCTACCCTGGAACCTGAAACCAGGCACTGAAAAATGGGTACACATTGAATCCTCTCTTCTTAATTTGAATACTCTTGGCTACCTCCTACGAGGTCTGGTAGGCCAGCCGGCCTCTGCATATACAGTCCCCACTATTCAATTCACGCTTTCCCTATGAGACTTAACGCAAAGCTAAAACTAGAAACTTATCCCTCCCCACTGTCACCTATCTGGAACCACCCACTTTTTCCACAGGGCAACAAAGAAGTATTAGTGACCCCTGGAAAGCCATTAAGGTAGAGAGGTTTTCACATATCTTGGGAATTTCAGCACTGAAATCATTTGCTGACTTTAAGGAAAAAGACACTTTCCCCAACTCTCTCGTTTTTAGATACCTACAAATTAGATTTATTCAATCCCAAACTAGATCCTCTAAGATCTGTGAAAATACCCCATTTGAAAATCTATGTAGTAAATCGTGGTTCAAAAAGGAACAATATCGTTTATATAACTCAATTTTAGTGTAAGAAGAATCAAACAATTGTTAATCATGTGAATCTGCTGGGCAGAGTAACTTGGGTGGCGCTCTGGACGAGGAAGATCAGCATAGCTATACGCGAAACAAACTATAAAATATACTCCAGATGGTACCTTGTACCTGAAAAACTCCATAAAATGTTCCCGCAAGTTACATCAACGTGCTGGAGATGTGGCCGTGCAGTAGGTTCCTTTTTACACATTTGGTGGTCATGCTCCCACATTAGCTATTTCTGGGATTTAACCTTGCTTTTAATTCGACAAGTAATAAGTGAACCATTCCAGAAGGACCCCCTGAATCATATTTGAAAATATTAGCAATGCCGCAAAATCTCTAATTGCCAAAAAATGGAAATCTTGCGCAATTCAATCACAGACAAACCTTTAAAATAGATATAATTATATAGCTTCAATGGAACATATTACAAGTCTTCAAAATAACTCAATTGTTAATTTTTATTCTGTATGGTCTCCCTGGTTTCAAGGCCTGTCTATGCTAGGACTCATATGAGACAGTAATACTGACGGTGTACCCCCCCCCTCCCTCCCCGGTTGCATTCCCCACATACAATGAGGGATTTCCGAAATAGGAGCATCCAAAAGTTCCTTTTTGGATGTCCCCTTTTCAAATACCCCTCCATTTTACAAATTTTTTTTCAGAATGGGTGAGTATGCCGATCGGCATACTCACCCATTTCTTTTTTTGCAGGACCCGCACCACGGGAAAGGTGAGTAGCCTCTCCAGGGTTAGGGTCAGGCTGCGGGGAAGGGTGGGTTAGGGTCAGGCTGTGGGAGATGGTGGGTTAGGGTCAAGCTGTGGGGAAGGGAAGGTTAGGGTTAGGTTAGGGTAATGGAAGGAGAGGGTTAGGGTTAGAATAAGGGGAAGGGTTGGGGTAGTTTTCAGGCTTACCTTTCAGAGCACTGTGTTTGGTGCTCTGTGGATCGATTGCTATGCCTGATCAAGTCATAAGCAATCGAAATCCCAGCCAGTTCGAAACTGGCTGGGAGGAAACGACACTATCGAAATAGGGCCGTTCTTTCCGGAGACCCACACCCTTCCTACCCCTTCTTCTCTCCTCCTCCCATATTACATGGTTATTTTGTTTAAAGACTGTTGTTAGTGATACAAGCAAATGGTAAATTGCATATGTGTCCTTTATATAGTTAATATGTAATTCAGAATTTACTGATGACTTGCTGTACTGTTTTGGATACCGCAATCTGCACTGTCTAAGTTTTGTTAAAATTTTGCAAAGTAAAATAAAGGTTTAAAAATAAATGTCTATTAAGAAACAATCATAATAACTCACATCTGTGCAACATTGTACTCTGGGTTTAAAGATTTGTTTCTTAAAGAATAAATGAAATTCAATAAGTACAATCTAGATGCAAAATAGAACTTGCTTAGTGTCGGTTCACTCAAGCCAGGAAATCACACCAGCAGCATGCAGCCAGCAATCATTGCAGATTTTCATAAGAAAAGGTATAAGTAGTGGAAAAGCATTTGAATATTTTTACAACTATGTAAGAACTATATATTGGCACATTATTCTTAATGAGCACATTATTCAGCTCTGAACTTATAGGCTGAGCCCCAGCACTGTGAATCACAATCGCATATCAGAAGATCTTACAATGAATTTTACTGTAAAATTCTGTTACTGACTGTAAGACCCAACTTACTGTATCTATTGCTGGGAGAATTTCGTCTCTATTTCTTCTCTCTCTCTCTCTCTCTCTCTCTCTCTCTCTCTCTCTCTCTATTACATCTCTCTCTCTTTCTCTCCACACATATCTATTACATCTCTCTCTCTTTCTCTCCACATTTTAAATATGATCAATTGTGACTCCTATAATAATAACACATGTTCAACCACAGGTAAATTAAGAATTTGTAACAAACAATGGCAACTATTTTAAATCCATATAGGACAGATCAAAAGTCTATTAAAGTGAAAAATTCTGCCTATTAGAGACAGCATCCCTGCTATATGGTAATTTATAGGTAGAGAATACAACAATGAATATGTAGTTAAGTGATTTTGAATGGTCCCAAAGCTGGTGATACTTTCTGGTGCTATTTCATAGATATATTACACTGTGAGGTATTTTTAATCATTTTGCAGTATGCTCCAGTGCCCTGTGCAATAAATACTCTTATTGTATTTCTTCAACAATGTACTGTAACTGGGTTACATGTAAGAGTAAATGGGATAAAACAGTGTACCAAATCTGAGGACCTAATTTTGTGATGCTTTTTAAATTAGTTTCATGAAAATGTGCAACATATGTTTTCAGCAAGATCTTTTCTCAGAAGTTTTATCAAATCAATCAATTTATGATGGAACCTAATGCCTTGTTTTAAATTGCCTCCTTCTATGAACTAGAAAAGTCCTTTGTATCATCATCATCATTGCACATTAATCTCTTTCCTCTTTCAAGGATACCTATACAATATCAATATGCAGAAATATGAACATTTTCTATTATATCGGGCTACCCTAATCCATAGCAGCATAGCCACTGATTACATAGAAACATAAAAAGTGATGGCAGATAAGAGCCACATGGCCCATCCAGTCTGTCTTGATATTTTTTAAAACTTATTCTGATCCTATTTTTCCCTCAATTTAGTTTGAGATGTAGAATGTCCTTATATTCATCCCATGTTTTAACTGTACTACTGTATTAGCCTTCAACTCCTGAGATGGGAGGTTACGGCACTTAGCAACCACACTTTTGGTAGTTATGTCAAATATAAGTTAAAACTGTAATATATGGAAATATCAACACAGTGTGAGTTCAAAGCAAATACATGAAAAGGTATCTAAATTCATAGAAGAAATCTATTTGATGTACATTGATGATGTTCATTACTTTATGAATAGTTTAATGTGGTTTAATGTGACTACATTTAAAACCTAAAGTTTTCAATAACGTGACGCAGTCTGTTAATTTTTCATTGTAGCCAACTGCAATTTCTTAGCAAATATTATTAAGTGTGTTAAACTGCTCATCAGAAATACAAATGTAAAGGGTCTGGTATAAAATGTTCACAATAACAGTGTCTGCCACCAGAATGGCATGGCGACAGGTACAAAATGTAGAGATTCCAAATATCAACAGGCACAACGTTAACAGATAAGACAATCAAACTGGTGCCAGTTAAGTATGGGCTGGATCCAGATTTAAGTAAGTGCTTGAAATTAGTTACACCTGGGCTAAACCATGTTGATTGCAGGTGGAGTCAAGTTAATTGTATTCTTTGCATGCAGGGATATATCTTGGAATTGCTTACTGCACACAGATACTGACCAGTTTTACTGTTATTATTATTCAGCATCGAACTTGCCCGGCGGGGAGCCGGGGGGAATCCCCGGTGGGCCCCAGTGCCTGTAAGCTCCATCCCTTTTTGCAAGGGGGTGAAGCCTTCTCACAGAACCTCATGTACCCCTCCAGCTGCATAGAGCTAGCTGTGCAATGCACAGCCGCACGCAGCTCTGTTCACAAGATGCCAGCATGACCTAAGGTCCACACTGCTAATGACAAAATAAAGCTATTATTGTATGGCAATCACTAAAATGCAATGTGTATTATATGGTGATAACTAGGGTGCCGTGTGTATTGTATGGCGATAACTATGATGCAATGTGTATTGTATGGCGATAACTAGGATGCAATGTATATTGCAAGGCGATAACTAGGATGCAATATGTATTATATGCTGATAATTGAATGCAATGTGTATTGTATTGTGATAACTAGGGTGCACTGTGTATAGTATGGCAATAACTAGGATATAGTTTGTACTGTATGGTGGTAACTAAGATGAAGTTGCTATTTTCTTAAGTGGTCCTTATTGTATGGTGATCAGCAGTATGTTCTCTGTCTTATATATGTGTCAGTAGGATACTCACTGTAATTATATGGGTCACTGTAACTGAGAATTGATAGTATAACACACTTTTCACACTGAGCTGTTGAAACAGTCTGTGGGTGTAACAGATGATACACTGTTTATTTGCAAGTTTCATTGATACAAGCATCCTCCGGGCATGACTTTTGGACGACACCCATTGACTATGTGGTGGGCCCCCATCACAGTATTCCCTGGTGTGCCCTTCATGCCTCAGTCCGACCCTGTTATTATTATTATTATTATTATTATTAACAACGTTTATTTATAAGGCGCCACACAGTATCCGCAGCGCCGTACAGAGGCAATAGCAAAGACAATAGTTACATATACAATTCAATACAATAATTAACATAGGGCATAAAAACACAAATAAGGAATACAATACATGTACAAAGCAAAATTAAAATACAGTACAAAAAAAGCAGAGCAATATGTAAGGAAAACAGAGATGCTGGATATGTGTGTAGGAGCAGGTGAATAAGGACAGAGGCAGACAGTAGAGAGAAAAAGGTGGGAAGTGATGAGGACAAGGTAGAGGGATGATGAAAGGAGGTAGGAGGACCCTGCTCATAAAAGCTAACTTGCTAAGTGAGAGAGGGCAAATAAATAGGAGACACAGTGATGAAGATAGGGAGGGCAGGTAAGCTTAGATGGAGGAAGGTTGGCCTGAAGAAGTGGGTTTTGAGGGAGCATTTGAAGGACTGGGGGGTGCTGGATTGCCTGATGGGATGTGTTCCAATGGAGAGGGGCAGCCCTTGGGTGCGTGACTGAGAGGTAGTTATCAGGTTGGAGTTGAGGCGACGGTCACCAGCAGAGTGGAGAGGACGGGAGGGAGTGTAGATAGAGATAAGGTAGGAGAGTTAGGGAGCGGTGGAGGAGGAGAAAGTCTTGTAAGTTGTGGTGAGGGAATTCTGAAAGGGACAGGAAGCCAGTGTAGAGACTGACTATCACACTGTTATTTAGACTTGGGATAGGAAACATCACCTTTCAACTCTAACACTGTTTGCAACAGATGAAATATGATTCCCCTGAAATCAACATGGTTTTAAGCCAGGAGTAACTAATTTCAAGCACTTACTTAAGTCTGAATCCAGCCCGATGTTATATAATGTTGTATAATATCTATAGTCCTTTTGTAATGGAAGAGACTTTAAAACATCCCAGAGTGTCAAAAATATTTTTTCTAAAATGTAACGATTAAAATAGTTTTGGATAAAAAAGAAAAATATTGCAACTAGCCCACAATATTTAAAAAACCAACAGAAAGTTTGTAGTCCTATTATCTGATTAATAAAATGCAAACAGATGGTCGCAGTTCATGCAAAATTTTAGGAAGGAAGAATACATAATGATTGTTACTTATAGCTATGATGCACAGCAACAAATCCAGCGGCATCAAACTAGTGTTTAGTGTCTAGTGTGGGGAGTACTGTAACAAGTCTTACTGTAACTTACACAGAATCCCTATGGAATATATTGAAACCTGTGAAATACTGTGCTGTGGTGTTCCAGCTCATTCAGCCTAGCAAACAACAGACCTCCAAAGTGTTCCAAATCCTGGAAGGAGAAATCAAGAGTAAGCGACAGAGGCTGGACATAAGGGGCAGACAATGGAGGCTGGAAATAATGGGCAGACAATGGAGGATGGACATTTAAAGGTTCAGACAATGGAGACTGGATATTGAAAGGGGCAGACAATGGAGGCTGGACATTTAAAGGTTCAGACAATGGAGGCTGGACATTTAAAGGGGCAGAAAATGGAATCTGGTCATAAGGGGCACAAATGGAGGCTGGACATAAGGGGCATACATGGAAGCTGGACATAAGGGACAGACAATGGAGGCTGGACATTTAAAGGTTCAGACAATGGAGGCTGGACATTTAAAGGGGCAGACATGGAGGCTGGACATAATAATAAGGGGCAGACATGGAGGTGGGACAAATAAAGGGGCAGATATGGAGGCTTGACATTTGAATCCTGGACAAATAATAAGAGGCAGACATGGATGGCAGGCCTAATAATAAGAGGCAGACATGGATGGTTGTTAAATATGTGACAGGAGCAGTGCCCAAGGGGATGATAACGGCAGCGCAGGACCCAGCAGAAAACAGCCAGGACGAGGCCGGACGGTAGGAAGCGGTCGGCATGGGAGTTCCAGGGATGCAGGTGAGGAGATCCCGTGCTGGCAGCTGATCAGAGATGAATGGCTGTCAGCCGGTCACGTGGGGCAGCCACGAGCCATTTTACAGCCCAAGAGGCTGTGCCGTGCGGTGGTGAGAAATTAAGCGCTCACTATGTTACGGATCCCATCAGCCCCAGCGGAGGGGTACAAAAGGGGAGGTGCGTGCGGGATGGCGTGGTGTGCAGTGTGAGAGAGAGGCGACATAGCGCAGAATGCACAGCAAGAGGGGATTCTGGAATTAGGCCGCAGGCTTGCCGTGCAAAAGTTCTGTGATGCTGGAGGAAACTTAAGTCCTCCCTAGACCACCAGGGATCATCATCCACGGAAGGCTCAATGCCAGCCCACTTCCCACTAGACCACCAGGGGTATCAGGTACCTGGGCTTGACCCACTAGACCACCAGGGGCACACTTTATAAGTTGGGGATATACTACGTTTGTACCCCAGTTAAATTGAGGTATAGCAGGTATAGCAGGCTGATTGTGAGAAAGGAGACATAGGTAGGTACCTCCGGTAGAGTGAGAAAAAAGGGGCCCGGGAGGAAAGTGTAGCAGCATCAATAGTTAATATTATAACTTCTTGTCATAGTTGATAGCATAGACCTCTTGTTAACGGTCTGGTTGGTTACTGTTGAATTGTTTAAAGTTTGTTCTTCTGTCTTGTGGCATTAAGCCAATAGATACTGTTAATTGTGTTGGATAGGCTGCTGTACTTACTCCCACAGCTCCTGCCAGGAATCACCCCAGTTTACGCTGCGGTCTCCTGCATCACTGCTGTTCTCACGGTGAGTATACCTGTATCAATCAAAAGGCCTCCACTGTCACGTGGAAAGAGGGCGGATCTCAGGCTCTCTAGTGGTGAGCCAACCCCCAGTACCGTAGGCCAGAGTATCTGAGTTACCCTCCAGCCAGTGAAGTCACGCACTTCCTCCTCGTGAGGCGCTCGAACATTCCCCTCCCTTTCCCCCCCTGCTCAGTTCAGTTTGGCTTTGCACTAACGGGTTGTTTTCCTAACAAGAACAGAATATTCGGGGCGGACACCTCGCAACATCCAGTGGACAGGCTTGTCCATTCTGCATCTGGGGAAGGAGGTTGTCGGGTCATCCAACCATGAGTGGATTGACGTGCGTTACATTTGTGATTGTTACAAATAAAAAAAGGCAGGCATTAGACCCGCTGGTCTGGGCAGTGCAAGACACACCCACTTTCCCAGACATGCCCATTGGGTGGTACAAGACACACACCCTCTACCAGACTGCAAAATTTTGTCCCTCTTTCGAATTCTCAAATGTTGGGAGGTATGAAACAATATGAAACACAGGGATATAGTCATTTTGTGATAATATGCCATGCCATTGCTTATGATTCTGTAATTACATTTTCTAAATAGTGACCAATAGATTTTCAATGGATTACAGAGGAGAAAAAGGACCTGATTCAGACTTAAGAAGGAGCTTAAAAATTAAGAGGAAAGTTACTCCTGGGTTAAACCATGTTGATTTCAGGGGATTCATATTTCATCTGTTGCAAAAAGCATTAGAGCTGAGAAGTGGCGTTTCCCAGCCCAAGTGTAAATAACAGTGTAAAAGTAAATCTGGTCACTATCTGTGTGCAGTAAGCAATTCTTTCCCCCTAAAAAGCAACATGGTTTAGCCCAGGGGTAATTTTCCTCTCTTATATGTGTTTTTTGCCAAAAATCCAGCTCTCTGCAAAAACCCGGGTATTTGGTGGTGATGTTAAAGGTTACGGTTGACCCGGGTTGAAAGACCCAGGATTTCGACCCGGCAAAAAAGAAGGGTGGCGATGTGAAAGGTCCAGGGTTGTTTTGCAACCCAGGGTTTTCATATTGCAACCCGATTGGATGGAAAAACGTGCAACTTATGATGATGTCATCATAAGCGGGCTGGGTGAGATAGTGGCATTTTTCCCGCCTTCTTATTTTTCATAGCCCTATAGAACTAAGGAATTTTGGTATCATCTTTACCTCATGTGAACAGCCTATTATTTTAATGATTGTTTCCTTTTATTGTCACACTGTTATTTGTCTTGGTAAATCTCCTGTTATATACCAGTTCTGAGCAAGATAGTTTTATGTTGTTACATTGTAACATATGTTATTATGCAGCAATTGATTCATGAGATACCCACAGATGATATACTTTGATAATTTTCTAACGAATCATCGATAACTGTTTTGGATTGTCTCATCCTACTAATCTATCAGCTCTGTGTGGGATTGTCTTATTATTATTTTTTACTCTGTGACATATGTTGCTAATGGCAGCTGCTACCAAATTAGTCTACTCTATTGTATTACAACATTTGTAGCGGTTTACCTATCATTAATCTACCAGACATTAACATGTGTTGTATCTGATACCCAATTTTGGTGCTGAGTACAGCATGTTTTTATATCTTTGTTTTTGCTGAATATCAATTCTAAAATTATAATTTTGTAACTTATCTTAATAAAAGTTATATTTTACCAGGTCTTCACACTATATTTTCATATCAGCCCTCTCTTATTCCAATATACCTCCCTCCCCTCCCTTCCTGGCCTATTCCTGGCTAACTTAACCTTTTTTGTTTTTGTGAGTTAAAAAGCACCTGATCTTGGGTATTCCCTCATGCTTACATGAAGTTACTTTATGGGTACCGTAATTTGTATCTAATATATATATAATATCTGATGGTATATTACTACCAATTCTATTATTATTACTATATGGTCTCTTTACCTTGAACTAATACTTTTCTATTGACGGGATCAGCTCCTTTACTGTTATCTGGTAATCTCCAGATTCCTATTACTATTAGTGCACCATATTTTTCCCTAAATCCCTG
>WWET01000435.1:407970-428443 GCA_011038615.1 Limnodynastes dumerilii | reverse complement strand
AGTGTATTTTAGTTCTTATTTTAAGAAGATTCTTAAGTGTGAATCAGGTCCTTAATTTCAAGCTCCTTCTTAAGTCTGGATCCAGCCCTGTACCACTAATTCAAGGGGCCAACGCAGGGAGAATCTGATTCAGACATACGTTTTAATATGTGTATCAAATTAGTGATCAGGACCAAAATGTTTATCAGTAGGCTAATAATTTCCCTTCCTAATAAAGATGCAATACAATATGAAATAATGGTGTGGTTTCCCAAAGAAAAGTAGAGTTTAATGACATAACTTGTGAAAATTGTTCATACATGAAACTCAGCAAAATTAATGCAGAGAACAAAGGTGCAAAATTGCAGTCATGTCATGGTATTTGCAGATTCTCATATATAATCACATGTTGTGATTAATAATCCTTACAAAGTTCCCAGCAAATAATACAATTGTTAATGGTAAGGCAAATTCTTCAAATTAGTTTAAGATTTGAGTGTCATGGTATTTGCAGATTCTCATATATAATCACATGTTGTGATTAATAATCCTTACAAAGTTCCCAGCAAATAATACAATTTTTCTGTTAATGGTTCTACAAATGCATTCAAAGATATGAAGTGCAGAGTTCAGAGTAAATTGTCAATTCAGCATCCCTTAGTGTGCAGAATTTGTTTGAAGGATAGACTAGTTTAGCAGCTGAACGCCATTTCTTATATATTTAGTTTTTTTTATAAAATATTCTAAAAATAATAGTGTTTTGGGAAAAAAAATATAGACTATTGGAAATTTGTCATGTAAAATTCAATCTACTATAGTTTGTTTCATTCCTCAGTTTTGAATTGTACATAATTTTAATGGTGTCCACTAAATTGTCATTGAAAACCTAGAGTAGCTCTGGCTATACACAGAGCCACTGCCTAGTCAGCCGCCAACTATCCTGCATCGGTCGCCCTGCCCGCTGTTGGAAATAGGAGTGAGGCGTGCTGTCTCCATAGATTGATTGATCACGTGCTGTAAGTTCCTGTGCTTTAGTGCTTGCACTTTAGTGTCTAGGTATGTGCTGTTGTTTGTATCTCTTATAACTACTACCTTCCCCCTGGATCATGTTCTTCATTAGTCCTCTCTCTATTTGCCTGGGATCTTAAAAATATTGGGGTGTGGTACTTCCTGTTCTCCAGTATTCAGTTGCATTTCCTGGGCACATTTGAAGCTTCTGTTATTGATCCAGTGTTTCATTACTTTAAACATCAGTCACCGTCATTGGCTCTGTGTATTCCTGCATTATTGAGTACTTCTGTGTTCATGGTTCCTGAAAGTCCTGAGTTTGTGGTTGCTGACAGTCCGCTGTGTTCTGATGTGGAAATCACATTACTGAATGTGCATAGTATGAACTGACAGCCGACTTACACACTCAGCATGTGCGCGTTGGCTGTATTTATTCATTCTGGATGCGACCCTATATATGTTAAACTGGGTCCAGTCTATTTTTCTGCATGCATGGTATTTCTCAAATCACATATAAGTGATGGATACAATTCTAAACATTAAAACCCCAGTGTAACAAATGAGAGTGACACAATAGAGGATAACTTTTGAAAGTCTACAGACAAAAGAGAGATAACAAGGCCACATGGCTGCTTTCTGAATAATAACTATAATTAAGTGTATAAAGCACACCCACTGTAGTTATCAGGAAGAAAATAATCAGAAACAAGTCACAGCATATCCAAAATTAAATTGAGCAAAATGACACGAGTCAGTGTGGTTTTATCAGACAAGCCATTTGTCTTACCAGCACCAATATTCCCTACAGGATTCGCTATCTAAAAGCCGTGAACAGTTGTCAGCAAATAGTAAATGTCAAAGCCCAGCTTCTGACAGGAATTCATATAATTAAATGGCAAAACGTATTATCAACAGGATTGGAGTTTTAGAAAAATTAAAACAATTTATTCTGCCATTCAAAGGGAAATGTAAAAGTTGGAAAGATTTTACAAAAGTTAATACTTCTACTAACAATGGGCTCAATGCAGAGTGTTGTGGCTGATGCAGAGGTTTTTAACTTCTGTGTATGTCCAGAATACATATTGTACATATGCAAATGTGAGCGATGGTGACGTACTGGGTGGTACATGGCATTTTGATGTGGGCTTGGGGTGTGCAGAAACGGTTTCCTGCAATGTTCAATAGAATGATACACAACTGCAGCACTTCTAAGCATATTGACTTACAGAGAAACATGGGATACAATGGCACATAAGAGCTCCCACAAGTTTATACACATGCCCTCATGTTCTAATATATCTTTCTCTTTGAAAAATGCCATCTCCTGTACCTGGTTAAACTCCTTGATGTATTTAAAAGCTGCTATCCCATCCCCCTCTGTCCTTTTTCTACTATGTTTTTCTTGTGGGAGTCCCTGCACCGATGACTGTCAATGAGAAGTACAGACAGCCGAAAGTTCATTTGCGGCTATCTCTATTTCAAATGGCAGTCATTTTAGATTTTTTTTTTATGAATGGGTTAGTATACGATTACATTTCGGAGGCGCCGCCGCTGGACCACTGGAGAGGTTGGTTAGGGTTAGGGCCATTCTCAATGGGGACCCACACCTGTTTTTCTTATCACTTTTTTACATTACATTGTCTCAAGTGCATGATTTACTGTTCTTGTCCATTTCTTCAGTACCCAGATCACCAATCAAATTATTTGCCCTTTCTAGTGTGTCTTCTCTGTTACATATCACTTAGTCATCTTTAAAAATGTATACTTTCCCCTTAATTCAATGTGTATTGTCAAAGATACAGATATTAAATAACATTGGTGCCTCCTCCTCTTCTCTCTCATGACACCCTTCAGAACGCAGGATGCCACAGCACAAGTTGTGTTAGGGTCTTAACTGGGTGCGATCACGTGCTTCATTTATGAGCATGTGCAGTGAAAAGTAATGCCAAAATACGCTACATGAGCTGGGTATGCTCACTGAATCGAGTCCAGTAAATCTGTTTTTGTGTGCCATAAGCAGATGTAGATTCCTTTCGGTTTTATTTGTCAGTGCATAAAACTCAACATTTGCATCCAACAT
Source organism: Limnodynastes dumerilii (assembly GCA_011038615.1). Classification (NCBI taxonomy): domain Eukaryota; kingdom Metazoa; phylum Chordata; class Amphibia; order Anura; family Limnodynastidae; genus Limnodynastes; species Limnodynastes dumerilii. Next base: position 425,376 of record WWET01000435.1, on the reverse strand, counting down.
GTGTCTGGTACAGCTCCTAGATCTTCTAATAATCCACAAACGACTGACTCTAAAATATGTATCACAATGACACAATATCATATTTGATTACATACCAATGCATCATTATTTGGGAGCTTAATAAAAAAATACCTAGACCAAAACATAAGTAAATCTGAAACTCAAATAAGCTTCTCAAACATAAATAAACTGTTGTTTTTTCCATTATTCTACTCTTTGTCCCTAAATAAATGTTGAATGGTTTATTTTGAAGCATATTTATTTCTTAATCAATAAACACAGTAATGTGTTCTTTGCACACAATTATTTGTGAGTTAATGGCCCAAGTGAGCTTTTAGCTAACTTTAGTTCTATTGATTGCTCCAGTGCTTAATACTTGCAAAATAAATACTAGAGGCAGGAAAAATATTTGCAGAACCAGTATGGATCTTTATCTGATTTCTTGTCAGGTCTCTATTGGCGAATGCAATGAAATTTCAATGCACTGTACAACAGAACAGAACATTAACAAGCAGAGGACTACAGCAAGTTACTGACTACTGTTAATGTGCACTGTACAAACAGAAGTTCCCTGTCATATAATAATAGAACTATTTTAAGTAACACAATACTAGCGGGCAGCACAGCATATGTAAAGCACATTTTGGGTGTTCCTGTAGCTCTCTGTTCGCATCTGCATTCATTGATGCAATCACATTCTACTTTTTCCCTGCACAGCTCTAGACATTGTGTAAGCGGGTTCTGCTTAGTTCAGGCTGTTATTGCTTGATGAGCCACAACACTGCTAAATTATGTGGTGCAGGCAATTTTATATTCAAAAACAACAAAACACCTGTTCGTAACCTAATGAGTCTTGTGGTAGCTGTAGTTCTGGACTGTTTCGGTGAGTGTACAAGTATTTTTGTTTAAATTATTTTTATGTGTTTATGTTTATTATATTATTTTTATGTGTATATGTTTATTATATTATTTTTAAGTTGGATTTAAATATTTCAGTGCTTAATAAGGACCTTATATTTAAACCATATTATTGTGAGTTAATGAATGTTTTTGATTAATATTTGTATTTTAAGTCCTGTTTTAATAATTGTGTTAACATGTGTTAAATGTAAAAAAAAAAAAAAAAATACACCTTATTTATTTGGAGTCTTATAAACGATTTTTAAAAAGGGGATTAAAAAAGAAAAATTTAAAAAAGAAATGAAAAAAGATTGCTACCTTAAGTTTTACGAGTAGGTCTGCGTCTGTACACATGTTATTAATGTTATTATATTCCAAGCACATTACTATAGAAAAATTATTTTCTAAACATAAATAATGTACAAATTGACTAGAAGCATTAATGGAACTTGGATAAATATTTGTGTATTTACAGTTACCTCAGCTTATGACATCAGACTAAGACCAAATGATCATAGTGAATCAAGAATCAAGATACTTATATCACCTGGTATTCCCGAGATCAGACAGGTTTGGGATATCCTGGTTAGTTGACTGTCTGTCTTTTGTTTTTTTCTCTCTGTATCCCTTAGGAACTATTTAAACCAACTGGAGAAAGTGTTTTTAATTAATAGATTTACTTATTTTTTTGCCTGTGCTACTCTAGTCTCTTAATTATAATTTCTGAAGTCCAAGGTCATATTCTTAATATCAATAAATGTTATTATTGCATATAGAGAAAAATTACAAACTTTTTTTTATACTGAGTGGTCCTCTTTACCATTTTAATGTTCATTAGGTATTTAACCTAATTTGTAATGGTTTTAAAGTTTAACCTATATATAGCTTGTTGCAACTACATTGTACAAGGTATATTATGTTTTTTGTGTGGAACATTATTAAATTGTTAATGGTTTATTATTGTTTATTAACTTCAAACTTCTCTAGTTATATTTTGGCCTTACATGCCTTGCAGATATTTACATGTGCCACATCTATTGTTTAAATGTGAGAGGAATTTTGTGAATATTGTGCACTTCTCACTCATTTATTTTTGAAGTGTTTCCTATAGATGAAATATGGGGATTTTGGCAAAAAAGGTAGTTAAGACTTGGTTTCTTAAAATATACCATTTATTTCTAAAAAATATTCTTTTTTCCAGTTGGGTTATAAAACCCATTTCTTGTTTATTATTTTTTTTAAAGTTTCTTTTAGATTTAGGCTCCAAAAGACTACTCTTTCTATCTCTGCTGCTATTATTACTAGGTCTTTTTTTTAATCACCTTTTTCAGCAAATTGTTGAGTGATTTTATTTGCAAGTACTTTGTACATCTATCTCAGTATCATTTTTTCTAATACAGTACATTTGTACAGATCCACAGGAATATTTTTTACATCACCTTTCAACTATAATAATGTTTGCAACATATGAAATACTGTAGGACTACACTAAAATCAACATGTTTTGCCCAGTTGTAACTTTCCTCTCTTAGGACCTGATTCACACTTAAGAATCTTCTTAAAATAAGAACTTAAAGTCACTCCTGGGCAAAACCATGTTGATTGCAGGGGGGATTAATTTAATTGTATTCTTTGCATGCAGGGATATATCTTTGAATTGCTTACTGCACACAGATACTGACCAGCTTTACTATCACACTGTTATTTAGACTTGGGATAGGAAATATCATCTCTCAACACTAGTACTGTTTGCAACAGATGAAATATGACTCCCCTGCAATCACCATGGTTTAGCCCAGGTGTGACTTTAAGTTCTTATTTTAAGAAGATTCTTAAGTGTGAATCAGGTCCGTAATGTCTGCTGCAGTAAGAAAGCAGTCCTCAGCCCATGTTCTGTTCATTTTAAAGATACCCTGTGTCTTTCTAAAATGAACAGGTGTTGGTCATTAATGGTTGAAGATGAACATCTATACATTGTGAACTGTTGGATGTTACAAAGTTAGTACCTGCTATGATTGGTCTTCAGGGAGGAAGTACATATACCGTATATACTTGTGTATAAGCCGAGTTTTTCAGCACATTTTTTATGCTGAAAAAGCCCCCCTCGGCTTATACTTGAGTGAGGGTCCCATTGAACTTACCTTTACTTTCCCTCCGGCGGTCTCTGCATCTGTCTCAGGCTCTCTCACCCGCAGTTGTGCCTCTGGATGTCTCTCCCGCGGTGAGCACTGCACTATGACGTAGAGGTGACCTTAGGTTACGCAACGTCTTTTTGCAGCGCGCGACGTGAGGAAGAGAGCCAGAGGCACAGCTGCGAGGGAGAGAGCCTGACACAGATGGAGGGACCGCCGGAGGGACAGCAAAGGTAAGTTCAATGTTGCAACCAGGCTGGGAAGGGGCCGAGACTGGCAGGACACACATAGAGGGGGCAGAGACTGGCAGGACACACATAGAGGGGGCAGACTGACTGGCAGGACATACATAGAGGGGGCAGACAGACTGACAGGACACACATAGAGGGTGCAGACTGACTGCCAGGACATACATAGAGGGGGCAGACTGACTGGCAGGACACACATTGAGGGGGCACACTCACAGGGGGGCTATTTTTATTTTGAAATTTACCAGTAGCTGCTGCATTTCCCACCCTAGGCTTATACTCGACTCAATAAATTTTCCCAGTTTTTGGTGGTAAAATTTGGTGCCTCGGCTTATATTCGGGTCCGCTTATACTCGAGTATATACGGTATTACTGAAATACTGTGTTATTGAATGGTTAGGTATTCTCCTTCTATTTCAGTAATTACTCCTTTATCACAATGTTTCCTTGGAATTGCACGCTAAATCCTTGAAAAGAATTATGCTTGTACATGACAGACATAGGGAGCAGAGCAACTGCAATGTAGAATTTCCTTTATTTTCTCCTTCACTATTATTCAGTTATTTTATATTCCTTTATCATTTTGTATTTGTCTACAGTATAACACATAATTCCCTTTGTCTGTTTAATACTGATGTATTGGCTTTTATACAGAATAGACATGCTCATGAGGTTTCTTTTTATAAGTATACTTAGTTTACAGTTACCTACCAAGAGATGTGCGTCTGGCCACAAGTTATGAATATTTAATTAATGGAAATTTATATTAATGGATGTTCATCACACATCATGCTAGAAATGTAAAATAACTGAAATTTATATTTACCATACATTTACATTTTAATTATTTAGAATACAATTAACTATTCAAAATGTTTATATTTATATTTAAGTATGTTTTTGAAATGATATAAAAAGCAGCAAGAAAAAATATGACCTTTGAACCATTTTTAAAAACATTTTTTTCTTCATATTTTGAATTAAACCCAGTTGTGCGACAGAACACATTCTTTCAGAACACAACAACAGACATCTCTGATGTAAAGCAACAATACATTTCCCTGGAACAGAAAATAGATGAGGAAGTGAAAACGCTCAATCGAATCACTAATGGTCTCAAGTTAAAAGATTGGGAACATTCAATTACACTGAAAAATGTAACAATCGCTCAAGGTAAATTATTTAGATGACGCCTTCTTGGCGAGTTGTCATTACAGCAAAGGAGCCAGTTCGCTGTCAGCAGTAAGATTGCTCATCTTATAGTATGGCTTAGCTGTCTTTTCAGGAGGATGAGCAATCCTGCTCAGCAACCACCCCCATCCTTGTGCCCTGGGAAGGGTACTGGTAACAATATCCTCCCTAAATGCATGAAAATATCAATACACACATATTATATCATATTATATATTTCATATTCACTTGTTCTTATCATCCTTTGCATTAACCAAAGCAATCCACTCTACCAGTAGTGCCTTCAGTGCCTAAATTATACTTTCTTTTACATAGAAATAGCAAAATACGTCACCATAGGTCTTATTTGGACTTTTGCTCTTCATTTATGAGGTATATGTCTAAGTTATTATAAGATGCTTTTGACATGACTTGGAATGTGCACTTATAAGGTGCAGTGTCCTGTAACAGATTAACCAAACATTAAAATAGTACAGGAAATAGTTTTAAAAATGTAATTATGTATCTCATAAATAATTTCTGCTGATTTGTGAGATTATTTAATTAAAAAAACAAAACAGTAAATAAGATTGGCGGTATATTTACCTCAGTTAGTCCATCATGACCAGGTGGGTTTCATACCAAGCAGGCAAGCGAGGGACAACACGAGGAGGGTCATTGATATCATACATATAGCCAACACGAGAGGAACCCAGCTAGTGGTCCTGTCACTCGATGCTGAAAAAGCATTTGACAGGATCTCCTGGCTCTTTATGGCAGAGACTCTCCGGCACTATGGGATATCAGGTGCATTCCTGACTGCCATTCTTTCCCTGTACAAACACCCATTGGCTAGAGTGGTGATCAATGGCTCTCCTTCGGACCCCTTGTCCCTAGCGAATGGTACATGACAGGGGTGTCCCCTGTCTCCTTTGATTTTTGCCCTGGTTATTGAGCCCCTGGCGGCACACATTCGGGCGACCCCAACGATAAAGGGAGTGGTGGTGGGAGAAGGCGAAAGCAAACTTTCTTTGTTTGCTGACGATATTCTCCTTACCCTGGAGCAGCCGAGGACCTCTCTTCCCAGCCTTTTCAGAGTCATGCGGGAATATGGTAAATTATCCGGGTATAAAATAAACATCTCTAAATCGGAGGCTTTGCTCCTACAGTGTCCGTCTGGGGAGCGGGAGAGACTCTTGGCCCAGTATCACTTTAGGTGGCAACCAAACAGGATCAGATACTTGGGAGTCTATATCACGCCATCCTACGATCCTCTTTATCGTGAGAACTCCCCGCCCCTCTTTAAGAAACTTAAGGAGGAGCTGAAGCTCTGGAGACCTATGTTTATATCATGGCTGGGCAGAGTGGCGGCAATTAAGATGAACACACTTCCCAAGTTGCTTTATCTGTTCCAGACCCTGCCGGTGCGGGTTCCCCTGTCCGAATTAGCCTCGTTCCAAAAAGAACTCTCCCGGTTTGATTTTCGATTCTTAAAAAGCCCACTGGGAAGGGGGGGCGCTGGGGTTCCCGGATGTAAAATTATATTATTACGCGGCGCACATGGCCCAGGGGGTGGCTTCGTTTGCTCCCCCTGCCTCTCTTTTCTGGGCGGATGCGGAGGCATCTTACTTGAATTTGATTCATCTGTCTTACTTATGGGGCCTTCCTGAAAACGTAGCACTTCCCCTTGCTGACCGCTTGCCAACTACAAAATTTGCCTTGGCGGTGTGGAACAAATGTAAGTCCCTTCTCGGAGTCCCTCCTGCCCCCCTGTATATTTCCCCCTTATGGGATAATCCAACGTTTCCAGCGGGAACCTCCCGTAATTATTCCCAAAAATTTATAGCTAATGGTATATCTTATGTAAAACATTTATTAGCTGGGCGCTCCCTCCTTACGCTGGATGACATGCGCAGACTCTATCCACGTCTCTCCCTGAACTTTCTGGAGTATTATCAGCTTCGCCACTTTTTGGCTCCGCGGGCAGCGGAGTTGGCGCGGATTGATTTTTCGCCATTTGAGTCCTTGTGCCTGAGCGCGCCTTTGGGGCGTGGGACGATATCTTCCACATACAGGCTGCTACTAGTGTCTTCCTTAGATGTAGGTACCAGGCACGAAAGGGAATGGGAGAGGGACCTGGCCCCCCCCTGAGGAAGACAGTTGGGAAACCATACGGGAGCAGGTAGCCAGAAGTTCCATCTCCACACGTATAAAAGAAAACGCATATAAGATTTTCTTTAGATGGTACTATACCCCTGACAGACTGGCTAGGATGTATGCTGGGGCGAATCCTGAGTGCTGGCGGGGCTGCGGACAAAGGGGTACGTTTCTGCACATATGGTGGACGTGCCCCATAATTGCCCAATTCTGGGATGATGTGGCGTCTCTGCTCTCATCATTGATCTCCCATCCAGTTATCAAGGACCCGTGGGTATTTCTTCTATGCCATCCCATTGAAGATTTGGATAAACCATCCAGCATTCTAGTTGGACATGTGCTGGCCGCAGTAAGGTGTTTGGTTGCTAAGTTCTGGAAGCGATCTGTGTCCCCTCCAATGCTTGCTTTGTGTAATTCAATCTGGCATGTAGCCCATATGGAACGGATCACCCATTACTTGCATGATAAATTCTTGTTAATATGGTCACCCTGGTTACTCCAACAACGTGAACCACGGAATGGTTTAGATTGAGGAACTCCATGCCTCCTAGGGCTTTTTTGATTTCCCTCTTCCTTCCCAATGCTTAGTCAGGCGACGACCCCCCCTCCTTTTTCTTTTCCCTCCCCTCTGCCCACAGATATGTCACTTTAGTCTTTGAAGTTTGTGCTTTCGGTCACTGGGTATAACATCCTAAAACTCTGTTACTGCACTGGCGTTATGATGTATCCATGTTTGATGTTCACTCATGCATATCAATGTTTTAACTCCTATATCTCTATGCAATGTCAGTTTTTCTGCTGTATTTTGTCTTTATTCTTGAATAAAATTTTGAGTTAAAAAACAAAACAGTAAATAACGAGAAAAAGCTACAAAACTCTGCACTGAACATTTACTATATAAATCTTATACAGTTTCTTCCAAAATCAGACCTCAAAACCTGATTGATATAACAGTATTGTTTATTCCATCCAAATAAAAAACTCTTGCACACATATAAAAGCAAACACATAAATACAGCAATGCAGCTCCTGTAAGGCATAAAACACCACTGTGAGGGAGCTAATCCCTACTTCCATTTTATTAATGAAGAGGAGACTGAAAGAGAGAAACTGTAAGAAATGTTAGAACAAAACAATTGATGATAATATGTGAACTAAATTGTTATTTATGTTTTTTCTAGTATGAAATGATTGTGTACATAGAAAATATACATTGCTTTCACTGTGACCACGGCTTTATATTACTTAACATAGTCCCTTATCATAAATGATTGAAATGAAATAAATAAGAAGTTGAATTTTTGGGTCAATGGATCAACAGTACTAGAAGGTACTTTATTATTGTTTTCTTTTAATTATACATCCCTTTAATGACTTAGGACAGGAATTAGATATACTACAAGGATGGCGCTAGGATAGGAAACTTTTGGTAAGCAGTGAAGTGAATCTGGTATTCATACCTGGTACTGCTCTGTGGGAGGGGGTGAGGGATGTCAATAGTACAAAAAGGGCTGGTTTCAGCTTCTACTTTCTATCCTGATTTCTGCTTTGTGCCCATATAAGGTGAGGTGCAGCAATCTTATGGTAGGGTCCTGAAAGCGTAACTCTGTACAAGGAAGGGTAGTGACTTCCCATCGCCATATTATATAGTATTATAGTTGGGATGCAGCGGGGATGTAAAGTTGTGTACTTCTAGCATTTTTGCATTTTTTTTTTACACAGCACATGCCCAGAAAATACATACATCTAAGTGTGTGGAATGATTATCTTAGAAGCACAATACTGCACAATCACAGGGACAGGAGTGGTATCAGGTATTGTAGCATTGGGCAGAGGTTTGTTTCCACAATTTACATTCTTTTTATGTTAAGTTGATATAAACGCTATTGTAAGCACGGCAGCGCATATTGTTGGAATTAAAAAACTACATGCTGCCTCCATAGATGTTAATAACAGCTATGATATCAGCACAAGGCTGAGTAACTGAGCATGTGCAGTAAGATCCTGCCCTTTAGCTCCCTATATAAACCGCTGCACTGAGGTCCAGAGCTCAGTGTGTGTCACTCAGTCAGTCCATCAGTGAGAAGATTTTGTGAGAGGAGTCCCTGTGACAGAGATTTCTTCCTAAGCCTTGTGGTATTTATTAAATCAACAACTTAATTTAAGCGTTTTTTCTCACTCATTATTGTGAGTTAACATCCACTGTATCAAATCGCAGTTGGTACTCTGCTACACTGCTGGTACAACCTCTCATTAAAATGTATATATAGGAACAGCACGCACATCTATTAAAAGTATTTCTGATTACCATTTATTGCTGTTCGTTTCCAGTTCAGATTTTGGAGACACCTGTGACTAGGTGTCTAGGGCTGTTCTCTATTGACAGAGATGGCCTTTAATAAATGGACAGGCTTTTCTTCTATGGACAGCATGTGGTTTGTTGTTCTTTGCCAAGTTGCCTGCTGTTCTGCTGTTCCGGCTGCATGGATCTTGTTTTCCTGTCCTGGATCTTCTGCCTGTACCTGCCTTGTTATCTGTCTCTCCTTTTGGTTTTTACTCCATTGAATCACTGATTCTACCCACCTGCCTGCAATATTTCTCTCCTTTACTTTTTCATTTATACTGTACTTAAAAAAATTTGCTTCTACTTTAACAATGACTATGCACATTATTACTTATTACATTACTATTATATATATTTAATTACTGCAGTCCAACCCTTGCTACAGACTGTCTTAAAATATAGATATCACATAATTTTTCCTCACACAAAATATAATATAATCTTCATCATCATTTTAATGCTCATAAGAATAAACACACATTTACACACTTTGTAGGAGAACATGGATATATGGGAAACCCAGGGAGGGTAGTAGGACCACAAGCACTTCCTGGGCCCCCAGGTGAATACTATTGCAGCAAAAAAAGTGTTATTATGTATAAAGTTACAGGAGCTACATCAGAAATTATCGATATTATTGGGAATGTAGCACTGCAATCATATTAGATTAAATAAACCACATTTTTGCACAGTGCTAAGCAGATTGCAAATGTTTTCTTTGTTCCTATTTGTTTGCTTTACTTGACATCAACCTGAAAATACAAATATGAATGTTCTATTAGGTTATTTTCTTTATTACTACTTTATTAAGTGTTGCTAGTTTGTTTTCCTTTGATTAGACATATACCTTCTGAGGAATAATAAACTCCACGTGTGTACCTGGACCCCGTGGTGCCACCCCCTTTTGCCAATACAATTCCCAGGAATAAAGACCATGACACAAGAATTGGACCTAACTTAATTTTATTATTATCAATTAATTATTTATTCAATATATTTTTACTTTATCTACCTGTATTTGATGGGGGCCAAGTAAGCAGAAACATTGTAGAAAATGTAAATTGACATCAAACAATCAAAGGAAAGGACCCTTAACATGCCCCAGGCAATCCGCTTTAGAAACATAGAAACATAGAAAGTGGCGGCAGATAAGAGCCACATGGCCCATCTAGTCTAGACCATTTTAGTTGCTCTTCTTTGCACAGTCTCTAATGTATTTATGTCTTTCTGGAGATATGGCTTTAGCGCTCTCCTTCCGCCTCGACGCAACCCATGTCCTTGTGAAACAAGACCGCCTGAGTAGAACGAATCTTCGCTCAGATCGATCCTTAAATACGACCGAGCTCTGAAATAGCTCCATACATCTCCTCGGCTCACCCACCACCTGCACCAAGGTAATATAATTAATATGTATAATCCAACCACCAACAATATCATTGCTTATCGCCACCAACCGGGAACTTAAAGCCATTTCTGCCACCATCAAACTCACAACTCTCCTCTCAAAAAAAAATTCTTCAAATATGCTTGTCCCGCAACAAAGAGGTGAACGCCGTCAAGACCGCCTGAGTAGAACGAATCCTCGCTCAGATCGATCCTTAAATACGACCGAGCTCTGAAATAGCTCCATACATCTCCTCGGCTCACCCACCACCTGCACCAAGGTAATATAATTAATATGCATAATCCAACCACCAACAATGTCATTGCTTATCGCCACCAACCGGGAACTTAAAGCTAGTTCTGCCACCATCAAACTCACAACGTCTAGCCTATACATCTCAACTTTACCATGACACATGCCAGGGTGTGAAATCACCTTACCACCCCGCTGCTCTAAGAAGACTTTCACCACCCTGTTAAATTTACGACGGACACCATCCATGGCTAAACCATTGGCTAAAAGCCTCCAAACTCTACGAGGAATTACATCTAACCAACACCATTGAATAGACGGCCACCAATCCAAAGCCTTCTGCAAATCTGCTTTAACTGCGTTTAGCAAAGACAAACTAGAAACACGGCCGATGTCATTCCACCCCAAATGAATGACTATAATGTCTGGGCAACCGTTTAAAACTATCTGACGTGCAACTTTCTCCAGAAATGTCTCCCACAACATGCCCCGCCAGCCAAACCAAAAACCTCTGAAAATATTTACTTGACCAAGTAAAGAAGCCAATGGGTGAAAACTTGCCCAATACACAAACGAATGACATAAGATACAAACAGTTTTATCAAGCCGTTCTGGCGCTGCAAAGGAAAACTGTGACAATCATTAGCAAGTAAATTAACCATCTTAACATTAACGAGAAATTAACATGTCCCATTAGAACAATGAGAGGAATAATTAACTTCTCAAAGGGGCAACAAAGATGGCCGCAAAATGGGTGAAGGTGAAAAACTCACAAACCAACACGGAGTCTTTTCTATGAAGGGGAACTACTTGATGCCCCGGCCGAAGTGATAAAAATCCCTTCACGCCCCCGCACACAAATGCGATGAGCAATCTATGGCTAATCCGAAGATCTATCCATCTCACAGAAGGGCAAAGAGAGACAAGGAACATTCTGTCTAATAAACTACTCACACATCAGAATAGGTACGGGGCCTCACATACTTCTTAAATGAACCAGAAGACCACCTGCCTAACTGTTGGATTGCGCTAGCGAAGCCACTTCGGCAGCAGCAGAAGACGCTGCCCCAATTCTGAAACAGTGCGTGCCATAAAACTCTGTGGGCAAACCTAATTCCTGCAAGCATTTGCGAAAGCCTGCTCCAAACTGAAATCGTGATAGGGGGAATCCATCACTGTGAGACAGCCAGACCAGGGAGGTTAGTGCTCAGTACCCAAACAAATCGAAAAAATGTCTCCCTGAGAATGCTTCTTTAAGATGACCCAACGACCCCTCCCTTCCTGGTATGTCTTTTCCCTGTGAATTTTACAGTGTATATCCTCCGAAAAAATTAAAACATTAACTGCCAAAAGGCCTTAATTAAGGGCGTGCTTGGATGCAGGGACTAATTCCCCTACCCTAAAAGTGCCTGCAATAGCAAATGCAAATGCGACCCTGAAAAGCTGCGACTCATACGCATTAGCTGCTATGCGATCAACTGCTCCCATCAATTGCACTAAAATCTGCATTGTAATAGACCGCCTAGAATCTAGGGAAGTTGGCCTAACCCTGGACCAGCCTCTCAATGCCTTCCCAAAACTGAACTATTTGGTGACATCCTGCAAAGTTGGCTAAAAAAGGAGATGGCTGCAAGCATAGATGACATACTCGCCCGTGACTTCCCACAACAATACTCACCCCACATAAACTCCCGTAAAAGCTCTGCAGGGCATTTGTGTAAGCCACCCCCACTGGACTGAAAGGAACACCAAGCGCCCCAGGATACCTTATTTTGACGGAAGGTCGATGGCACTAGTGAACACAGAGCCAGCTCCTCTAAGCCATCCGACCACCTGCCAAATCCAAACAGGACAGAGAATTGCCGTAAGACTGGTGTCTGGGGCTAGAAATCGAAAGTCAAACCTGGAAAGTGCATCCGCAACACCGTTCTCCACACCTGGCACATGTTGCGCCCTATATTGAATGTTAAATTGGAGACAACTGAGAACCAGGTGCCTCAACAACCTTATAACTGGTAACCAGGATGCACGCTGCTGATTTACTGCTTGCACAATGCATAAATTGTCACACATGAAAACAATGTCCCTGTTCTGTAACCGTGAGGTCCACAACTCAATTTCCACCATGATTAAGAATAATTCAAGAAGCACCAAATTCTTTGTAAACCCATTAACTCGCCAGATGGATGGCCAAGCGCCGGCGCACCATTCACCTTAAAAGTATGCACCAAAGCCGCCACCACCCGCTGAATCTGTCAGGAGCCGCAGTTCTGCGTTAGTGATTGAGGCAACGGCCAAACTCTGACTCCACTGAATGTGCTCAGAAATGTTTCCTATACGCCAAGATCTGCTTTAGGATCATTAGATAATCAAACCCATTCCTGAGGATGACGCAAACCCGCAGACACGCACTCCAGCCGCCTGCAGAAGATCTTCCCCATTGGGATGACCCTGCAGACAAACCTGAGCGAACTGATCAATGACTGTAGTCTACGCAATGTAATCCTTCTTGAATTTTTTGCCGCTACAATTCACTCCTGCAACTGTTTAATTTTATCCTGAGGTAGCCTACATAAACCTGCTACAGTATTTACCTCAATACCTAGATAAGGGAGTCTAGTGATTGGGCCTTCAGTCTTATCTGAGGCAACGGGAACCCCCAAGGAAAGCCACAAAAGATAACAATATGTCGCTACATGTGGACAGCTCTGCCGGACCAACTACCAAAAAATCGTCTAGATAATGTGCAATGCCGCGGTGGCCCGTATCTGCGACAATACACCAGTGCAAAAAATTACTAAACGCCTCAAAATAAGCGCAAGATATGGAACAGCCCATCTATCAACAAAAAACAACCCCTCAAATTTAAAAACCCTTGTATTTGATCTAGAGGGATATAAGGGCTACAGCCGAAACGCTGACTCTATGTCAATTTTACCAAAAAGAGCTCTGGGTCCAAAAGAACGTACTATTTCCACAGCATCCTCGAATCATTGATATACCACACTGGCTGCTGAGTCCGGTATAGCATCATTAACAGAGTGTCTATGAGGGAACTTCATATGTTGTATTAAGCAATATTTCCCTGGGGTTTTCTTGGGTACTATCCACACAGGTGACAATGTTAAATCTGAAATAGGGGGTTCACGATAAGGACCTACCATTCGACCTAATGTTAATTCATTGGAAATTTTCTCATAAACGATATTAGGGAATTGAGAGGCAGATTTTAAATTGCGCGAACAAACGGTGGATACCGCTCCCACAATGGGTAAACACAAACCAACCGTAAATCCCCTCAATAAAAAATTAGCCATGTCGTGACGTGGGTAGCGGGAAAGCCACTGCTTAAGCTTTTGTAAATTAATTGGTGGCGGGGCCTTGCCGATTTCCTGCGGCTGGGCCAACATGCGAAGTGGTGGCCGTTGGGTTAAATCTGCCAAAGTCTTTTGCTGGGGGACGTGCACTGCGGCACAAGCAAGTGTGGGCAAAGGGACAATGCTTCCCACGGGAACCTTGGGAATTATTGTAACCATACCACTTGGCCTTTGATGCCGAAGGGGTGCCTCTGCACCCCCTAGCTTGAAACCGTCTAGCAGTTAAGGCGTCTGGTGTAGCATCCCCCACCTGCTGTGTGACCTCTAACCAGAGCTGCATATACTTAACACCAAACTGTAAACTTACACTTCCATCTCTTTTGCAATGAAATTGCTCGTCATAAATGCGCCATGCGTTCCCTTTCGTCCGCACCATTAATCAGGTACCAAGTGCTGATGGCGCAAAATATCCCTATGTTCCGATGGGTGAGTTTCGTGCACAATGCATAAAACCACCTATTATGTGTCCTGAAATTCTCCTCCCTTAAGCCCCCTTTTTTAAGCGCCGCATGTAAACTTTTCTTCCCTTCATCTGTTATCGCAAAAATATCAACATATCTACCTTTTAAATTTTTTCCCTGGCTTGCATTCTAACCCTCCTTGACAGTGCAGTATTCTCCCAGTGGGCCATTCCCACTGAAGGTAACAAATTCACCACCGCAGAACTTGCAGAACGCTTGTGAGCTCGCTTCCTAAGGAGCCTGTCAATTGCCCTCCCTAAACGCCTAGGGCGACCATTAGAGGACTCTGATGACAATGAAGTTGAAGAAGAGTAAGATGAAGATGACATGTTATCTACATTACCTGTAAGCACCTCAGGTGCTGACTCACCAGAATCAGCAGAATTTGCCTCCTGAGCTTCTGCAGACCTGCTTGGCATCGCAGTGGACGTCTCCACATGGGCTGGACCATGATGGAGTGGATCAGAAACTGATGTTTCTTCGGGCGCCATTCTGTTTGTAGAACTCCTCCGACTATCGCGTTACCTGGAGCGTGAGCAAGACCTGGTATCTGAGACAACATTCAGATTACTTGAGGCCACTTCTGGAGCAAATGACACATTTCTGGAATTTAAATCTTGCAGCAGCAGAGATATAGTACTAGACGGCCTATTAGCTGAACATGAACAAGACCTGGAGTGACCTGAATTCCGATTATCCCCGCTGACGAAACTGCTTGGTGGCCATTGCCAATAGGGATCTGGGGGCATCATGCTGCCTTGCCAGTAAGGCCAACCGAAATTACCCTGATGGTACCCCAAATAAGGTGAAGAAACAAGAGGGCCCCCATATCTTCCAGGACCATATGAGAACCCCTCCCCCCTTTGCCCTGCATATGCCATAAAAGGTGAAAATTGATTAGTTGGTGGTAATGGGCAGGTGCCTTCATAAGGCAACCCTTGACCGTGGCTCCACAAAATTGAGTTCTGACCTTATGCAGATGGACCCTCTCCTGAAGACAAGACATTGCTCTGCCCAAAAGGATGTGGCCAAATGCCCCTAGTAAGGTTATCAGCTGCAGGCTCCGTGCTATAGATTTAGCCAGTGGGAGCCCCGTGGACCTCACTTTCACTACCTCCACCCTGCTCCATATTAAGCACTCACCTGATTGAAGTCGTCCAGAATTGTCCCAGGCAGGCGCTGCGTGGTTTCTCCCCCAAGTGTTACCGGTGCCAGCGCCGTGACCTCCGGACATCCATCTTGCTGTAAAAATGGCGCCAACCTGGAAGTTCCTGCAGCGGCGCCAGAAGTGCACACCTGACAGCCGTGCACTTCCAGCGCTTGTGACGCAGCACCCGCTCTCACCTGCAGGCTGATGCCCGTCAAAACAGCCCATTCACCGGAGGGGGTGGAAACCCTTTCTGAAGCTGTGCCGCGTATGGTGGAACAAGCGGACCACTCCTGAACCACAGTCCTACGTCGCCCCACACCTGACAGCCAGAATTCAGTGGGGTGTCAGGAATGTAGTCGGAAGGGCCCTCCCGCAGCCTGGCAGGACGGGCCACCGAGTGCTTGGAACGATGCATGACGACAGCAGGTAAAGAAATCACAATTTGAAAAAAGAAGAAATAAAAGAATAGATTAGAGAAGAGAAGAAAGAATAAAGAATATACAGATTAAGGAAAAGTAGGAAAAGAAAGTGAAAAGGCAAATATAAACAATAAAAGCTATAAAGACAGAGTAAATAAATGTCAACTTATTCCACTCTGGCAGGATCCTTCCTCTGCCAATTTCCAGGAGAAAAGGGGATGACTTCCTGTCAACTTACAATATCAAGACCAGCACCACTACTAACCACGCCTCCTGCCTTTAAACCCCCCAATCACCATTCCCAGGTAAGTGGCACCACTAAGTGCAGCCCAAGTGCAGCCCAAAATAAATAAATAAAAAATATAGATAATAAAGTGCTTAAAGAGCAAAAATAAAAAATGTCAAAAAAATAGGAAAAAGTGAAAAAAAAAAATAAGAAGGTTATAGCAGCAAGGAATAGCAGTATAAGAGGTCCATGGAAGTATATATGTCCCAGAGGCACATCCACCATCAATGATCAGTCCAATACTACCACAACAGGTTGCCTCTACTGAGATCATCCATGAAGGGGGAGACAGTGGGCCAGTCTGGACGAAATAACTTACGGTCTCAACCTTCATGGATGATCCCTGTAGAGGCAACCTGTTGTTGTATTATTGGACTAAAAGTGAATTAAGTACACTTAAATCTTGTATATGAATTAATAGGAGCTATGCGGAATCCAACCACACGGCCTAATTAACCAAGAGGCCGACTAGGCTGCAGTTACTGCGTTACCCCTCGCCCTGGAATTTTATTTTAAATTATTATTTTTATTTATTTCATTTTTTTTTTAAAGGACAAAATGGACAGCATAATGCAAGAGGGATCTCGGGGTCTTGTTTTTTTTGCAAACTCATCATTTCATTCTGACCGAAGCTGAAGCAAGAGAAAGACTAAAGCTGGCCATACACTAGACGATTATCGGCCCGATTTCCCAATTATTGGGTGATCGGGCAAATAATCGCTCCAGTGTATGGTACAGATAAATTTTTGAAACGTCAAATAAACGCACCAGAAATGCTCTGGTGCGATTATTTGATCTTTCAGCAGGTTTGATTTTAACAATATTTTTTAAACGATATTTTAAGGGAGCCAATCAGCAAGCTGAATGGCTCCCTATCCTTTTAATAGACGCTGCTGCTGATCTATGTATAAAGCTGCTCTGACAGCTTAAAAGTATACATTCAAAGCTGTTAGAGCAGCATAGTGCATAGATCTGCAGCAGGGTCTATTGCAGGGAATAGTACAGAGAGGGACCAGCCGAACCCGCGCTGTGTGAAGCACGGAATCGGCAGATCCCTATCTCTACTACTCCTTGCAATAGACGCTGCTGCCGATCTATGCACTATGCTGCTCTGACAGCTTTGAAG
>WWET01000435.1:382057-392834 GCA_011038615.1 Limnodynastes dumerilii | reverse complement strand
AATTGAACCAACACCTTAACCTAACAAATATAAATTATCTACATTTTTACATTTCTTTAACCTGAGGGGCAACTCAGGGGTCCACTCCCTCACAGTCTTCAAGATGTGAATCATTTCCTGCCTGCCACATAACCTTAATGACTGGACATTGCAGCTGTAATACAGGCCAGGAAAGTCTGTGATTGCCTTCTGTATGTCTCAATTCCCCTTAGGTCACCCTCAGCATTTTCTTTGTAATAGAGGCCAAGGAAGACCATGCATGACTGCTGTATGTCAGAGTTCCCCTCAGGTCACCCCCCAGTGCAGTGAATAAATTATCACATTGCTAGGAGACAAGAGCTTCCTGCTCACAGCAATTTGGAGCTTTTATCTCTTTTATTACAGCAAATGGTAAGCTGTAGTTTTCACTGTGTGCCCCCCTCAAGCTAAAAACACCCCCAGCCCACCAGAAGTTATTATAGCTGATTTCTCCTCCAGCACTCCAGGAAAATCCGATTGAAGTGGCCATCTTACTCCTCTCATGTGAAGGCAGTGTCAGTGCACCCAGCAGAGGGCTCTTCCTTGATATGCGCAATGTTATAAGCTGGGAACTCTCTCTCCTATCTCTATAATGCAGCACCTTTTCCTAAATTGTAAAACACCTGTCATCTTCTCTGAAATCTCACCCCTCAAAGGCACATCAGCTCCCTAACAAAACAAACAGCTAGTGAAAGACTCCCTCTGCACTGAGTTCTGCCTTCCCAATCATATTCTAATGTAATCAATGTAATGTGACTTTCTGAAAAAGGAAATAGAAAAAAAAACGGCCACATTTTCCACTTTAACCTGTTCCAGTTTTTTTATTTTAAATTAATTTTACTATAAATTTTGGCATGAAGCACCAGGAGACAATTCTCCACAGACTGGTGAAAATTTCATCTTAATGCATAAAATACTTTCTGAGCTACAGCCCCTCAAACACCATGCCCCCCTCTGACAGAAAATCAATGGCAGAATGCTGTTTATTATAGTCAACCTTAATATAAGGGCGCGACCGTGCTCTTATAATAAATAAATATCTGACTCCTTGATATTAACAATGTTGCAATTTTATTAAATACCTAAAAATATAAAAACATATTAGTAATCCTGTAATTCCAAAACCCTATTACACAAATACCCTGGCCACAGGTAGAAGTGAATAATTGATAAACAGTAATGCCTATGATGAAATCCTTGTTAGGAAGAAACGTGTCCGTCTGGTCCTTGTTTTGAACTTTATGGTACCACACTGATATCCTATTGGGCACATTAGATACCTCCAATTTCTTTCATCATACTACCTCTCAGCGATAGCTGGCGGGTGCACACACGGGTTTTACCGAGGATTGAGCTTCCTGATTACTCACCTGCATTCACCTTCTGGGACGGAGCTGCAGACCTAAGCGACGGTGTCCACACTGTGGGTTGCGACCCATGTTTTTAGCCATATCAGTCTGATCTATCCTACCATCTGAGAGCCCGGCAAGTATACCAAGTTTATTATACCGGACCCATGATACGTGAATAACCAGGACCAAATGTACCATATTGACAGTGGAACACATGAGTGATTTGGTGATATTTCCTCTGCCGAAAGACTGGTGAGAAAGGCTATATCAAACTATTTATCTCTCATCTCTGACACCATAATGGCAGTCTTTTCCTCATTACCTGAGCTATCTATACAGCAATATATCTGAAAGATTATTTTATATTATTTGGAGCTCTGTTTGATGCCCTTAGGAGGACTATTTATAGTTGTCAATATTGCACAGTATTTGCACTTTTTTTTTATATTGTTATCTGATATGTGGAGTCTCTAGTTTACCTCTAGTGTCTTTTATTAAAAATTTTTATTTTTATGCATTTTTTTAATATATATTTATGCATTATGGGCCCATAAATGTTCTGTATTATTAAAATTGAATACTAAATAGCATTTTTCTCTTTTAGCGATTATATCAAATTGATTTTTAGATCAGTTTATTTAATTTTTGATTTTTACTTTTTTAATTTGAGTGGGATTGAATTAGAAGGGAATGTGCCAGAAATAGTTTTCTTCGGTTAAATTTTGAATGCATTCATATTTTGGTCCTCCTTATGATTTTTGAAAAGTAATATAATTTGACTGTGTAAAACTCCAATAAATTGTTGTATACAGATGTAAAACCATACACCTTGTCACGCTCGGCACCGCATGTTAGGAGTCGGCTGTCACCAGTCCTCTCGCGGCGGTCCCACGGTCCAGGCTCCTGGAGACTGTCATCAGCATAGTGACAGTCTCCTATACTCACCCAACCCGGACCTCTGCAGTCTTCTCCTGGCGTCCCCACGTGCATTCTGGCGCCAAGTACTGCAGAGCTCTGTCCGTGGGCACCGCCCTCTTGCTTTGAGTCACATCCTGAAGAGGGGCCAATAGGATCCACTTGCTCCAGTCTTCCAGCCAATCAGTGCACACTATTTAAACCCTGTGCACAGTCTTCAGTCTCATTGCCAGAACAACTTGTTGTTGATTTTGATACTGAATCTGATCCTGACTCTGATCCTGATCCTGACTCTGATCCTGACTCTGATCCTGGAGTTTACCTGCAATCCAGCTCCAGTCCAGCTTACCTGCAATCCAGCTCCGGTTCAGCTTACCTGGAAGCCAGCTCCGGTCCAGCTTACCTGCAATCCAGTTTCAGTCCAACTGAACTTGCAACTCCAGCTCTGCAAACCTGCTATCAGCTCAGCTCTACGTCAGTTGGTCTGGTAAGCTAAGCCTGTTTATTGAACCGTCTTGCCTACCTGTTCCTGTCCGGCATAGTCCAACCCTGCCAAGCCTGTACATTGAGCTATCTTGTCTACCTGTTCCAGTCCGGCATAATCCGGTCCTGCCAAGCCTGTATATTTACTGTCTTACTTACCTGTTCCAGGCCGGCATAGTCCGGTCCTGCCAAGCATATTGAACTGCCCCGCGCCCCAAGCATATTGACCTGCCCCGCGCCCAGCCCGCCTCTACACCCCCATCTGCTATCGGTGCCACCTCTCTACCCAAAATTATAGTTTAATAAATTCCATTTTGAATTTCCGATTATATTAATAAATTTATGCCCCCTTTTAAACCCATGCAAGTTCAGTCTTTTGTTTGGTGTGGATGTTGAGTTGCGTGGGCGAGGTTTCATAGGACATAGGAACTGATTGGACTGTCCTAATTATTTTTACAATATGATTGTCATACTATACACTTATAAGACCCTAAACTTATGACACACAAACATAAATCTGAAAGTTAACCAAACTATAGATAATATCAGTTTTGTCATGTGACTCATTTTGTTCTCTCATGGTACAAAAAGATTGATGGGCCAGATCCAGAGCTACGCTGGCCATACTCTGGTGCACTCCCCTGAAACTCCCCCTGTGGTAATAACCCACTGTTACGCCGGCTGAAGGCTACCTTAACTTCAGCCGGTGTAACAGTGGGTAATTACGCCGGCCACAGGATCGTAAGTGCCTAACCCATCCCTCCCTGCCTAATTTCCCTCCCGCCCCTACTACTACTACTATGTTGTTACAGATGCCTGATTCAGGGATACCTGAATCATATATTACGCCGGGCAACAGTAGCCAGCGCATGCGCAGAACGGCAGAGATGCCGTTCTAACGCATACGGCCAACGTAACTAGTGCGGCTGCTATAGGTCTGGATCTGCCCCCATGTTACAATTTATGGGCCTGATTCACACTTAAGAGTAAGTTAGGTGTGTGCAGATGCGCACCAAATTCACTCTTCCACCCCCCCCTTGTTTTTAGGTACCTTATGGCACTTACGAGTGCCATAGGACTACCTTATGTCTCCGTGCAATGTCCGTATGGACATTGCACCTCCCCGCCTCCCTCCTGCTCTCCCCAGCTAATCTAAATGCCTCCCCCTCCCACTTCTGCCTAAAAACGCCCTGAGACGGCAATACGCCGTCTCATTTTACGCAACACGCTGCGTGCGGTCTGTAAAGACTGCACCTACGCTATCTACGTGCCTATCGGCTATATAGATAGTGTAAATGACGGTACCTACTACGCATGCCCAGTAGGTAATTTTGGACCAATACGCACTTAAGAAGCCACAGCTTCTTGAGTGTGAATCAGGCCCTATATTATTATCATGTGTAGTCACTAAATTTAGCTTTGTTACTATTGATAAATTTCATACCTTAAAATTAATTTATGCGGCAACAACTATGAAATTATATTTATTATTATTATAAACACATGGGAAATTGATACACGATAAATATATTGATTTTCAATTACAATATACTACAATCTTTAAGCAACGTCAATATACAAAAATATTATTAAGCAGTTATGTAAAATGTAATTTTTCATGTTTTGTGTCCTATATTTCTCTTAACATCCTTCACTGAAAATTATTGCTCAGCTAGGAAACATCGGACCATATTCTGACGCACGTGGTACATCCGTGTCCATAACTCTACCTTAACTGTTACATATGGATCTGTGTACAAAAAAACACGGATCCGTACATAGCAGCTTAAAGCCGCCCCCTTTGTCCGATCTGCATGGCAAACACCTGGCCGCCCCCACCTCTAGATCTCTATGAGAACAAAGATCCGTTGCGTAACATCTGGCGTAAGCTTAAGTCCCCATACGTTATTAAATTGAAATCTGGCCTATTAAGGAGTGACTTGGAAGCCTAATTTTTAAAAATCATGTTATTCAATCACGTCCATGCATATCAACCTAAAGCTATTTTATAAAAAAAAATGTCAATACTGTCATTACTGTTAAATCAAATAAGTTAATTATAAAACAAAAATAAATTATGTACAGTATATTTGTTTATGGTTAATGGGCATAGAAATTTTCAGTAAATTTTATGTGTATGACATATCTCCAAATTTTGATTATTCATACATTTTTATATGAATGATTTTGTTTGTTTTCTATTCCTCTTCTACATTTAATGTAGCACATAAAAATGTATTTGTTTTCCCACACATTTTGATGAGAATGACAATTGAGGTACATGCTCAAATTACTTTATACAGTCTATTTTAAGATAGGATTAATGTTAAGTGTTATGTAAGGAGAGTAACATTGTCAGTCTTTACCATTTATGTGTCTGCTGTGAAATATAAAATCATATCCTCTTCTTTAAAATAAAAATAAGTACATATGGGTCACTGGTAAATCTACTAAAAACTAATGAAGCTTATGCTTATCCCAGATGGTCCCTGAAGCAACTTTTCAAGTAGTCCAACCCACTAACCTGTTCTCTGTCATTTGGGCCTCAAAGTCCTTGCAAGGGCAGCCCTTTGGGCCTTGCTGGATGTTGCCCTATTGTTGCTGGTTGCGAAGCAGCCCCCATAACAGTTCAAGCTTCAAGACCCCCAAAAATGTTGGCCCGCCACAGCATAAGGCCAATTATTAACATTCAGAAGACTTTATCACACGATATAACAAATATTTTAAAAACTTCCTCTGTACACAAGACTTTAACGCAAAGAAATAATATAAACATATAAAAGTTTGATAGCCAGACATGGAGTTGTTTCAGGTTTGGTAGTTAAAAGGAGGCTCATGTAAAACATGCATCATTTGCTCGCAATGATCAGTTACACGTAAACCCACCCAGCAGTTATAACCGTGTCGGTCTACGGTATTCATACCTTTAAATTACAAAGGTTCTCCTAAATCGATTGCTTCTGCCTCGAGGAGGAGAAGCAATCGATTATCTCTGGAACGAAGACTGCACGACAAATGGTGAGTATTTCTTCTACTCTAACCCTTTTCTTAATTCTTGCCCTGACCCTCCCCTTCTATTACCCTATTCCTAACCCTCCATTCCCTACAGCCTAACCCTAACCCTCCCTTCTCAGCAACAAGACCCTAAAATTCCGCTTCCCATTGCCTAATTCTAAGACTCCCCTCCCCGCAGCCTGACCCTAAGATGCTCGCTATGATACAAATAGCCTAAAGCCAGGATCTTTTTTCCCACAGCCTGACCCAAGCAACACCCCTAGTACTCACCTCCGGTGGTGCGGCGGGTGTAGTGTCCGGCAGTGTGATGGGTGTAGTGTGCTACGGATGTTTCCGATTGAAAGTATGGGTAAGCATGCCGAACGTCATGCTTACCAATTTTACAATAATAGTATTTTCAAAATAGAGGTATTTGAAAATCAGCTTTCAGCTAAAATACTAAAAACTTCAGCAATACGTTTCCTGCATTTCAATATATTTTCCACACATTTGAAGACATTGGGCCAGATTTACTAAGCTGCGGGTTCGGAAAAGTGGCGATGTTGCCCATAGCAACCAATCAGATTCTAGCTAACATTCTCTAGTATGTAATAGAAAGTGAGAGCTAGAATCTGATTAGTTGCTATAGGCAACATCCACTTTTCCAAATCCGCAGCCAAGTAAATCTGGCCACTTGCCATGGAACGTTTTGCCATAGCTGCAGAAAAATTAAAGAGCAGGAGGAGGTATACAGCATCCATCAAGACGCATAAGGAAAACCTCAGAATGAAGATGATGGATTTTCTTGAGGATGTCGCAAGTACTCTGGTTGGATGATCTCTTAGATTTATTTACCACAGGAAGACAAACCACACAGTGCAGATTAATAGATCAGGAGCAGGTGTGCTGAAGCTGGTATTTCATCCTGTTTTGGGGTATAAATATAAATAAAAGTTCTTATTGTGCTTAACAATTTTGTTGTATTTTTTCACTTGTAGGGCCGTATGCAGATTACCGGAAGTATAACATATACGTCCGGTGTTTAGCGTTTTTTTTCCTATTGCGCATATAAAAAATGTACTACGCATGCGCAGTAGGGAAAAACGCTAAACACCGGACGGTAGTCTGCATACGGCCCGTAATTATTGACATCATTCTAGAGATTATTAAGGTACATATACACCTTCATTCTTGCATTTAATTTTTTTAATGGGTACATTATAAATTACTTTTCATCAGCTTAAAAAAAATTTATTCAGCAAGGTTTTTCACTGTTTTGTGCAGAAAAACTTTAAATATGGTACTAGCAGAAATTACTTGGACAAATGTAGTATTTTAGTTGATTTGATTCAACAAATATTGTAATAAGTAATGTTTTCTGTTACGTTTTTATAAACAACAGGGGTTTCCTCAATGCTTCTAAGCCTCAATGTAAAGCTGGGTACAGGCTATATGGTTATTCGGTTGATCAGCCTCTCTTTCTCCCTGTCATTACACAGCAAGCCAGTGGAGGAGCTGCAGGAAAGAGGCTGCGCTAAGCTTATTGGTTCTAAGGTTAGCATAGAGTAGCTATTCTCTCTGTCATTAACCAATAAGTCAGTATAGAACGAGGAACCAGTGCAATCTAACACCCTCTCAAAAATATCACATATTTCTGTGCTCTGAACTCTGAGGATCCACTATCAGAGACTCGCTGTATCCTAGGGTTGCCTACTTTCTATTTCTTACCTCCGGGATCTCGAAGGGAAGAAATAAATGACGGTATGGGAGCATGGCTTAATGGTGAGATTTATGCAAATTGTGCCATGAAGCCCCTCCCCCTGTCTACCATTGCTGCTATTCATAGAGGGCCTGATTCAGAGATCTGTCGCCAATCGGGCCACAAATATCCGCAACTAAGTGGCAGGTCGGAACAGGTTACACCCACCAGATTAAACAGTCACTTCCCTCGCAACCTCCGGCCGGACCTAAACTTACACCTGCATTGACTTGCCCTATTTGGCCGCATTCACTTTCGGCCTTATGTGTATTAGTTGCGTATATTACCGGTTCTAACTCTGTAAGCGCGCCCACTTTCCCTCATCTAAATGCCCCCCCTGCCCATTTCTATGCAAATCCTTAGGTCCATATATTTCCGCCGCACTTAGGGTCACATTAGTCTCACAATTCCATTCTTAACTTCAACGTACATGGCGTTGCACTATTACTACGCATGCGCAGTTGATGCTAAATCGATCTGATCCTAAATATACACACCGAACTATCATTACTATCGGATCTCTGAATCAGGCCCAGAGTTCCTGGGTTTGGGTAGGGCTTGATAACAAAAATGACATAAAAGTTACGGACTTGTGTGAGATTTTCCTGCTTTCCTGGGATACTGGGAGAACTGCCCGAATTTCAGGAGTCTCCCGGATATTCTGGAATAGTCGACAACCCTGTTGTATCCACAAATGTTTGTCAATTAAATTAATAGTATTAAAAAACTTTTTAAAAAGTCATTAAGTGGAACAGTTATTTCTTTTTCACTCTATATAGACTGCTAACTATAGAAAATGTATTTGGAAAGTAAAAAAATAAAAAATAAAAAAATACTTAAAGATATGGGGGCAGATCCAGACCTAGGTGCTTGTTACGTTTCATTGCGTATTTTCTATGCACTCCCCTAGACACTCCCCTTGGTCATTTTACGATTCCCAAACCCTACCACCTACGTACTTAAAAATAAGTACGTACGTATGTAATGGATTCACATACGTAACGGTCTAACCCGGCTCATAATGTACAATTTAAAAGCCTCCCTCCGCCTACAAAGCGTATTTTCAGATGTCGTAAGGATGACCCGCCCCTCCATTCGTAGTTACGCTGATGGTACGTACGTTCAGAGTTATGTGGTGTAACATCTGCCACAGTACATACAAACAGGCAATTTTACGTCAGCGGCTAGTGGAAAAACGCTAGCGTACTTAGGTCTGGATCTACACCATGTTGTTTGTTATCACTGAGGAGCTATTTATTAGTACTTGTTTAATAGCACAGAGAGCACATCTGTTTTAATGCTTTTCTTATACTTTTTGTGTTCAAGGAAAGAAAAGTCAGTCTGAAAAAAGAAGTTTTATTCATTCTTGAAATAATTTAATGTATTGTTGAATAATTTACATGAACTGCTGCCAGCATCTTGTCTCCTGTAACAGTATATAAATCACTATCCAAATTTATCATGACTTTTTACCTTTCAAGTTTTAGGACAAAGAAGCAATACAACACTTTATTTGATGTATTACATACTTCATTATCTAAAAACATTTGTATAGGTTAGAGATGAGGGAAATTTACATCACCTTGGTTGTGATTTTGGCAATATAACCAAGTATTCCACATGGAAGTAAACACAAGGCAGGGAGAATTAATGAATTTACTTTTTCATGTCGCCGCTCTATTTATACATTATGCAATGAGGGGAGTTAGTGTAGTATAAGGTAGTATGACCATTACAAGCTCACTGCTACTGGCCACACTCTTCAAATCATTCAACAGTCAATTTATACAGCAAGGTGTCACGAGAAGTGAGGATAGCTCAGATAAAGTGAGGGAGTTTAAAGAGTTAAGGTGCAGGAGTAATGAAAATGAGGGTGAGTGTGGTATAGAAACGCCTTTCACCGCTGTAATTAAGCAATGGATTTCCTGCCAAAGTAACTTAACCTTTGGGTAGCACCACCAGATGTGGGACAGAGTGCCCTCCTCACTGCAAAGGCGCCAACATGCAGGAAAGGAATTCGGATATATAATTCTTAAGCACTTTGGTGTCAGGTGCCACCGATAATAGACTTTATGAGCATTCTCACTTATTTGAACACACAAGGAAGTTTTGGTTAAGTTTTCTCTAATAGAGACCCATTCCTCTTCCTCAAGAATCTCTCCCATTAATGTGTGTAGTTATTATGTTAAATTAAGATGCGGCCTATGACATTAAGAGAGGCAGGGTCAGAACAATGGGGTAGACCCAGAACTCCTCTTGCAATCCGTTTACTCGCGTAACACTTAGCAACACGTATTTACGCAGCTAAGCACGCCCATACTGTACACTTTAAATACAAACCCCCGCCTACATAACGTATTTCAGACGTATTTTAGACTCACATAAAATTGGCACGCCCACACGTAAGGGTTTACGTGACACATACGTGAATGGCCCATACGTTCACATGTAAGCTACGTTACGGAGCGTATTTTTTATGGTGCGCATGCGCAGTACAAAAAAGCGATTTTACGTCTCCGCCACGCGTAAATTCGCTCACAAGCGTTGTTCTGGATCTGGCCCAATGTCAACAGAAGCTACTACAATGATTATTTTATTTAAGTCAGTGGTTGGAACTGTAAGTTAATGAAAATGAAAGCTGAGGAGTCCAGGATGTGTGCAATAATAAAGACAATCACCCATTGGGGAAAGGTCCAATTCCATGGTTCCCGACTCTCCTGAAATTCCGGCATATCAACCGGTATCACGGAAGAGCTGGCAAATCTCCTGCATATCGCATCATCAAGCCCCGCCCATACCTAGTAACAGTAAGAGTTGTGACATTGATAGACAGGGGGTTTGGGTTCATGATACAATCATGTCCTCAAGCCCAGCCCCCATATCAGCATCTCCTATCTTACTCTGAGACCTCCCAGAGGGAAGAACTGAGTCTAACCCTCTCCAAATCGTTATACAGCCCAGACCAAGGGGTTTATTAACAGACAGTTCATTTCTAGCTGCATCATGCTTATATTCACTGCGAGCCTGACAGCTTCATTCATAGTATTTACCAATACTTACCCCTCGTGCGAGGTCCCGCAATGATTAGCCAGGTCATTGCAGGACCAACTACTTTCGGGGACTTTGAAAATTTTCAGTCCCGGCATGAAAAACATGCCAGGGCTTTGAAATTGGCAGTCAATTGTGTCACCCGGACTGTCTTCTCTTTTCTCTTTTGTTTTATGTTTTTAATCATTATTATGTAAAATATATATAT
>WWET01000435.1:368851-381943 GCA_011038615.1 Limnodynastes dumerilii | reverse complement strand
TATATATATATATATATATATATATATATATATATATATATAGGTAAAAACCTCTGGAACAGAAGAGGATCTGCACTCAAATATACAAAACAATGGTCGTGCACAGCTAAGAGTATTTGGTAGAAAAAGTTCACAAAGTGGGCCTATAGCCAGCACTGATGGTGTAAACTGAGAAATAGTGTGGTGGAAAAATTACATGCGATAAACAGAGGTATCAAATAAGAGTTTTAATCCGTGGTGATCCAGATATCTCAAAAAACATTCCCTAACATAATAGAGCAAATATTAGAAAGAACAGAAGAAACAAACAGTCCATGAGAGGTGCCGAATGGGCTAAGGGGGTGAGCACAGGAAAAGTAATCCCAGATAAAAAGGTGAAAAAGGAAAAAATAAAGGGGAAAAGAAAAAAACTTCAAAGGCAGTCTATGTAAAGTCTTAATGGCAAGGCACGGCAAGCCTGCAATGAACAACAATGTAGGACCAGGATGAGTCAATAACGCAGTCATAAAAAGTAATCAAAGTCTCCTGTAAATCCAATGGTGTGAAGAAAAGAACGTTCTTACATAGAGAGCTCAAATGAAGTAGTCCCGACAGCTGTTTCGGTGCTTGAAGCACCGTCCTCAGGGGAGTTCAGAAGGGAATGCTGCAGACGTCACATAGAGGAATCACTGGGAGCAAACCATGTCTCTATCTTATAACATGTCCATGTCAGAAAGAATTCAGGAACAACCGGAAAGAAACAAAAGCAGTTGAGAAAATGAAAACACATACCATGACACCGCAGTGTAATAGCTGGATGATAGTTTGAAAATAAGCTTGAAAATTAGACCCAGGCTGGGATTTATCCTGAATTTTCTTTTGGGGAAGAGGTTATTGATCACCCCTCCTCTTTGAGTATTAACACCTGCCTTTATTTTTCCCCATACCCAACTATTCCTTCTGAGCCCCCCCCTTACCACTATTCCCTCTATATTTCCCTCTGAACGCTATTCCCTCTATACCCTTCTTTCCCCACTGCTCTCTCTATACCCATCTATACCCAGACATTATCAGGATAGGCTTTTTTCTAGGCGGAATCAATATTTATGTGGACAGTCATAAATAAAAATGTTATTGTCTGGGACAAAAAGAAAAACTAATGCCCATTAGCCCCTAATTGTATCTAAATGATCATAAAATATTAACTAAAGAGGAACTAAACATGTATAGCTTGGAGCAGAGAAGGGAGAGGGGAGACATGATAGCAGCTTTCAAATACATCAAGGGTTGTGACCAACTAGAGAAGTGTGGTATTTTTCAGAGGAAGAGGTGTAATAGAACACATGTGCATGAATATAAACTGGAGGGTGGTAGATTCAGAGGAAATGTGCGGAAAAATTACTTCACTGAAAGGGTGATAGATAAGTGGAATATTCTCCCATCTGAGGTGGTTGAGGCCAATACAGTAGAACAGTTTAAACATGCTTGGGATAAATATAAGGGTATCCTAAACTGTAAACTAAATTGCGGGTAAATAGGGTCAAGGGTCAGTATAGTTTTGAATAAACAAATGGGCAGACTAGATGGGCCATGTGGCTCTTATCTGCTGTCACTTTCTATGTTTCTATGTAAAATACCACGATGGTGGTGGTGGATTGCAGATATACAACCACTGCCAACCATGAATTGCTAGGAAATCTTTAACCCAAACCGGCAAGTCATTTTATGTACAGCAGATACAGTGTAAATTGCAGATAACTACCATTGTACGTCCGGTCCAAGCAGACGTTTAACTTTTTTTTTTTGCAAAAGTGCAACTGATTGCTAATTCAATTTAAGTAAAATGAGTAATTTATCAGCCTACAGAGTACAATAATAAATGCTTTCCTAATTGCACATTTATTATTAAATGTTATACATTGAAACCTAATTGCTGTTTATGTACTGACATCTGTCAACTCTGACATTTATTGAGCACCAACAGATGTAGTGCTTAAACAGCTGCCCTTATCATATAAAAAGATATGTGCCAGAAACCTTTATCATTTTCATAGAAATATCTAATATGTATTTATAAAAGCTAATACACAGATATTTAGGGCTTGGACTTGTAACATGTCAGGAGCATTCATTATTCCCAGAAGCTAATTAAGTTTGGTAGAAGTGTTAACACGTTAGACATTTTCAGGGCAGGTTCTCTAACATCCCGACACTGAGGTGCTATATAACTCAACAGACCCAATTCTTGTGAGGTCCTGGTACTGTATGGGC
Source organism: Limnodynastes dumerilii (assembly GCA_011038615.1). NCBI lineage: Eukaryota > Metazoa > Chordata > Amphibia > Anura > Limnodynastidae > Limnodynastes > Limnodynastes dumerilii. Next base: position 379,693 of record WWET01000435.1, on the reverse strand, counting down.
GCATTTGTGGCATATTTTGCAGTTAAAAGCAGAACAAATTTAAATGTTACTGTATTCTCAGTTATTCACATGGTTATCGAAGGCCAAGGCCACCATCATCAAATGCGGGGCCCCCTTCCTAGGTGACGTCATTGGTGACGTCACATAGGGGCGGGGCCTGGCAGACACGCTTTAACAGCAGACCAGTACGCTGGGAAGAATTACTGCTGATACCTGCTGCTACAGAGCTAGCTAAGTATCGGCGGGCCCCCATCAGGTCCAGGCCTGGGACAATAGTGCACAAGGGACTTCCACACTGCTGCCTGGTTTTCAACCTTTTCACCTCTGTTACAACAACCATGCTTTAATATGTATACCACTATGAGTATACTATGTACTATGTATAAACTATGTATATTTGTTTTTTATTCCATTACAATAGAACATAAAGAAAATATTCCACAACAAAAAGATGTTCATTTTATATTTATTATAATATGTGGCATAAGTGGTTTGTTGTGGCCTTATGTATATATTTTGCTAAAATTGTAGATAGATAGATAGATAGATAGATAGATAGATAGATAGATAGATAGATAGATAGATAGATAGATAGATAGATAGATAGATAGATAGATAGATAGATAGATATACAGTGTTGTCGATGGGCAGATTTACATGAATGAGAATCTAATTTACTTCTTCTACACCATTATTTCCAATTACTTGTAGTACTGTGAACTGCTTAGGAATACTTTAATGATCTATATAATCTAATTATAATCAAACCAGAGATGACACTAAAAATGAGAATATGTAGAAAATTCAATTGCAGGTAATTCTGATATCGCCATAAATCTAAATCTAAATTTTATTAGTCTCCAGCTGGAAACCACTGTAGCATTTCTAAGAAAAAGCTTCACTTTAAACAGTGAAAAAAGTAGTGAATTATGCTGTGCACTCAACACTTTAGTAATCATAAGAGACAGAATAACTCCATACATCTTACACTATATATATTATGAAAGCAGTGCTTGATTCTATATTTTACATGCTCCCAATATTAAGTTGTGACATATTTTTGCAAAACTGAAACATTTCCTGGTGTGGTGCTTTTTTATTGTGTCCTGATAAGAAGCACTTTTGTTTATCTCAGGGTTGCCAACTTTTAATAGCTTCTGCCCGGGGGAGATCCCAGAGGGAAGCCATAGATGCATGCAGGGGGCAGGGCTTAATGCCGTGATTTATGCAAAATTGTGTCATCAAGTCCCTCCCTGCCTGTAGTAACACTAGGATACTAGGACTGTACTCACAGATCCGTATTTACTATGTGCACATTTTATATATATTTTTTATAATAATAACTTTGTTGCCTCTTTTCTTTGATGTTGACTTTTTTCATTGCTTGTAATATATGGATCAATAAATAGGTTAGAGGTCCGCCTCCGTGATGTTAAAAGGCGAGCGGCACTTGGGAGGGATTGGTTAATTCTCCCATTTAGTGCATCATCGCACCGTGCCTCTGACACATCTACGACAAAGCCAATGTCGAAATGCATATTAGGTTGCCAGTAAAGGGATATTAAGGTGCACTTTGGTCTCCTCATCTCTTTTCGCTGACATCCACTATTATAATTTCATTGCTCCCTATTACTTTTCATCTTTCTCATATCCACTAGAAATACAGGGCACCACAGATTAGAGCAGGGACTTGTATACCTCAGTGTTTCAACGAGGCAACTAGGCACTTTTATGGTGAGTATCCTCATATTAAGAATAGGGAGTTACATGAGGGTTGATGTTGATCCTATTCATTGGATAAATATGTTTTGTGGATACTCCTTATGGATTCCCCCTTTATACCTCCCTTATGGATGTGAATAGTGTTTGTTAGTTTTATTTGTACATATTTCGCCTTTTATCTTTGTGAATTTTTTTGTGTATTATTTTTATTGCTGATTTCCATTAAAAGTTAAGTTTAAATATTCTCATCAACCTCACTTGCATGTTGCATAGAGTTCAAGATATTAATGAGATGGTTCTTTAATATTATACATTTTTGGTATGTCAACACTGAGTATGTGCATTGATAAACCATCTTCTTTTCTCTCAGTCTCTTCTGACTTTTTCTGGGTACACACTGGGATTTTTCGAAAGATAATCTTTCCAATCACAAAATCAAAAGATCATCTCACCAGATATCTTACCAGTGTGTACTGTCCAAACATGCTCAAAAATCTTTTGAAACGGTCTGTGATCTTATGATATGATCTTTTGGAGCTACTAATATGCCAAATCAATGATGGAAAGATAACTTTTGCTTTTGCAAGTGTGTCCTGTGTCTATTAGGACAGTACACACTGGAAAGATATCTGGTGAAATGGTCTTTTGACTTTGTGATTGGAAAGAATATCTGCTGAAAAGCCCGCTATGTACCCTGCTTAAGGGTCAGAGCTGTTTCGGTGCACAACGAGGTTCTACAAACTATTAAGGCAGTTGTTGTAATGCTTTGGCTGATTGGTGTAAATCTATATGTTAATTGTTTAGACCATCTATAGCAGGAAAGCTTTGAAATTGGCTAATTATCATACTGCGGTGGTAACAGATTTCGTGTCCTTTGCAACCAGGAGGTCTACTGGATTTTTAAACTGGGTACTCTGTCACCGGGTGGTTTGAATGAATCTATGGAATTGAACGGCATTTTTTAATCCCTCTACCTTAATATCCCATTGTTTCTGAGCTCTTGTTATTTGAAATCATTATGTAGTTTTTTCGGTTTTGTAATTTATATATGAATTATATATGAATGGAGATGTGTATTTTTATCATCTAATTTGTTTCCCTATATACCTTGATATATGCTATTTTCTAATATGCTATTTTCTAATGTACAATTTTATATAAGATGCCTGCTAATCAAATAGGATTAAACCTCTCTATATTGTGATACTAAGTTCCTAAATGCCTGTCCAAGTATATATATGTGTGTGTGCATATGCATATGTATATTGTTACTTATTATTAATTATATATGTATATTGTTACTTATTATTAACTATTATTAACCATTTTTATGATAAATAATATTTTTCTGCTATTACTCCTCTGCATTCACTTTATATTATTGTAATACCACGCTCATTAATTAGCTCACTCCTGTGTCTTTAAGTGGGAAAGGGGTTATAAATACCTCTCACAGTAAACAATCCTCTGAAGAAGTGCCTGTCGTTCATGAAACGCGTCAGTATTTTTAATTGCTTTTACTTTACCGGATCCTGTGATTCCTACCTGCACCTTGGATTATTGGCTAAAAAGAGAACCTTTCTTTCTCTTTGTGTCTGACCCGTCCGTGTCTATCCCGGAAATAATTAAAATCATTACCCAGTTTGGCTCATTCGCGGGCTACAAGGTAAATTTCCAAAAATCTGAATTTCTTCCCCACTGGCATGCATATACGTGGCTTATCCCAACTAACAGAATCGCTCAAGCTATCCAATCGATCTATTAAATACTTGGGTGTACAGGTCCCTGCATCCCTTTCCTCATTGTACAAATTAAATTTCACAACACTTGTCAAGGTGGTTACTCAGCAGCTTGATAATTGGCACTATCTTCCTATGTCTTTGCTAGGCAGATTAGCTGCTCTCAAAAGCATTATATTCCCCAAACTCTCCTACATAATCCAGATGCTCCCTATCAAAATGCACCAGGCGGATACCCAGAAGTGTATGCAATCCTTCTCCAAGTTTGTGTGGCAGGGGAAAAAACCTAGGGTGGCACACTTCAAATTACATCTTCCTAGAGATCAAGGGGGCTTGGGCATGCCTGACATTCAGTCATTTTCTCATGCGGTCTTTTTCAGATATATCTCTGACTGGTTCTTAAATAAGGACAGCTATACTAATAGGATCTTAGAGGAGGAAATCTTCGCCCCATACGCACCAGCACCGTTGCTACTACAACACCGGAAAAATATACCTAATAACATTGTAAATAATATTCTTTTTAGGGATACGTACTCCTCTTGGATTGCTATTAACAAAAAATATGCTAGAGACCCGTCTACCTCCACATGTGTGCCCATTTGGGGTAACCCAAGCTTCTCTGTTAGTTTAGAGCATGGTCTCTGTCAAAAATGGAAAGAAAAAGGTATTAAAAATACGAGTGATGTCTTTGACCCCGGTGGCACCCTCTATTCTTTCCAAAATTTGAAAGAGAAATTTAATTTGCCTAATTTTCATTTTTTTCTATATTTGCAGATCAGACATTTTGTCCGATCTGTCCAGGTTCCTAGAGTTCCCTCGGCTACAGCTGATATGCTGATGGACCTGCTCCATTTTTTGAAAACAAACACGTATCGCACTAAGTTTATCCAGAAAGATATTCTGGCTAGTGGAGCCCACAAACTATGGGAGTCTAAACTCACCATCTGGCAAGGGGATATACCCGAGTTAGATCATACAAAACTTTTTAAGTATTATGCCCAGGCAATGAAAATCCTTCATTCTGCCCAATTGCAGGAAGTCCATTTCCAAACTGTACATAGAGCATATGTGGCCCCAAACCAATGGAAACATATGGTGCCGGGGGCGACGGGCGGGTGTCTGAAATGCAATCAGATTAATGCCAACTTCTTACACAGGTTCTTGGGCTGTCGCAAGATTACAAGGTTCTGGAATAAGGTGGCACAATTTATTAACCAGGTATGTGATACCCACATTCAGCCAGACCCCCTTGCTATGCTGTTGGGGAACTTTGAAAACTGGGAGTTAGGAGAGGACAAATGCACCCTACTCCCTACTCTCACACTTATAATAACCAAAAAAGGTAATATTAGATAACTGGATTTCTCCAGCGCCTCCTTTTCTAGGCTCTGTAAAGCATATTTTGTTGGAAAATGTTTATTTTGATCGGAAGGCCACTCTCCCGGAGGTAGAGAAGGGAGTAGAGCGATTCCACAGAAAATGGGGTCGATATATAGCTTCCCTTGACGCCGATACACAACTGCGTATTTACAAGGTGTTTGAGAATACTACCTGGTTTCTCTATCGCCAATTAGAGGATACTGCTGTATAGGCAATCCAATGTCAGATCTTCATACCTCGGTTACCTGAGGAAAGTCGGAGTGCCTGGTTCTGGTTCTGGCTATTGGCGAAGAACTTGTGTAGGCGAATTCTGTGCATTATATGGTAGACACGCAGCTACACAAGCGCGTTTCACATCCTCTTAGGTCAAGGGATAGATCATAACAAAACTTCTGTGTATACAGTCTCGGGAAAAATCACTCACCCCCCCTTCCCATTTCAGTTTCCTTACTTTCGTCCTTTGCATTGCTGAACTGACAACACTCCTGCTTTTGTGTATCTTTTACAATTTATTGTTGTACGTAGTACAATGTCATTATATGTCGATTGTGCTCGAGTTATTTTTATATCTGCTGACTTTACTGTATTGTATAACTGTTGTGAGTGTTGTTTCACTCAATATATGCTGATAAAACAAAATAAAAATTTTTTTTCCCAAAAAGAGAACCTTTCTGTGGATCTTTTTACATTCCTACCACCTAGGCGTGCAATCTGTTTTATTTGAAAGAGACTATATCGGGTTATTTCCAATGGAGACCCATAGGACCCACTGTTTACAGCATAACAGCTGCTCTGATTTCCACACCCCCCGGAAGTTTCTCCTCCTGCCCCGATGAGTCGGAACAGTAGAGGTACATCGGAGGGATTAGTGTGATTCTCACTTCCTACGGGTATTTCCAACGGGCTCCGTTGCATAACTTCACTGGCTCGACATCTCTGCCTCTACAGCTGACAGGCATGAACAGGCACGAATTACAGTCTCTTTCCTAAATGCCCAGACTCTTTGGTCTTCCTGCCTATAATATTGTCCGTTGCTATCTAAGGACATTTTGTACATTTCATATTCCAAGGTGCCTCTCATGAACCCTATGGAATATATGCATTGATTATTTCTTTCTATAGTGCATTATAATAGGAATCCTCTATATGGTTTATTCATTGATTTTATCTAGTTATAATAAAGGAGATTTTATGTTTCTACTCTATTGAGCGTTGGTACATTAATCTAAATAAATCATTAGCGCAGTATTGGTTTATATGTATATGTCTTATCATACTGTACTGTATATCTTTACAAACGTGTACAACTAATATATCTCCAGTTATACTTTACATCTAGCAAAAGGTCTTTCTGTTGCTAGTTACACAGAAGTTTTGTAAGACATTATTCATGTGCTTCCATTGTAACTTACCTTTCCTTATCTTTTACCTATAATATGCATTGTTATACTTGTATTACCTTCATATTTTAAGATGTCTTTTAAGATGTTGAAAGTACTTTTTCCAATGATTTTAGTTAATAAGGAAAAAAATATACCAGTCCTTCACTATTGTCAGTGTTCATTAAATCAATCCCCTGAGAAAAAAAAACTGTGAAATGAGATCTCATAAGTCATCCTTGGTCCAAGCACCATTTATTACAATCGGAAAAATTCACACAGCGCATGGAAAATTCCATTTATCATTCATTGCATGGGACATGAAAGTTTATATGGTCCATTGCTTCTATCCCAGGTTTATTTTTTATTCTCTTCTACACCTCTTTTTTTTTTGCTATCATGTCAGTCACTGTGAATGATATGACTGAAATGCATTATGGGAGCTTTTGCAAAGAAGAAGAATAATAAACTTAGAGTTTTTTCTAATGGCATCCTATGAAAATTGCAATCGTTTTATTGTGGATGTACTTTCAAGAGGTAGGGAACCAGTCATTTATGCTAAAATATACAGTGACATGCAATAGTAGAAAATTGTCTAATTTTGCTAAATAATATCAGTATATTTCATGACATTTGGTAATATAACATTCTTACTTAAAATTCACATTTCTGCAAAGTACAGTTTTCAGAAATGTAATAAAAATACAGTATTTAAATCAATAAAAAAAAATCTTAATACTTTCATCAGACTGTGCAGTACAAGTAAAGTCACTGGGCTGGATCCAGACTTAAGTAAGTGCTTGAAATGAGTTACTCCTGGGCTAAACCATGTTGATTGCAGGGGAGTCATATTTCATCTGTTGCAAACAGTATTAGAGTTGAGAGGTGATGTTTGCTATCGTTGCAAACAGTATTAGAGTTGAGAGGTGATGTTTCCTATCCCAAGTCTAAATAACAGTGTGATAGTAAAGCTGGTCAGTGTCTGTGTGCAGTAAGCAATTCAAAGATATATCCCTGCATGCAAAGAATACAATTAACTTGACTCCCCTGCAATCAACATGGTTTAGCCCAGGAGTATCTAATGTCAAGCACTTACTCAAGTCTGGATCCAGCCTGCTGTCACTGTAGTTTCATATACAATTGTAATGTAAGTTTATTTAGTGAGAAGTGATAGTCATTAAAAGTACAATAAAATATATGGTTGCAGATAAAATAGGATATATAGGCAAATGCTTGGGGCACCAGCAGCCTAAGGACTATCTTCATTGTACGGGACACCAGCTAAAATTCGGGACACAAAATTTTGTACTTCAAATTGATTAGTCCTTAGTGCAAAACTTCTGCTTGACTCTTTATGGCATTCATAGATATGAGAAATGTGTTCATTAGATGTTTCAATTAACAAAGGGATTAATGCTGTATTTCGTTTTTGGTCATGTGCAGTGAGAAGTAATCTACACATCAATGGCAATGTATTACTATTGTAATAAAGGCTAATGAGTGCACGTTGCAATTTTACTGATAGTTGTAAGACATAAGTCGCTGTAGGAAGAATTTTGAGTGACGCTTTTACACTATTCACCATTCTCATTTCCAGACAGACCCGCAAATGCTGAATATGCAAATACAGATAGATTTTGTTCCAAAATATAAGTAATGCTGCAATCTACACAGACATTTAAATGTATAAAACAAAAACAGAAAAACCATATGTGCATGTAGAAAAGCTCTACCAAACCAAACATTTCACACTTTTTGTAGATGTATCCACTCTATACAGATCTTATATAAAGTGCCAGCAGCTGACAGCTTAGAAACGTCCTCTTCTAGCATGGGAGAGGGCAGCTGCTGACAAGTATTTATAAACAGTGCTCATAGACTGTGTTCTACCAATCACTTACAGCTTATCTCCTTGAGTGCAGGGTGGGCTGCTGCCCTGGGCCCACCTCTCTCAAGGCTCCAATGCAGCTTCACCACCTGCCCCCATGGTAGTTACCCTACTGCCTACAGACCTGGCCTGATTTTTTTATATATTTAATTTTGCAAATAGCCGCTCATTATCAGTATTTTTAATATTTATTAAATTACATTATATTACTATTTTCATTAATTTTTAGTTCTTGTTTGTTGCCTTTTTAACTAATTTTTATTATGTTTAAAACACTTTATAATAACTAAACAGTACTTAAATTATTAATTCAATTACTTGAATAAATATATAAATACTTTGAAACATTTAACTAGTATAGACACTTCTCAATCAATGCATGCTTATTCCCTGAAGTACATACCTAGAATTTCTAATCAGTGAACTTTGGAAAAGGAATAGGCATATTAACAACATTTCATATGCATTTATTACACTAAAACTTGAGGTTCTCAGCCATAGTCCTCAAGTACCTCTAACAGCGCATGTTTTGCAGATCTACTTTCTGTAGCATAGGTGTGTTCATTACTGACTGACATGTGAATAGATCAAAAGTGTACTTATTATATTTATGTGAAAGCCGACAGATCCAAATTTTGGGATTCTGAGACATGCATTGGTTCCTCTCGCCAAATTCAGATCTGTAATCAAGGAAAACACCATTTTCACAAAAAATATGGATCTTTTGAGCCTTGTATTCTGCATTCTGCTTCATGCCTCCTGACTGGAAGTATCTAGTGAACCAATCAGGACTTGCCATGTCATAGCCCTTCCTGCAGGAGGAAGAACTAAAGATGGTGGATGAACTGGCAAGCCAATCAGGGCTAATTACATTCATAGCTCCGCCTAACAGGGGAAGAAACGTGAACAGGGATTAGAGCTGCAACGTACAGTAAATGGAGGAATGTAGAGAAGACTCAGTCCAGCAGCATAAAAGAGATGGTGGTGTCAGAAGGTATGAAGGTCAGATGAAGGTCAGACATGGGGACTGGTAAGTCTGCAGTGTTTTACTAATGTTTGCTGTACCTGTTATTTTGTCCCTTATTTGTATTTCTTCTATATGCTGGTTTTGAGAGCTTGAGTTTCTCCCTGTATGGATTCATAACTGTACGCTGGTTGAGTTACTTTCCCCCCCTTGTGTCTTATTAGTTTATTTGTTCTGTGTAAACTGCTGTGGATTTGTTCTCTAATTTATTTTCGGCTAGCATTTACACTGATTTCTGTTTAAAGTACAATAAATGTTGCTCATTTTTTTAAAGAGGTTGGATTTCTTGCAGTTTATGAATTTATTGTGGAAAATCAGGGTAGGAAAACATACGCCCCATGGTGGGACAAGACAGAACCCCCTCTAGCTGACATGCCCCTTGGTTGCAAAAACACACCTCCTCTAGTGGTGAAGTGTACCTTATTTTAGCTGTGAAATGTTGGAAAGTAGTAGGTGCAAGGGGTGCAGTTGCTATGAGGCAACCATCCCCCCTTTTCTCTACTATATTAGCAGCTTTGCATAGATAGGCTCCACTGTCCTACTGAGGAAAAATGTCCTTACATTCGACAAGGAATGAAAAATCACAGATAGAATGTGTGGGGCCCCAAGGGCATTTTAAAATGTGAGGGGGCCCTTGTGCAGGATTTGTACATCCCCCCACAGCACCCTCCTCTCCCCTAGCGGAACCCTGCACCCGCGAACTACCCCCATCCACCGCAACACCCCTCCCTTGCACATAGAAAATAAATTTGCCACCTGGCTCAAAACATAGAATTTGGTGCAGACTGTTCTGAGGGGCCCGTGTACATTGCACACCCTGCACCCATTATAGATACACTTATGTGGGCCCTGTTTATTTTTTTGGCCACTCATATTTTGTTATTGAATAATGAACTGTTTAACCCCCAGACTGGCTTGTATCATCACACTGCCACTATGTCATATTCTGATAAGCGCATAAAAATGTGAGAGTGGGATACCAGACAAAATATTGTAGCATGACAAGTTTGTCTGGGAATGGCTGGAAATGAATGTTATTCATGTAAATAATACATAATGCTGTTGGGGCAAAATACATAAAAATGAAATGATTTTAATGTTTTATAGTAATTAAAAATAAATATAGAACCAGAACTAAAACCCAAAAATGGAGGATGACGCTTATCTCTAATATATATATATATACTCTCAAAAATACCCCTTTGAAATATGTATCTAGAAGTTGAAGAAAGTAAACTTTTATGTTGCTGTAGATACTAGATAATATTACATCTTTTCTCTCATGATGCTTTCTTTATACTTCAAGATAAAAGTGTGTCACTTTTCCTTCAGATTTAAACCGACTCTTCCATAATCAGTGCCGTTTCACAAATCAGCTGTGTCCGATATATCTTTTTTGACAACTGTCTTGTCTCTCTCATAAGCACATTACTCTTTCTCTTGCGACTTGTCAGCCAAGCATTTTCCAGCTAACCATACCATTTCCTCAATCAATTGATGATAACTCTAATCAGAAGCACATTTAATTACATTTTTTTACTCAGAATTCACTGAAAGGAGTGTTTTTTCCCCACTGCTTACAATTGTTAAACCTACAATCATATTTTTATCATCTTCAACTCTTAACCATGAAAAAGAAAAGTGACTTACCCTTTCTATTTTTGTTACCGTACAATATCTAACATATATATATTGTAGATAAGATAA
>WWET01000435.1:312446-328431 GCA_011038615.1 Limnodynastes dumerilii | reverse complement strand
CTATATAAAATATTTCGCAGCTGGTTCTGATCATTATCTTCTCCTTTAATACATCTGTCTTCTGCCTTCTTGTGTTCTGAACATGGTGAAAAAGTTTTGTACATGTTTAGAAAAGAGGGAGACAGAGCAACGCTGGGAACATGTAAGTATAATGGTTGTCTATGATTAGCATCACTATTTATTAACAGGTTTTTATATAGTGCTATCAGATTACATACTAAAGTCCCTAATACACACATTAGGGTTAATTAATTCAGCAACCGATTAACCTACCCGCATGTTTTTGGAGTGTGGGAGGAAACCGGAGCACCCAGAGGAAACCCACACATACACAGGGAGAACATACAAACTCCACACAGATAAGGCCTAGTCCGAGAATAAAACTCATGACCTTAGTGCTATGAAACACAAGTGCTACTCACTCAGCCATTGTGCTGCCTCACAACAGCAATTGCCATTGCAGATAAGTTGAACCTGACATGCAGCCCCCAAAGTAACTAAGGGGACAGCTCTGTCAGGAGAAAGACAGCCACAAATCTGTTTCTGTAGTACACAACCCTTTATATATTGTAGATATATTTGCATTTTCTTCCTTTAATAAAAGAAGCCCTAAGGCCATAAAATAGTGACCATCCTACATCTATATTTACAAAACTTACATCATCCATCGGTTCAACAGTGTTTCTTCTGCAGTGCTGCCAGGATCTTTATGTATTCTGAAGGCCTGAACAGCTCTGAAGAAGGAGACTTCTGCTGTAACCAGGGCAACTGCTAGGTACAAATAAGTCCTGTCCTGTATAACAGGATCATCATCCTGAGATGGCATTCCTATTGGTAACCATGTGGAGAAGAGCTAGTATCTGTGCTGTAGAAATTAGTGAAATGTCCATTGCTGGGGCTTTACTAATAGCAGAGAGAAAGGAGAGTGTTCCAGTCAGTCTATTCTACATGTTTTCCTGTACCACCTGCACTGAACTAATGTAGTTCCAGCTACCAATGGGAACTGGATTAGGAACCATCTTTTTAACCCTTTTGCAGATTTGTGGGAAATGTATTTAGGTTGATTGTTGTCAAGAGGTTAGCTCCTCACTGTCACCCTTTAGTTTAGGAGGGTGGTCTCATTCATTAATCTGGGTATGGTGCACTGTACTAGCCATCACTGCTTCTGCAAATCTCATTTAGCAAAACTGCTTGTTCATAAAACCAGATCACATTGAAGAATCTCCATTGCTGGGTTTTTTCTATTAGCAAAAAGGAAGGAGAGAGCTTTCTCCATCTCTCTGGCCCTGATTCACACTTAAGTAAGTGTGCCGGCTTCTGTATATTGTATACGAAAGTCGGCATAAAAATGGTACAGCGCTTGTGCAGTACTATTATTTCCATAACGGAGTGCAGCCGACCAATGCAGCACTCCGTACGGAGCAGGGTCCCCCCCCGGGGAGATACGCATGGGGGGTGGGCTAATGCATGCAAATCATACAGTGTGGAATAATTAGCGGTTGCGTTCTTCGGCACGAAAATCTCAATTGGGAAAAAAGAGACATCCGAATGTTCTTTTTCAGATGACCCTTTTTCGAATACTTACAATTTTATACTTTTTTTTCAGAATAGGTGGAAAAGACGATATCCCTCCGCCGCACCTCCGCCGCCGCTATCGCCGGACCGAGGGACAGGTGAGTAAACTCTGTGCGGGGTAGGGAGATGGTGGGTTAGGGTCAGGCTGCAAGTAAGGGAGGGTAAGGGTCAGGCTGTCAGGAAGGGAGGGTTAGGGTAAGAATTAGGGAAAGGATTGGGGAACTATTTTTACTAACTTATCAGAGCACCGAAAGTTCGGTGCTCCGTGGACCAATTGCAATGCCTCCTCGAGGCATATGCAATCGAAATCCCAGCCAGTTGCAAAGGGCACTTTCAAAATTGGGCCAAACGGAGACCCACACCCAATAATTAGGGTAGGGGTGTTGCATGCAGATTCAGTATCCGGTGCTTGTCCTGCTCTCCAACATGCGTACCTGAGTCAGAAAATCCATACCATATTCTCCACAGCAGAGACCATATGGAAACCTTTCTTCAATGTGAATCCGGTCCTCTATCTCTGAATCTCTAGATAATGAGATTTGGAATACCTGAAATAATAAAATAAAGCATCATTAATAAAAGAACATATATTTTAATTCTAAATAAAGCTTGCCATTATTATTTTTACTTCAGTTTACATTTCCAAGCTGTAGAGCGGCTTGTTCTGCCTGAGAAGTAAAATAAAATGCATAGACAATGATAAAGCATTCAGGCAGGGGGCAGGAATTCTGCGGGGCACTAACAATACAACTCCTTGTTCTCTTTTTCAGAATCAATCATGATTGAACAGTCATACAAACAAATGTCATACTAAGAATAGGGAATTCTTCATAAATAGAAGGCAAGTTAGAAAAAAGTTACAGATCTCTTTTAAAAATGCATCTGCATTAGGAATACTATAATATATGAACACCAAATGCTCAGAAGCATTTTATGAACAGGTCCTAAAATATACATCAATATTGCCAAGTTCTTCCTGTCAAATAATGCAGTGGTTATTCTATAAAATATTCTGTTAGAATGTGATTGCTTACAAGAAATGCCAATGGCCTATTTACACATTTATCCACTTACCAGGGTCATTGTTCAGTCACGATCTGTGAATAAAGTTTTAATTGTTGGCATTTGCATCTCAGTTTATTAAAACTGGTGTTAAATATAAAAGAAAGGAGAACTGTGTCTAGGTAAAGTCCAGAGGCCAGATTTACTAAGCTGAGGAAAAGGAAAAGGGAAGATATAGGGCTGTATTCACACCTTCTGCTTCTTAGGTGCGGAAATTTGCTAAATGCTAAACATGTGTAGTAGATCATTTACCACTATATAAATCATTGGAAAGGCCTCATCTCGAATATGCAGTTCAGTTCTGGGCACCAATCCATAAAAAAGACATTTTGGAACTAGAAAGGGTTCAGAGAAGGGCGACAAAATCGATAAAGGGTATGGAGTCATTGAACTATGAGGAAAGGCTAGCCAGTTTAGACATGTTTACTTAGAAAAGAGGCGTCTTAGAGGAAATATGATTAATATATACAAATACATAATGGAATATACAGTACAATACAGAGAACTTTCAAAGGAACTTTTTGCCCCAAGGACTGTACACAGGACACGGGGGCACCCACTAAGGTTAGAGGAAAAGTTTCACAACCAGTAAAGGACAGGGTTCTTCACAGTAAGGGCAGTCAGGTTGTGGAATTCACTGCCAGAAAAGGTTGTGATGGCAGTTTCACTTGATATGTTTAAGAAAGGATTAGATACATTTTTAGCAGAAAAGTACATCCAGGATTACAAGGATCGCTAATTTAAATAAAGGACAGTAGTGAAGCCAGGGAGAAATTTATTTATTTACTTATTTATTTTTTATGATTGCAACAGTTTAAGATTAACTTCAAATATAAAGATAGGGATCGCAGGAGATCCAAAATAGGTTGAACTTGATGGACTGTTGTCTTTTTTCAACCTCATTAACTATGTAACTATGATGTCTGATGGATAAATAAATACAATGAATCTAAAATAAATTGAATGAATAAATAAATAGGGTAGGTCAAAAAAGGAAGAGACACACAAAAAGAGCCTACAGGTGATCCATTAAATCCAAGAACAATGTCTTATATACTAGGCTAAGGTTGCTTTAGGCGCAAAAACACCTTGGATAAATTGACAAGAGTTTCAAACTGCTTAGAGGTTAAAAGAGAATATTTTAATTACATCATATTAAAACATTAGTATGTCAGAATTTGTATTCAATAAACTTGAGAAATAGTATCGCCCTATAAGTATATATTCCACAAATTACCATGTCAAATAACAGCAAAAACAATGTACAACGTATTGCAATTAGGGGAGGGGAGGGGGGGGAGTCTAACGCTAGGAACAGGGTGGGTGAGTTAAGTATGGGTCTGTCCGCACCTAACTCACTCTTAGGTATAAATATGGACCATAGTGGATATAGTGGAGATTACATGCTAGAAATTGTCAGCTAGACTCTGGTTGCTATGGGCTTCATCTTCACTTTTCCTTTCCTGCAGCTGAGTAAATCTAGCTCTAGGATTTAACACATGGTTCCCGACTTTTCAGAGCTTCCCTCCGGGAGAACCCAGAATGATTTATGCAAATCGCGTCATTAAGCCCCGCCTCCTGTCAATCACTCCTGGGATCTCCAGCGTTTCAGGGGATGGACAGGGCTTGATGACATCATCAAGCCCTCACATCCCTAGTAACGCTAGGGATTACAGCAATAATTGATGGCTGGTGGAGCTTGCGGGAGCTTTGCCGGCTCTCCCGGGATACCAGGAGACCTGCCCAAATTTCAGGAGTCTCCCGGATATTCCGGGACAGTCGGCAACCCTGATTTAACACCACCCCTGCAATGAAATAAGGGGGAAAATATTTCTGTTGGTGTGTGGGTGCTCTCTGTTAACTATTGAATAAAATCAATAGGTAATACAATGATGATATATAAAAACTTTTTAGTTAGTAATTAATTAATTAATAGATAAATAAGTAACTACATTTTTATATGTCTGATAATCGATAACTATCCTTCAATAGTTACTTGTCAACATTTCTAGTTCACTTATGCATGGCTTCACTTGTCACTTATCTTTCCTTCTCTCTCTCTTTTTAGTTCTTCTTCATGTGTCTTGTGCTATTTGGCCACCACATCACACATAAGCCCGGCATGTAACACGCTCACCCGTTCTCTTAGCGCTCCTCCCGGCAGACACACCACTTCCTGCTTCACGGCCGGCTTCCCCTGCCTGCGGTCACGTGGGCGGACGGCACGCAAATTAGCCATGTGCCGTCCGCTCTGTTCCCCTGCCTCCGGCTCCTCATTTGGCTGCGACTTTGCTGTTCTAGTTGCTAGGCAACCAGAACGCCTTCCCGTCCTCTCCTTGGCGGAGCGCCGTCTCCCCTCTTGTCTTGGCTTTAGTTCATCTGCTGGACGCTTTGTTATTAGGTCAGAGAGGCTGGTCCAGTTCAGCACCCAGATTGGCCAGCCTCCCTGTAAATAGAGCGGCAGTTTTCATCCACCTCGCCGGTTATAGCGGCGAGGTCTTTGAGTGCCCCAGTGTTATCCTGCAGTATTCCTGCCAGTGATCCTTGTGTCTGTACTCCCCTCTCTCTCCCTTGCCGTTGTTATCCATCTGCTATTAACCATCCTTGTTCCTGAGCGCTTGTGTTTGTATCCCTTAGGGGATTTCCCTTTGTGTGAGTGAGAGTGTTAGATACCTTGTTTGTTTTAGTTAGTCAGTCCTGTATTGTCTCCCCGGTTACGTCCGTTCAGTGTTCTTTGGCGTTCGTCACAGTCCAGTCCCTTCTGATACAACTTTTTACCCGCTTTCTCTCACCCATCCCTCTATGCCCTGCTTCCACTCTTGTTCCTCTCTCGGGTGTTGCCCCAGGGGTCCCGCGACTTGTGGGTAAACCTGCCGCACAAGTCTATCCTCACCATCAGAGACTCTAGCGAAGAACCTGGTCCTGCTAGACTCCGCGCCCTGGTTGGCTTCGTCCGTCTCTTCCAGACGACTATCCCGGTCTAATCCCAGGTAATTCCGGTGGTGTCGAAGGGGAATGCATTTGAGATCCCTAATAGAATGCCCACATTCCACAAAGTGACGGGCTACAGGGTGGGAATTTATCCACAACACTAAAGGCTTTCTTAATTGAGGAAAGGTGCATAGCCAGGCGTTCCTTCACCGTCCGCACGGGTTTTCCAATACATATTTTTATTTAGATGCCAAGGCAGGGTTGACTGTCCCTTTTTGACCACGGGTGATACCTTTATTGTACCTAAGACAGGCGTTGAGTTTAAGATTAGGCACCACATGATTTGTGATACCCGCTATGTGGTCTATGCTATCAAATGTCCCTGTCCAAAAATATATATTGGAAAAACTGTGCGCATGGTGAAGGAACACCTGGCTATGCACCGTTCCTCAATTAAACCCCCCCCTGTAGCCCGCCACTTTGTGGAATGTGGGCATATTATTAGGGATCTCAAAGGCATTCCCCTTCTCCATGTTCCCCCTATGAGGAGAGGGGGCAACAGGGATAAGCGTTTGTTGCAACATAAGACACGTCTAATATACCTCTTTGAGTCCCTAACTCCACAGGGACTTAATGAGGAGCTTAACTTTTCTTGTTTTTTGTAATTACCCTTGATGTTATTTACTATTGTATTTTTAATATATTTATTATTTGTATTTTTATTTGTGTCTGTTTCTCACTATGCGGCAGATTGATAGTGTCTGATGCGGGCCATTGTGGATCTAGCGTTGCGTTGAGCATCCCAAGTTGCTATTGATACCATTGCAGTGCTGGACTGAGGCTGTTCTCATTGATGACATCATCGGTGGCCACCCTGGCCATGGCGCGCATATGGTGTTCCTGTGCAATATGTGTCCTCCACTTCACTAACCCCTGGCACCTGGCATCTTGGACCTAATCAGCAGCCGCAGGTGAGTTCTTTCTATATATATATGTTGTTCTTATGGTGATTAATTTGCCTCCTAGACTTGGTCTGAATCTGATCGTTAATATCCTTGCTCCACGTATGCCCTGAGGAAGGAGTCCTGGTGGACCCCGAAACGGCTGTCAGCTACAGTCTGAGCCTGACCATATGGAACTCAAGTACATTGCATCTATTGTGCCTTTTTGATTGGCCATTATTATTATTAGTATCTCTATGGATGATGCTGCGTTCCTGCCTGATATGCCTATTTGTGTCTATTGGAGAACTATTTGCTAACTCTCACTTTTTATATGAATTGTGTATCTTGCAGTTATGGACATTAAAATTTTCTTTATTTGCTTAATTTTGCTTAGATTTTGAGTGCTGGCTAAAATCACATCACCCCAGAGTCTCAACGTCTAAAGCCATCCACCTACATATATTGCTGTCTGATTCTATTCCCCCCCCATATTTCCTACCAGTGGGGAAGGTTGGAAACATATGAGCCCTTTGTCAAAAGTGAGGCATTAGACTTTTCCGTAGAAGCCAGACCAAGGAGAAGTAGACAAGAGTGATCGCCAACATGTCTGCCACAGACTAAATAAACTTAGCAGCGTGCTTTTAGCTGATGATCCCGCAGGCAAGTAATTCTTTCAGCAACCCAAGCACTGCTTCTTTCAGCAACCCTACACGAGCACTGCGAGCATGTGGAAGGCAGCCTATAGCAGCATAGAAAGTCTATGGAGTATTAAATAATCTTGGAACAGATCAAATAATCAATAAACAGTGCATCAGAATGTGGTCCAGTTAAATCTTCCATAGATAGTGAGGATAGGTACATATCACCATGGCATTGTCGAGTTGTCCACATAATCCCGACAGCTGTTTTGGCTGGTCATTGCCATCATCAGGGGTTCTTTCCTTCCCCTGATGATTACATGGACTGGTATATTGAGTCCTGGGACTGCTATTGCTTTATGAAATATTGTAAGCTGCTACCTCCCAACATTGCTGCTATTTTTTATGGATTGTTTTGTTTCTGTGTTGTATATTTTTGTGTGTTTTTTGTAATTCACTATCTTGGTGAAGACGCTTGTACTTTCTATGGATTATATTGATGTGTATCTTCCAAGAATCACCAAAGAACTAGCAATTTACCTTTGGAGTTTTTCTTGCTTTATTTTTAATGACTTGATTGTAATTGTGATCTGTATATATTCTCTCTCTCTATCTATCTATCTATCTATCTATCTATCTCTATATCTATATATACAGTATATACATCAACAAAGGAAATGGCACTCCATAAACATACAGAAAACTTGCTGGGGTGCACTACAGGGCAAGATCCAATAAAAAAGTAAAAAGAAGAGGTGCTCCCAGACTAAATATAGTGAAAACTAGAGGTCAATTTATTTCTGACGTTTCAGGGGAACTTTTTCCCTATCCTCATAGGGGAGAAGTTGGGAGATGGGAGTGCCTCTTCTTTTTACCTTTTTATTAACTTTTTTACTTTTTCCGTCTCCACAAGCTTATGAATCCGTGTTTATTTGTATGCAAAAAAAGGGAGTGTCGGAATATGGTAATGAATTTTTGGGTTGCGTTTACTAGCTGATTTGTGCGCATCCATATTGACAGATTGCACACGCAAGCGTATTTAAATTGGGAAATGCCTCAAAGCAGACACATGACTCGTTAACACAAAAGTTATACAGCTGTTAAAACACTATTTTATATAGATACAATCATACAAAGTTGCGGATATCTGCAGGAAAATTTTGAACTGTGAGGCATTTTAACATTGCTTAGGTTTATTTTAGTATGTTTCATGCGCACATTTTTTTTATAATTTTTATATCTATTTAAAGAATAAATGTAATTTTTTTATAATCTTAAAAAATTTCAGTTTTCTTTTGTATGCTGTTGGAGACTCTAAAATAATTATTAAAAATAAGTTAGTGTTTCTAACACTTACATACCATATTCAACTATTAAATAGTTTACAATTAGAATTAGAATTTTTTTTTTTTTTTAAATGTCAAACCACATTTTTAGGAAAAGTATTTCTTTTACATTTAAAAAATAAAAAACACCATTGTGCATTTCCGCATACACCTTAAATGTATGCAGGCGGCAATGTGTCCTTACGACTTGCGTGCGCACATCTCACTCAATTGATCAATTAGACGGAAGCATGGAGGCGCTTACGATAATGCATAACCGTATTCCAGATGTGTGCGATTCACACTTGCATTTTTGATGTGAAAATGCACAACCTTGAATAGGCCGTATTTAAATTAGTTTGTGCGATTCTGTCCCACACACACACGTTAATCCGGTCCTTAGGCTTCAGCTCAATACTGTTTACATTTAATGAAATTTACCTGAATTGAAATTAAACATGGTTTTGCCCAGGAGTAACGTTCCTCCTGATTCTCTCTTATTCAAACTGGATCTAGTCCTCTAATATTACAATAATAGTAACTTTGATCAATGGACCTTATATATTATACAATATATAATAATATCATTTTAGTAGATGATTATTTGATTGTTGCTTTAGAAATAATACAATATAGAATTTTCAGCTTTATGCCCCTTTTCTTACATTCTTTCTTTATTGTTGTATAGAAATAGCAGATTAGCATATTGTAGTTGTTATTATTACTACACCGTTGTGGAAAAATGTTAAATTATATAATGCTACTACTTTGCTATACACTGAACGAGCTATAGAACCCATCTCTAATTAATGATTCTTTTGCCTTGATAAACTATCATTTTCAACATATAATAAATCGATTTAATTTTTCTGTTAGATGTGTTTTCTTATTTCAAGTAATAGGCTTTACAGACAAATGTAAATCATCAATCATGTGATACACAATAGGCTCTTTTAAGTCAGCAGCAGAAATTGCGGATTTAAAAGTATATGGGATCTGCTGGAAATAAAATATATACAAAACAGTAGGAGGGATTATTGTATATTAATAGTGAAAAAGCTGAAGGAAAGTAAAAACTAATAAGCTTTCTGGTGTAGATTAAAGAGGTTGGGTCTCTATTCATTTCACTGCTGCCACCAATCAATTACTGAGAGCACCAGCCGTTTCTGATGGCATTTTCTATTAGAATGCAAATAGCATACTCAATTCTTATTTTTTGATTAGAGGTAAATTGCTCCATTAAAATCCTGTTGAGTACTTTTCTTTGCTCTGTGGAAGGATGTAGACTATAAGACCTTTTGGAACTTTAACATCTAAACTTTTCAAATTTACAAAGGTTCACGTTAATAATTATAATTATTCTCACCAACATCCCTCATTTTCTTTTTACATGAATTAATTTATAACAATTACACATCACAGAATTTTCTGCTTGTTTTTGTCAATAATGCTTTTTTTAAGCTAGTTCAATACTCCTATTTATATTTGTTCTAACACATGGTCATCAACATACAGATCACTTTCTATTACATTCAGTCATCTTGGTAAAGCTGACAAACTTCTTTATGTAAATTACAAGTAAGATTGAGTCTTAAAGTGTTGCTTATCCACAGCTATATTTAATGACAAGATTGAGGCCAACAATTTATTTAGATAAATATATATTATGCACAGTAACATTTTCCTTTAACTTAACACAGTAGCATTGCAATGGTGCATAGGGGAGGACAATGCAGGCAGGGGCTTAACCAACAAATGCTTGAGGCCTTATGAGTATCTTGGACTCTGGTAGTCTGCTGGAACAATGCTGTGCCTAGTGCCCAGAATGTCAACAATGGTGCAAAAATACTGTGCCATACAAAGCCCAGGGCTAGATTTACTAAACTGTGGAAAAAGAAGAATGGAGATGTTGTCCATAACAACCAATCAGATTCTAGTTTACATTCTCTAGTATGTAATAAGAAATCTCTCCCTTAGGGCCTCATTTACTAAGCTGAAAGAGGTGAGAGTTTAGAAAGAGGTGAGAGTTTTCCCTTAGCAACCAATCAGATTCTAGCTGACATTCTCTAGATTGCAATAGTTAAATAAGATCTAGAATCTGATTGGTTGCTATGGGCAAATTCTCACCTCTTTCTAAACTCTCACCTCTTTCAGCTTAGTAAATGAGGCCCTTAATCTCTAAAACTAATTGTCCAGTAGGTCTGTGGACAGAGGGGTGGACTTGTGTCCAAACACCCAAATTAATAAATGGGGCTGAGTAGCTATAATGATAACAAACCTTATCCCAAGAATAGGGCACAAAGCCCTTAGGCTGTGCTTATTGGTCCAAGAAATTACACTGGAGACCAGTGATTTTAGGGCTCTTTTGCTAAATATGGGGTGTAGCATCTTAATTCTATTATTTACATGGACTGTACTTTTTGAGGTCTGGAATCAAAATGTTGACTATCAAAATGGCGATAGGTACAAAATGCTGGCAGTCAAAATGTCGATAGGCACAAAATGCTGGCAGTCAAAATGTCGATAGGCACAAAATGGTGACAGTGCAAATTTCTGTCAGCAATTTTAGTTTTAGAGAGGGTGCCACTCTTACCCTTCTAGCTATGCACTTTTCTACAATAATGCTCCTGTGCAAATGGCACCATACCCTTTGACAATAATTCTTTTGAGAACAATAGTGCAGAAATGAATAGATTTTAGTGTTTTTTTTAAACTTGTGGTATACAGGTGTGTTTATAAATTTAAGAAAATAAAGTTAATTTTTATTTTCCTTTTTTGCACTCAACGGAGCTGATTCAGAGCTGCAACTTTTATTTTAGGTATAAGTGTAGACCTGAGCAATACCATGTTGAACTGCAGGAAGGGGGAAATTGAAATAATGAAATTAGAATTGAGAGTTGACGTTTCTTTACACAACTCTAATTTATAGCAGTAGTGGAAGTGGAAATTTAGAAGTGGTGGTATGAAAATATAGAAATAATAAAAGTGAATGGCGATTTATTGCTTTTCAATTAAAATTCAGTGGAAAAAGTGATGGTATGGAATACCACCATATACCCCCTCACTTCGAGCCCTGATTTATAGATTAAGCATAAAGTTGTGCAGTATATGAGTTCTATCTGCAAAAGTAAATTTTTTTCCCTGCGTGCAAAATAAATCAAATTAATTACCACCCGTTACATTGCACAATGATTTAGCTGAGCTGTACACTTGCACCTGTTTAGCCCTTACTTCCAAGCTCTGGATCAGCATCAATGTATTTCAGTGTGTATGAGAGCATTACATAATCCCAGGTAGGTTTCTAAAGGAATAGAATTTTCCTCTTTTAGACATTCTAACCTACCACATTTTGACCTGTCTATATATTGTACCTTTTGTCAGCATTTTGATTGTTGGCATACTGTATCTGTAGACATTTTGACTATAAATATTTTGACTGTTGACATTTTGTATTTGTCAACATTTTGAACTTTGACTGTTCACATATTGAATGTGGACATAATGGTGTTGACATTTTTCTGTCGCCAACCAGCAATGCTTTGTAGTACTGCTGTTCCATGAGTATTCCATATCCTTGTGTTTATGTCAGTTATAGTAAGTCTTGATTACTATATTAGGTATATATATATGTGTTGTCATGTGGGCTTCCTGTTCCACAGAGCCTTTATATACAAACAGCAGAAAAAATAAAGGTTTATTAAATCTGCCACTATATTAAGTTTATTAAGCCTGGGTACACACTGGGGCTTTTTCTGCCGGTAATCATGCTTAACAAACAACCAATCATCAGTTTATTTATTTATTTATTAACAGGTTTTAATATAGCGCAGCAGATTACGTAGCTCTTTACAATTTTAACAATCAGTATAAACAAGACTGGATAGTAACAGACAAACTGGGTGGATAAGAGAGCTAAACCCACAATCTTACACTCTATAGGACAGTGGGTTTGACACTGTCAAAAAGACCGCATATACGCAATCTACGTATCGAAACGATACGCAGATTACGTACAATAGCTACTACACATGCGCAGTAGCTATTGTTTATTGAATTAAGTCCGTCTATGGAAGACAGACGTAGTTCTGGATCCGGCCCATAGTGCTATATATCACACAATGGAACCAGCCAGGTTGTATGTTACAAGTGCTCAGTGCTCTGTATGATCTAGTCACACAGCAGTGTTAATAGGAGAGATGAGGGACTTTTAGAATAGAAAGAGAGAGTGCGGGGGTTTAAGTTAATAATGTAACAGAAAGGCAAATATTGGCAAAAGAGAGCAAAGTGCTTGGTAATATGGTAAATAAAGCTTAAGAAGGTTGAAGAATTTGATAAGTTTGTCTGAAGAAGTGAGTTTTATAGGAATGCTTAAAAGTTTGGAGAGTAGAGGATAGTCCTAAGGGACTAGGTGGTTATTCCAGAGGGTGGGTGCAGCACAGGGGAAGTCTTGCAACTGGGAATCAGAGCATTTATAAAGTGTAGAAGAAGTTTCGGCAAATATCTTCCCCATTAACTCACAATGCTTCTGAATCGTTTGAAATCTGATCATTTGATTAGATTTTTGGGAGCCTAATTTTTGCGATTAAACGTTGTCCCGATGTCTGTAAATAAAACTTCAGTGTGTACTGATACAATATTCACTGCAGCCATTCCCATTCATGTTTCTGAATAGCACCACCTTGTGGACGATTATATTATTCCAACAAAGATTTTTTTTGTTTGTGAAACGATCCACAAAAAACTAGAGAGCAGAATGTATGGGAGATATTGTTAAGCTAGAATTGTTACTACAGATCTGGCCAGATGTTGGATCGGTACTTAAAACCTTCCTTGTGTACTCTGCTTAAGTTACTGAAGTTATGAAATCCATAGCTGTTTCTGATTTTGTGTCTACGGGGCCTGAGGGTATTACATTCTATGCAACCAATATAGAAATGCCACTGCTTGTAGTTATTACAGTCACAGACAGGATATTTTAAGTTGTGATGGAAGATCGATTACAAAGGCACAGTTAATATAACAAATTTTAAGATACCAAGACAACAACGGGTTTATTTCAGGTATAGCAGTGTGTAACTCACATTTGCCATTTTGTTTATTTATATATTTTCATACTACACAAATATGGAACAACATATCACAGCAATAATATGGATTTTCTGCAGTCAAAGGCCAGCAGTTGAAAAAAGGCAGATGTTAATGCATGACTGGCTGATTAAGCATAATGGCTCATAGTGCCATTCTGTAAAGTTCAGAAAGGCAATTACAGACCTTTCCAGATGATATTCTTTAACAGTGTCTACGTTTGAGTATTTTGTAGATCAATTCCCACGTATATAGTGTATGTGCTAATGATCTCGTGTTAACATCACTAAGTGCTGGTTTCTGTCAGTTAGTCAACAGCTACACAATTTGATAGCCATAACCTCCCTACACATAAGCAGCCACTCTGTATAACTGTTCAGCGATCCATCAATCTGTACAGCAATGTAAATGTCAGCAAATGTGCTGTAAAGTTAGCTCAGGAATAATAACATAATCCGTATAAACATTATGTATATACACAAAGCTTCACACATTGGAGGAATTCAGAGGAAACAAATAATATCTTTCTAAACTAGTACTGACAACGCTGGTCTGCACAAATATTACTCATATATATATATATGTACCAGGGATTTGAATACAGTATTTGGAACCTGAAAACTGAATTTTATTGGAATATAATCCAGTCGAATACTTTCAAAATTCTTCAACATATGATTACGAAAGAATCATTCTAAGCTGCTTAAATAATAGAACAATAAATATGGTGGGCCCGATTCAATTAGAAAAAAATCCTTCGCCGGCGTATTTTTAACGCATTTTTTTTTTATTTACCGGCGTTATTTTTTTTTCTTATTCAATTCTTTTTTTTCGTTAAAAATACGCCGGTTTTTTAACGATAAAAATCCGCACCTATGAGAGGTGCAGATTTTTAACGCTGCCCTATGTTCTGCCCCAACAGGGCATGCTGATGCTTGTAGAACTACAAGCATCAGCATGCCCATGGATGGCAGGGCATGCGGCACCATGCGCTGCCATCCAGGGACCGCTGAGCAGCTGCTAGAGAAAAAAAAATCTCTCTGTTAACGCTGCAAATCACTTCCTGCTAGCAGGAAGTGCCGGGCGCTACTGAGGCTATTACCCAGTGCCTGAAGTATCGTGACAACGTGATTTCAGGCACTGGGTAATAGTCTCTCACTAGCGCCGGTCACCTCCTGCTAGCAAGAGGTGATTTGCGGCGTTAACATAATTTTTTTTTTCTCTGGTTATTTTTTTACCGCTGCCTGCTGTTTTAGCGCAGCGGTAAAAAAATAATTGAATAGGCAAATTTTTATCGGCCAATTGACGGCGAAGGCGTCGTATTTTTACCGACGCAAACTTTTTGAAAACTTTGAATCGGGCCCGGTGATTGAGCAGAAGTAATTTTTTTGTTTTATGCAATTAATTAAAAATCCCAGTGAGAAGTTGGAATGAATAAGTGTTGAAGGCAAGATTTGAAATGATAATAGACAGGTAATGAGAAACAGCTCAGCACACCATTGGTTGATCCTAGTTCACAAACATTGATGAGTTCACTATGCACTATGGTGTCACATGTAGTTTGATAGCTGGTTACTTGTGATGAGAGTGATTTTCCAAGTGTATTCCAAACTAAAATACAGTCACAGATACTAAGCAGCTGTATAATGATAAATGATCCCAATTAAATGATCCAAAGAATAGCAAAAGTCCAAAAACACTGCAGCACTAGATCCCCAAAGGACCATGTCTTCACATTGTAAATAAAGAAATCTTCCCTTTCATATGAAAACAGACTTTATCATAAAACAAAGACAGTAAATGGAGCCCAATGTTTTGCGTATGCTGGCATTTTGGGACAATACAACATGGTAGCTTCATGATGCCGCCCAGTGCTAGGAACTGGGTATGTACTACAATAAAGTAGCAATAGAGTTGCAAGGGGTCAAGAGCAGAGGTTAAAAAGGGGGCAATTAATTTCCAGTAGGGGAATGTGTAAGATAGTGTGATAGTTGCAATTAAAATCATACATAACCTACTTTTATAAATGAACTTGTTCAGTCCTTGCAGTAAAGATCAAATTGCAACTAATACATGAAAATAAGTTTTATAGTTCACCATAAATAAAATATTGAAATTTGCATAGCATTATATTCAAGCATGAACAAAACTGAAACCTTAATTATATAATATAGTTATAAATTACCATTTAGATTATATGGGAAGGTGCTGCTTCACCTATCAACACCTAATCCATTTTCTGACATTTGTGTGAATAACCCATGTGTCACTAGCTTTGCATAATACACCTTTTAACATTTCCATTATTCCATTTCTAAAAATCCAAGAAAACCTTAATTTTATGGTAATTTCTTATTGCTCTTACAACACAGGAATCTGTTTTCAGATTGAAAGAAATTGTATTGCATTTACTTAGTCTTTCAGC
>WWET01000435.1:264789-307452 GCA_011038615.1 Limnodynastes dumerilii | reverse complement strand
GGGGGGGTGGGTAAGTGCTGACAAGGTGAGTGAATGTGTTAATGTGGGTGCTGGGAAGATGAAAGGGTTAATTAGTGCAAGATTCTCAGTAGGGGTGTTACTGGGTGGATAGGATGATGCGTGCTGCATTTGAGCTGATAGAGTGGATGAATGTTATTTGGTACTGGGAGGGTGAAATTATAGAATGGAGATGAATAGGTTAATACATTTTCAGGGGGAATTGATGGTTTTTTGAGGGAATTATTTCATAAGGTGTTAATTGATCTGGGATGTGTCAGTGTGTGTATCTGTATGGGGTGTTGGGGGGGTTGGCGTTAAATGAACCTTCTCTGAGAGCCATGACTCTCTACGACACTTAAGGCAATCATTGTCTACCCTATGATCTGGCAACAATGAGAGTGCTGCTAATGTGTTAAACCGTCCACAGGTCACAATTATTAGCTCTCTCTGTTGCATTGTCGTTCAACTTATAAGAACAGTCAATGGGAAGTAGTGCTTCCCGGTCTCCGGTGTCTGCTTATTCTTACTGCAAATTGTGATAGCAAAATGAGCGGGGATTCTAAGAAAGAAAAATCGTTTACAAGAAGAAAATGTACAGAACAAACATGAAGACAACTTTAATTTTGGTAAACAGAAGTGACAACAGTTGATGAGTTCAAATAATGCTTTTATCACTTCATCACCATTTTTGCTTCATTCATTTTCATTCACCTTTGTGCAGAAGTTCATGGGAGGGCAAAACACATTCTTTGCCCCCCAACAAAAATCATGGGGGGGGAGACTTCCCCCCCAGTTCCCACACCCCTGCCTAAGTGCCTAACCCATACTGTACAAATGAAATACCTACCTCAGCCCACAATGCGTATAATGGACTTGTGTAGGGATGTTACTTCCTATCGTACGGAGTTACATACAAGATACATATGATCATAGTTATGATGCGTAAGATCTGCCACACACATGTGCAGTGCATGTCCACAGCCTGATTTACGCATGCAGTATGCGTAAATTATCTGTCGTTATTAAGTCTGGATCAGGTCCTAAGTCTTATGGGCAAAAATCTAGGCATATAAAAATTCCCAAAATTCCAGTTTGAGAGTTTTAGAAGGAGAAGAAACTGTGATGTGAGTCTTTGTAATGCATTTAAGGCTATTTTTTTTAAATCGATCAACAACTGATACAACACCACACAGCAGCCAACAGTCATACTGAAATAAGGACACTAACCACTTTATTGTATTTAAAAAGGGGAAATAAATGTATTGAATTGAAATTTTCTGAAATTGTGAACCGACTATAAAATTTAGGGTTGAGCAAGGTGGCAAATGGCAGGTGGTTGTCACCTCTGAAAAACTTAAAGCGACAACAACTGAGTCGTGCTCCGTCTGAAAGAAAATTGTATATATATTAAAATACATCCTATAAATTGGGAGGGAGGGAGGGAGGAAGGGAGGGAAACATTTTCCAAAAGAGAGGGAAGACCGCTACTAACATGCAATTTATACATTTTGTCTCCTGACCCTATCCCACCCACCTTAAAACTACCCAATCAAAAACAAGTCTATATTTACATTACTTAGAAAAAACTTTACACCCGAGATGACAACTGACACTGACCAGTTTATTGCATTTTAAAAGGGGACATAGAATTGAATTATTGAATTAATATTTAATGAAATTGTGTACCGACTATAAAATATAGTAGGAATTAATGATTTTTAGAAATCTTGTGTCAAATGACCTTAACACACTTGCTTCTTCTCCCTCATATAAACATCGCTATCAATGTAACCTTACAAAAGAATAAACTTCAGCATTGCGACAGATAGAATCATGGAATGATATGGTAGGGAAACCTGCCAATAAAGGGGGTAATTTAGTAATTTGGACAACTCACCTATATTTAGCCGAAGCTAATAGACAATTAGGAGATAGGAGTTGTTACAACAAATTACTCTCCAACCCCAATGAAGATTACTTGGTAATGTATAGTATATATAAGTTAATAAATCAAGCCAGACAACAAGGAAATTATTATTTCTTCCCAATATAAATTCTTGGCTGTTGACAATCGGAGATTACCAACCTTATATCTTCTCCCTAAGATACATAAAGACATAAAATAATCCTCCCAGAAGGCTGATTGTTTTGGGCAACGGGAGTCTTACCGAAAAGGCCTCTACACTTGTGGATTCTTTTATGAGGCCATTTGTCTCATCTCTACCCTCATATCTACGAGACACACAAGATTTACTTTCTCGTATAGTTGATATACAAATTGTTCCTGGGACATGGCTTGTAACTCTCAATGTTGAGTCACTGTACATGTCAATTGAGCATCAATATGCCCTAGAGGCCGCAGCTTATTTCTTATAAACCCAATATGAGCAATCTTTCAATCAGTTTTTGCTCAAACTTTTGTCATTTGTCCTCACCAGGAACTACTTTGTTTTCAACGGTCAATACTATTTGCAGGTTCGGGGCACAGCGATGGGCACATCCTGAGCCCGGCCTATGCGAATCTGTATTTAGACCAGTGGAAGCGGGAGGTTGTTTTTGGTGAAGCCTGGGAGGTATATCATCAGTATTTGCTCCTATGGCTTCGCTTTATAGACAACATCCTGCCCTCTGGCAAGGGGATGAAAACTTCTTGAACCAATTTGTCAATCTATCTAATGACAATTGTAAGAATCTCAAACTTACTGTTACCTAAAGTCTTGCCACTGTTGATTTCCTCGATGTGACATTATAAGTTTTCATAATAAAAATGTAGTCCATAACATATCAAAGGAAGAGTATATGAGTAAGCTGATGATCTTAACATAAGATTGTCAGAAAGAGGGTATCCGATTACTCTATTAAAACAAGCATATCAGAATGTACTTTCAACTCCTAGGGATTCTCTCATCTATCCTAAATCTAAAAATAACAAAGACTCAGTCCCAATAAGATTTATTGGTGACTATTGTGCTCAATCTGACCAAGTGGTTAAAATTTTAAATAAATACTTGCATATTTTGAAATCAGATTCCACCTTAGACCATGTAGTGGGAGACCATATGTCTATGTGTTGGAGACGAGCTAAAAATATTAATGATACATTGGTGAGAAGTTTTTTCACTAATAAAAAGAGAGAAGAATGTAAATATAACGGTTCCTTCCCTTCGTGCATGTCCTTATATGAAAAAAACTCTTGAGTTTACAGACTGTTTTAATTGTATACATAAGATTAATGGACATGTGAATTGCAATTCTGACCATGTAATCTCTTGCTTGAGTTGCTCATGTAAATTACTCTATATAGGGAAGACAGTTCGCAAGTTTAAGAGTAGATTACTTGAACATATTGATTCAATATGCACAACACAACGTGATAAAGGTCCAATTGCTCGTCACTTTTACAATTCCAATTATACTTTTATACTAGAAAAACAACAATTTTTACCACGCAGAGGGAATCATAATATTTCTCTCCTTCAAAGTGAGACTTTTTTTGGATATTTACCATGAAGCTGTAAACTTTACCTCGTTCTTGTGATTTGCATTCTAAGATAGTAATGATTTATATAACCATTAAAAAATAATAAAGTTTATATCTCTGGAAGGAGATACATAATTTCTTATAATAGAACCAATATATGTGACCCCATTATAATTAATACATAAGAGTTAAAAGTTGATTTGCCTTTATGATCTATAGAATGACTATTTAGATATATTTATGAAGGTCACAATAGTATCCATTAGCTCTAGTTAAAATATATAATTTTATGATTAATAGCATAACTTTTTTGAAGCATCCTTATATGTCAGTTCTATTGAAATAATGTAGCTGCTTTATTTATGACTGTTTAGTCTCAATTCTTTACTGGCGTTCTTTAGGTGAGCCCCACATGGCGCAGATGTAATGTGCACCCCTTCAGTAAAGCAGTTCATAGGTTCAAATTGTATTGGAGCAGATTATTTATTTAATATGATCTAAATTTTGTTTTTATAAAATATTACATCAGCATTTCACTTTTTATAACTTATGTAGTCACAAGTTAATAACATCCTCCATTTTCCAGATGTATGATACTTACCTTGTAAATACATTTTCTATACTCCCTAGCAGATGTCTTGCTGTAATTATCGATAATCACATTTATCTCTTTACCATCCTTATAATAGTCCATCGATATATTTACATTCCTTATTTATATGTATATACTTTGTTATGCTATTTCTATTCATCCAGGCTCTTAATTCACGTTTGTATCGGCACTCAGTACTACCTTTGACTAAGCTTCCAAAAGCGAAACGCTTGTCAGGAGGACGCTCCCCGTAGTGCACCGGGGACCTTGCTATCGGACACTGCTTCCCTATTGACCAGATGCTGCAGCCATGAGGATTCATTTGCTTGAGATTAGGAAGAGTAAGATTAAGGCCCGTTAGGGCTGAAGTGCTGATCGTGAGGTCGCTAGTTCCCTATTAGGGACAGAGATTTTCTACCCACCTTTTAGTATAGTTGGATCCCAGACGCTCCATAAGTGTGATTTCACACATATATGTTTGCACCTAAGATCATTAAGTTGATATACTTATAACGGTGCTTTTTATATTTCGCATGTATGTTATTTTGCATGTATGTCTATAATGATGGTAATTTATTAAAATTGGATACTTTTTTTTTTAATTATTAAATTTGTTGAATTTTTGCCTGGTAATTAATATTCTTCAGAATAGTGCCAGTGTATACAAGTTAGTTTTTAGGTACTATGGGCCGGATCCAGATATATACGCAATCTACGTAACAAAACGATACGTAGATTACGTAAAATAGTTACTACGCATGCGCAGTAACTGTCATCGGCATCTGAAGGACGTATTTCCGCCGAGGGACGTTGTTCTGGATCCGGCCCTATGTCTATATAGTTCCTTTTCTCCTTTTTCTCTTTAATATTTCAATTATACTGACTTGACACTGAGCACCTCCTTACTTGGAGTTTCTGAATTAATTTAAGGGGTTGTAGTGCGGTTCCTTAATAATTTTTCTGATAATCATGTAAGTCAACAAGAACATGACAGATAAAAGGGGGAGTTGGGTAGTCCTGGGCACCTGAGGCTCCCTATCCTTTGGGCAGCAATGTTACTGGCTGGATTAATTTCCACCCAATGAGAGACCATTTTAGTGAGCAAGAGACTTATTTGAACACTGGCAAACTGATGAGTGTTCACTCCATCACAGCCACTTGAGCAACCCAGCAGGTATTTTAGAGTAGCAAGTGTGATGGCCAATGGAAGTTGTGAAAAATGCTCTTGAAGATTTAAGACAGAAATGGAGAACAACCATCCAGCAATGCAGTAGGACCATAGAATCAATGGGCCTGATCCAGACCTACGCTCATGAAACGCTCATGTGCATAGCGTATTTACACCAACGTACCTACGATGCACTCCCCTTGGCACTCCCCTTGTTCGTACTTACTCTTGCCGTCTTATGCCCAGAAAACCCTACCTTAACTTTTCTGAACATAACCGCAGGCGGCCGTAAGCTCCTTGCGTAGTTACGATGCTTAGCATGCCCATACTGTACAATTTAAATGCATCACCCCGCCCTTGGTGCGTATTTACGAAAATCGTATGCCAGGCATGCCCCCTCAACCAGTTCCAAAGGTGGTATGCTCAAGGCCCATACGCTCAGAATTTCTGAGTGTAATATGAGTGTAACATCTGCCCAGCGCATGAGCAGTAAGTACAAATGGCCATTTTTACGCTTGTGGCCATTGTTAAAACGCACACGAGCGTAGGTCTGGATCAGGCCCAATGAGCATTATTATTTTAAATGCATTTGTCCTACATATACTATTCCAGCCCACAATGTTTAATATACTGCTGTTTTTCATTTCTTTACACTGCATTGCATATTCTCCCTTATACACAGGCTACACATACAGATGGCAATTGCATTGATCTTGTATTCCCTTAACTATGGTGGACCTGATTCAGAGTTTGAAAATCAGACAGGAAAGTTACTCCTGGGATAAACCATCTCTGAATCAGGTCCAGTAAGCTTAGGTTCTGATATTAATAACTCCTCTCCCCTCTCCCTCTCAGACCATAACCTCATCACCTGTTAAACTTCCACCACTAATTATACTCCTTTGCTGTATACTACAAAACCTTATTGCACTCCTAAAAATCTTAACACCATTAATATTAAATAACTTTTTCTGTGCAAAACTTATGTCTCCAGTCTATAATTCCCACTATCCTGATCTGGAGAAGCTGCCCTTGATCAAGTTGTTCTAGCTACTGCAATATAACAACTTCAAAGTCAGCCATGGCACACTAAGGACACACAAAACCTTTAAAAACTCTCCCACAAAAAAGACCATCTATGGCACGTTTGGTCTTCTGAAGACTGTTTCATCTACACTAACACTCATGACGCTTATTGAAATGCTCTGGACAATTCCAAACATTCTTACATTTGAGCTCTCATTTCTGCTCAGGCTTCTAAGTTTAAACTCTTTGTCATAAATGAGTTTCCCTACTGAGTCCTCCTCTGCAAAATTCACCAACCTTCATCACTGCTCAAGATCTTGTATTGTTTTTAAGAACAAAATTGGCAAGATCAGATGGGAATTTTCATCCTCCCTCTCCTACTTATCGAAGATCATAGCTTTCCCCACATGATCGTACCATGAACTGTATTCACACTTAAGCTGTAAGTTAGGTGCGGATACTTATCTGCACCTACTTAAAGCTTTCTTAAGTGAGATTACGGTCCCATGTCATCATTTTAACCAACAATGTCCTCATGACTGCTCTACTGCTTGTTCTCTTGATCCAGCACCCTCAAAAGTCAGTCAGTGACTATTTTCTTTGCTTAATCCAACCTTAACTTCAATCTGCAATCTCTCCCTCTCTCTCTCTCTCTCTACTGGTATCTTCCATCTTAATTAAAGCCTGCACTATTAACACCAATTCTGAAAAACAAAACTCTGGCACCAACCAAAACTATCTACCTACTTCCCAGCTTCGATGCCCCTTAAAGCTACTCCACTTGCCTACACCTTACTTACTTTCTTTCCTTACACAATGATGAATAGAACAACATGGAAGGGGGGGTCTGTTCTTTTGCCTGTTTATATAGATTTAATTTATAATATTTCTATATTTTGATTAGTATTACATGTACTTTATTTACTTGAACCAGATTCTATAATTAATGCCTAAAACTGAAGGCCTGACTAAGATAATTGTGTCTGGCTGCTCTCAGTTTCTGTGTCAACCAATTTCTATTGAAATTGTGTTATAAAAAAGTTAGAATTGTTATTCCAATTAACTTGTATTATGTCAAAAGTTTGACATGTTTTTCTATTAATAACAGAATATCTGATATAACCAAATATGAGTCTTTAGCTGTAATAATTTCATGTAATTAGGAATTCTTACTACAAGTTTCATGACTAATTAAAGAGTGCTAAAATGTGATTATTATATGCATTTGTGTATTAACTTCCATAATGTTGGTTATGTTTTTAATGTATAAAAACTTTTGTAAAGCTGTGTTTTGACAACTTTGATTCTATTCTGACTTTTCTGTATGCACAAATAAATGTATCATCTTATATTTATTTCAACATTATCTCTAGTATTTTCCTTAACAACAATGGACTGGATGCAGACCCCCACATGTTTTCCGTATGTGCGGGGGTCTCTACGTCCGTTAGTTAGAGGGGAGTGCACGCCGCCTGTCACTCCCCTCTCTTGTGTGGGCTTTATGGCAGCTTATGCATAAGCCTGCATTAACTCTCTCGTGCAGCAGTGTGGGATACCACTCCCATACTGTACAATTTGCAGACTTCCACCCGCCCGCTTTATCAGACAGAGGGGAAGCACACGTAACCCTAGCATAACATCTGGTGCGTGCATGCGCTCTCCAGTGAAGTCAGGCCACTTACGGATCTTGCGTTCGTAAGTGACCTGACGTTATTAGGTCAGGATGCGGTCTAGTCTTATGGATCCTCTACAGTCAGACTTTTGACCCAACACTCTAATGAAACTGCATTGTCCAGGGTAGTTAATGATTTAATCACTGCTAAATCTAAAAGCCACTACTCTCTTCTAAGTCTCCTGGATCTTTTGCTGCTTTTGATACTGTTGACCACTTTCTCATTGTTGACTGCTCTGGCGTATTATGTGTATTCCATCACACACTATCTGTTGTGCATATCTAGTATATTATGTGTATTCCATCTCACACTATTATCTGTTGTGCATATCTGATATATTATGTGTATTCCATCTCACACTATCTGTTGTGCATGTCTGATACATGGAGTAATAAGAACGAGCATCATGTAGATGTGAGTGACAATAAACAACAGATTGGGCCTTCCACTCATAGCAAACAATAGGGATGGGGGGAAAGTTCTAGAAGCATATTGTTATTGTTGTTGATTGGTTGTTAGGTTATGGGGGGTGGTTAGGTCAGCTGACAGAGGTGATAAGAGATGTTGTTATGGGTGGAGTCTGTCTCTTTGAAGTTCGTTTTGGATGGATGAGTATCTTTTGATCTTATACCCTGACTAACTTTATTGTTACTGCTTGTGTTGCTATTGTATTACTAGTGCTTATTTGAAACCAATTCCTTATTGTGTAAACTGTACTCCTATTGTCTTTATCTTGTCTGTCTTTTCTTGTCACCTTTTTCCTTTAATTACCTTTCCCTTTTATGTAATTTCCTTTTCTTTACTTCCTTTCCATTTCCCTTACTTTCCTAGTCCGTTACTTGCTCTTACGTTTTTCACTTACCTGTCAGTGCTTTACTTACTTACCACGTCCCATCCGGTCAGAAGCCGCTCTGGTCCCCGTTGTCTTGTAAAGGAGGATGCAGGAGCTCCGGCGGGCTCAGGGGCGGTGCGTACATCTGTCACGCACCGCGAGGGACGTGGGCTCGCTGCTGCGTCCACTCCCTCTGCTGGCCAGATCGCGCACTCATATGTTCATGGCCAGACTTCCGGTGTCGGAAGTTGCGTTAACCAATATGGCCGCCCCTGTGGTCCAGAGCGGTCTGATAGGACAACAGGGGTCAGCGTTTTTTCTTGGCGCAAATAGGAAAGCGGTGTTACTGGATGGGTCACCGCTTCCTGCAGCAGGAGGGACCAGAGTGGTGGAGGCTGGCTTGGTGGAGCGGGGCACTGGAAAACAGAGGTATGGCAGGGTGCTTTCTGTGGAATTGGGGGAGGATGATATTTTTGACTTTACTGCTGATGATGGTGATGCAGGGGATTTTGTGCAGTTTGAGAGTCAGGGGGCTTCTGGTAGGGGAGGCTCTGTTGCTAGGGGAAGGAAAGCTTTTTTTAGGAGTTAAGCAGGAGGAGGTATGGCATGCAGGGTTGGGGGTCAAGCAGGCAGGAGTGATTTTGGCGAAGTGAGAAATGTTGTTTCGCAAAATGTGGGATCTCGGCTTGAAATTGCTGATGACAATAAATTTATTGGCAACTCTAGTCTAGGTGTAGATGCTGAGGGAAGCGATAGCCTTTTATTTAGGAGCGCTGATGTAATTCCAGATACTCCTGCTCCCGTGCCGCAGGCTCCGGTTTTCCAAACTACAGTCACATCGGTGCCTTCCGTGCAGATGGTCCCTCCCAATTATCCTATGCTGGCTGATTTAGGTTTTGTTCAGCCTCAGGCCACCCCCATCCCCAATCAAAGAAGAGCAAATGCCCTAATGCCCTGATATTCTTACAGAGCCCCCTCTAGACAATAATTATTCTAAACCTTTATACGCAGTTTTGGAGAATAGTTTCAACCATATGTCAAGTCCCAAGTCTTATCAATTTTTCACTTCTCTTTGTTCTTTACAGGTAATAAATCAAGTTTTCACATCGAATACTCCTCCTCCAACCGCTCTCAGTTGTCCGGAAACAAAAAAAATTGGGAATCTAGTGCAGATGGTCACCTTATAAGTAAATATATCCAACAAAAATGCACTTACATGATTCTCCTCTTGAAATAATGCTTTACTGATGGTCCTTTTCTTTTTCTTTTGCAGGGGTTATACAAATCCACCGAGCTGCCAGCCGCTAGGCAGAACCCCGGCCCAAGTGCTCCTCCCCAACTCCTTATCCACAGTATCTAATATGCCTCCACAGGTGTTCAATTTCAAGGGATTTCACCATCCATAGATATTATCACCCAATTTATTCATCAAATAAAATATACAACTAAAAGCAAATACTCATCAGCAAATAAAATAATTTTCTATTAAAAAAGTCGTCTCTTCTACATTTATTTCCCCCCTTTCCATAAGAAGAACACATCGTCAATATATCTACAATATGTCCCCATTAGATTTTCTATGTTAGGGTATGTGTAGACATACAAGTCCTCCCATCTGGACATGTACAGATTTGCATATGGGGGAGCAAATTTTGTCCCCATAGCTGTGCCCATGGCTTGCCTATAGTGGACACCCTCAAACATGAAGCAATTATTTGTGAGGATCAGCTCTATACTCCTAAGAATGAATTCTTTCCTAATTTCTTCCATATCTGAATTGTTCAATGCCCATTGAACCGACTCAATACCTTTTTTACCCATTAGAGGACCGGTTGTAACAGGGTGTGTTAGAAATTTAAAATCAATACAGTGAAAAAAAAGTGCACTAAGGGGGCGCAACAAAAGTCTAAATATAGTGTACCAAAAAATAAACGATGAAAAATAAATAATAAAACAATTGTAACAAATGGTGTCCTAAAAATATAAACTCCTAAACATACACAGCTTAGGGAGCAAATCTTAATGATACTAAAGTGACAAAGTGCAAAAAGAATCCTGTAACTGCAGGATAAATGTGAAAAAATCCTGTGATTACAGGATAGGTGATGGTGGCACCAAATAAATAAATATATAAGGATGTGTAAAAATGTATAAAACTTGAATAACTCAAATAATGATAAAATAAACAGAGGTCCAAATAAGCAATAAATGAAAAACACACAGTTTAGGTTCTCAAAGCGATTTGGACTCTCAATCCTTAGATGTAAATAGGATCAAACCCAACAAAAATAAAAAGCATGCAGTTTATACTCTAAATGGGATTTTGAGTCTCAATCCTTTGATGCAAATATGATCAAAACCCAACAATTAGTAAATAAAAGATCAGGATGATAAAGAAAGCTAAATAAACAGGTAAAAACTCTAAAGACCTTATATAAAAAAAAATTGACTAGTCCCAACAATTAATAAATAACGATCTAGATCATAAGGAGACAGCAAAAGGACCAAATAATTATGGCTAGGAAAAAAAAGTCAAAGCAGTCTTAGTTTTGATATAGAAGTGTTCCGGATAAGCAATCAAAATCCCAAGGCTTACAGTTTGTAGTAAAGCTAAAGATATCTCCCGAATGGTCCACGTGTAGTAGCGGTGTCTTCCGTCAGTGCTCCTTGCACTGAACGGCGGCTGGAAATGATGATTATGAACTGAGCGTCGCCCGCTGTTACGTCCTAGATGATCTCTGTCAGATCTCCGTGGGGCACTCTTAGTTCAAATGCCTGGTCCTTGCTTGCTAAGCCGCGGCTGCGGGCCAATACAGGATAGACGTTTTCCCGTTGATCAGTTTCGTAGTTTATGGCATACAATGGAAAAATAAAAAGGGGGAGATTCGGATGTTCTGAAGAGTATAAAAAGATGGTGATACCTGGGTGCTGTATTCACTCCTAAAAACAATCCGTCAGAATCTCCTCTCTACCTGTATATAACAGTAACCAACGCGTTTCGACCTAAGTCTTTCTCACAGAATTATATATTAAAAAGACCGATACGAATTCGTATATCCCATTGGATAGTAATCAGGAATGTACCAAAGAGCCAATTCCTGAGACTAAGAAGAAATTGCTCAGAATTGGCTTCTTATAATAAACATGCTGAAATTATGAAACGACAGTTTCTGAACAAAGGGTATTTAGAAGACATTCTCAATGGGGTTATAGAGGAGGTAAAAAATATGGAACGAGAATCCCTCCTTATTCCCAAAAGTAAAAATGAAAATAAAAATAAGGATACCACCCCATTCATTCATTCCATCCATTCCATTTATTAGTCAGTTCTCCAGTCAGCATAAAAAGATAGAAGGGATCATTAGAAACCATTGGCACATCTTAAAGAATGATTTAGAGTTGAGTAAACATGTGAGCGATAAGCCTAAATTTATTTATAGAAAAGCCCCTAATCTCAGGGATAGGCTAGTAAGTACTTTTGAAAGCAACAACAGAGTTCCATCTACAATCACATCCAAGGGGTTCTATAGATGTGGTGACTGCCAGATGTGCAAGAAAATAAGAGAGAAGAAAGTTGTACAGTGTACATCCACATCTAATAAAAGGATAACCTCCATTTATGATTTTATCACTTGCAACACTAGAAATTGTATATATATGATAGAGTGCAAATGTGGGCTTCAATACATTGGGAGAACCTCCAGACCTTTAAAAGTCAGATGGGCCGAACATCTGCGTAACATCAAAAAGGGTCTGGAGACACACCCGATGTCCCTACACTTTAAGGAACATCACAATAGCAATATTTGTGATATAGTTAATTTTTGTGGCCTGAAAAAAGTGGATAACTATTGGCGCAAACACGACACGGAAATTCAATCTAGCTCGAATAGAAATGGAGTATATTTTTTATTTTAATACTTTACATCCCTATGGTCTTAATCAAGACTTCGAAGTTAAGTGGTTTCTATAATCATTGAGAAATAAGAATACTGATTTATTTATATTCCTTTATTTCAGAAGGAATGTCTGCGCAACTGTCGAATCATCCACCTATGATCATACCACCCTGGATGTGCCCGATTCTATCCGAACTTGGAAGCAATACAGGTATGGGCCAGGTTAGTACTCAGATGAGACATATGGGGAATACCTGGTGTTGTAGGTAAAGGGTACTCCAGGTAGGTACTTACATTCTCACAGACAAGGATTACTAGTAATAGCTGTATAAAATGGAAAAATGGAAGTTCTAGACCATATTTGGATGAACTATGTAGCACTTTATCCATCGGATGAACTCCATTCCTCCTATATGGATCTCCTGTGTCTATTATAAAAGGTAGCCAATTCTATATAAAATAATTTTTTATATAATTTTTTTATATAATATTTTCATATTGAGGTTTTCTTTTTATTTCTCTTTTAATTATTAGTTGCCCCTCTGTCTCTTCAAATATTTGAAGACTGAGGGGGATATCCTTAAATCTACCAGGTGAAATGAGGGGACATACTTCTATGAACAGGCGGATTGAACAGGGAGTGCTTTCCGGCCTCGGTTCTGTTTTGTTCTGATCATGATAACAGTCTCTCTATAATGAAGATACTCCTGTTATGGATCACGATAGTATTATGATAGTGGTCCATCTACGATGTAGATACCCCCGTCAGATTTTGGCCTTTTGATTTCATTTTGATTTGATTTAATTTAA
The DNA here is from genome assembly GCA_011038615.1 of Limnodynastes dumerilii. Lineage (NCBI taxonomy): Eukaryota > Metazoa > Chordata > Amphibia > Anura > Limnodynastidae > Limnodynastes > Limnodynastes dumerilii. The sequence continues at coordinate 293,971 of WWET01000435.1, read as the reverse complement.
TTCCATTAAAGCTTATTTTCTCTAGGATAAAATAAGATCATCCCATAAAGAGGAAGTACAATATTCATTGTTAATGGACTAGTTGGAAGGCGGGGTATTTGTTGGTTCTTGGTCTCTGATCAATTTTTTGTATGTAGAGGTCTAGAATAATTAAAGGTCTCTATAGTTTTAATTTTTGAAGGTTTTTTAATTGTATTATAATAAAGGTATTTTTAGCTAATATTTTTGTACCCACTATTTGAATGGCTGGGATAAATTAATGTTTATTTCTATTTATATGAGATTATGGACTTTTCAATATATTTACCATGGATTATATGCACTAGGTTAATTATTCTATTTATTTATCCCTAAATAGATGAGTTCTTTGTTATTAGCAATCTTAACACTTGATTCATCATTTACACTTTAAGTTGGTAAATTGGTATACACGGTATTAGGTTAATATGGCAGAATAGAATTATGTGTTCTGTATGTTATGTAATTTACTTCAATTGTTTGTTATATTGGCAGCTTTCTAGTACGAGCTGTTTCAGTTATTATATATACATATGTTTTGGTTGTTTTTGCACAGCAAGGATACCAGTAAAGTACATTGTATTTTTTCTTGCTGGTACCATTTCACACTTAACAATATGATATAAGAATTAACCATTTTTTCACTATATGGATACCAGTGTAGTATATTACACTTGTTGGTATATACATTTTTGCACCTAGCACTTTTTATTATTTATATATGGATATTCACCTTTTAAATCAAATTATGACAGTTAAAAATGTCTGGAAGTTAATCAGGTTTTGCATTTTAAATCATTATAGGATGCACGTTTATCTTTATTTATTTTCAGTTTATTTTTCACTTTAATGTAGGAACATATAGTTTATCATAACACAGGACCTGGTTCAGAATTAAGAAAGTGCTTAAAATAAGAGAGGAAAGTCAGTCCTGGGCTAAACCATGCTGATTGCAGGGGTAGTCAAGTTAATTGTATTCTTTGCATGCAGGGATATATCTTTGAATTGCTTACTGCACACAGATACTGACCAGCTTTACTATCACACCGTTATTTAGACTTGGGATAGGAAACATCACCTGTCAACACTAATACTGTTTGCAACAGATGAAATATAACTCCCCTGCAATCAACATGGTTTAGCCCTGGAGTAACTTTCCTCTCTTATTTTAAGCACCTTCTTAATTCTGAATCAGGTCCATAATGATTGCAATACTGTCCATGTATTAACATTACTATTGGAAATATTTTTATGTTGCATAAATAATATGTATATAGTAGAAATATAGCGGCATACAGGGTCAGGAAATAAGAACTAGGACCCAGAGATTCTCTCATAAAAAAACGGGAAACATCTGCCGGATTACCATATACAGAACACTTCACCACCAGAGAGTCACTTTTGAGAAACCGGTCAAGTGACTCACAGGAAGGAGAGGACACTTGGACCAGCAGACCCGTTTACAGAGTACCGCGTGGAGAACTAACAGCCTGCACCGACGCTGCCGCTGTGAAGATCTGGACGTCCTGACAGCCCGAAGCAAAAAGAACTATCAGCTGTATCTTCTCCCCCTCTCTCAGGGTACGGACTTTGGTCCTAGAGTGAACCTTCTCTTGGAACTTTTATTTCATTTTATTTCAGAATGTTGATTGTACATGTATCTTTATCTCAGTAAGCTGTTTTAAAAGTTACATTGTATTTTATTCCCTGAAGGATCTCACTGCATGGGAATTTATGTATGTAGAAGTGACTTATTGCCCTATGTTTCTTTTTTTCTTTTATATGAAAATAATGGGATAAGTTACACTCAAGATCTGCTAAGCACAAAGTGTTCTCAGGATCCATACCACAGCAGCTAATTTATTTGGAAAACTAACAACTTTGGCCACATAACAGGATCTCCACCAGAATTCCTAGACCTGTATGCCGCCCACAAGTACTGTACACCATTAGAACTTTTTTACCCTTGTGTAGAGTTTTAACTCTTGTGTAAAAGTTTTTTAAGGTATTTATTATTATCTTTATTATTTATTATTTTTTATCACACACATACAGCGCTTTTCCCTTTTTATACATTACCTATTTCCATTTCATTTCTTATTTGAGGTTGGGACCCTCTTTTAAATTGGGACTGCTGCAGTATGGTAGGCGCTACATATTTTTAAATTTTATTAGGGTGAATAGGTCTCTCAATAGTTCTTCATGAAGTGAATGTTGTTATTTAGGTTACATTGTTTGCGATTTGTCACTGATCATTTGATTACATTTTTAGGTAAGGTAAGTTTGTTTAATTAACAGGGAAGCATATCTAAAACGAACTATGAAAGGGTTTGCTCCTGCATTTTTCCCCTTTAGTAAGGTCTCTGTATTGGCCATTGGAGGCTTTGGGGGTTTCCAGGAGTTGTTCTATATACATTTTTAAACTTTTTTTAGCATGACAGAAAAAAAGACTTTGGATTGGATCACAAGCCTAAGATTTCCGAATTATTCCCACTTGCTGCGGCTCCCTCCGAGGGGGCTACACGTCCTGGTCCCTGGTGATCTAGGGAGGCCACATAGTTTGGCACAGCGAGCCGCAGTCATATAGGCCGCGGGCATCTCTATTTATCTGATTATTGAGATGAATAGTACTGGGAATACAGGTCTCCTATGGGAGCCCTGTAGGACCAAATCACTTCCATTGAATAATGCTATTAGGTAGCGTTATTCATTGAAACTTATTTGGTCCTACAGTGCTCCCATAGGAGCCCTGCATTCCCAGCACTGTGAGAGCCGCGGAGGAAGGAGCGTGAGGGAGAAGATAGTAAGGTAAGTTACAGAGGAGGCTGGCACTTATAAAGGGGACACAAAAGGTGGCTGGCACTTAAAAATTGGGCACAAAAGAGGCTTGCACTTTTAAAGGGGGCATAAAAGGAGGCTGGCATTCATAAAGGGGACACAAAAAGAGGCTGACACTTTTAAAGGGGCCACAACAGAAGTCTGGACACATATAAGGGATACATGGAGGCTGGGCACACTATTGGCAGAGGTGGTTGACTGGGCACATAGGCACATATATTTTTTTGTAGGGGGCAGAAACGGCACAGCATTATTCATTCTATCAGTGCATATTGTGCAGGGCTCCTACGGGTGCTCTGTAGGATCATATCTGTTCATGTGAATTATGTGCTTTTTCATCTACAGCAGCATCATTCACATAAACAGCTTTGGTCCTACGGTGCTCCTGTAGGAGCCCTGTATAATCAGTGCTGATAGAATGAAAGGCACAGTGGGATCACTGCAGAGTGCACCACGGAGGAAGAAGAAGAAAGAGGAGTACAGTAAAGGTAAGTGAAGGGAGATCTCTGGGGAAGAGGGACAGGTAAAAATGTAGATATGCACATATAAAAGGGCATTAATAAAGGCTGGGCACATACAAGGGGCAGTAATAAAGACTGGGCACTTATAAAGGGGCATTAATAAAAGCTGGGCACATAAAAAAGAGCAGTAATAAAGGCTGGGCACATACAAGGTGCAGTAATAAAGCCTGGCCACATATAAAGGGGTAGTAATAAAGGATGGGCACATACAAGGGGCAATAATAAAGACTGGGAACAATAAAGGGGCAGTAATAAAGGCTGGACACATACAAAGGGCAGTAATAAAGGCTGGGCACATATAATTTGGCAGTAATAAAGGCTGGGCACATACAGTACAAGGGGCAATATTAAAAACTGGGCACAATAAAGAGGCAGTAATAAAGGCTAGGCACATATAAAGGGGCAGTAATAAAGGCTGGGCACATATAAAGGGGCAGTAATAAAGGCTGAGCACATATAAAGGGGCAGTAATAAAGGCTGAGCACATCTTAGATGTCAAAAGGGTTTTGTGGCTCCCAAGGTTTTCTTTTCTGGGAGAAAGGGGTCCAAATGGCTCTTTGAGTGTTTAAGGTTGCCTACCCCTGGTTTAGATAGAGCAGCTTAAATAGGGCATGCCCACTCGCAGAATCCTGTATGTTTTGTGTAAATGAGGGCAAGTGTTTATCTAGTGTGCATATTACTAAAGAATGTATTGCTACTGATTCACACTATTTTTTGATGGTAGTGCCAATCTCTAACGCTTCTTGAACCTTGTGCACTAGCAAATGTCCTCACCTTCTAAGTTATAACTGAAACAGCCAACATGATAGACCTACATGATATTATAATATGTAATATCTTTTATCTGTAGCCAGGTCTTAGATGTATTTGATTTATACAGGATACACTTGCAAAAAAATGTCTTGCCATATTTTTTTACCAGTAAAAACAAACAAAAAACTTTCTAAATGTAAATAAGATGTTTGTACACTAGAGGGTGCAGTTGATTACAGGACTTACTATAACAGCCTTTTTATTTCTTTTTTTCATTAGTTTATTTGTTAATAAATTACTATTTTATTTTCTTGTACAAATACACAAAAAATATGAAATTACAAATTAAAATATCTTTCAATACTGAATTATAACTATAACAAAACTGACATATTTAACTCAATATATTTCTGTTAAATATTGTATTAGATAGACAGACAGATCAATAGATGCACATAATAAGGTTACCACTTATAAGGTTTCCATCTTACCTGACACTTTCATGAAGTTTTTTAGAAAGTGTTTGAAAGGGGTAAATACAGGATTATCTCCAAATCATGCCACCAGAATGATAGCATTGGGTACACTATAAATTGTCAGTACAAGATGACTGCAGACAAGGCGACTAGTCCCAGGACAAAGCCACTATCTAGCCTACAGATCTGAGTTCTCAAACCCCCAACCCGAGATCAGAGGGGTGTTTTGGCAACTGGATTTACATAACTGGCATTACATGTCTCTCGAGCAGTCCAGTGATTGCTTATTCTGAATATATGAGACTTGTGCTATAATACTCCTAGCCCGGCAATCCTGATTAACCAATTACCCCTGTCATGCAATAGAAACGAGCGTAGAGTCAGGCATCTGGATACATGCTCAATGCAATCATAGCTCTGCGCATAGACAGAATGGCGGCCTTTAGCGCATGAACAATAGCCATGGTTGTCTTTCTCATGTACACAACAGTCATCTGTCCACACAGAGCAGCCATCATGTTCCATGCATGAGCAGAATAGCTGCTTAGATTGTTCCAGCACTAGAGGTTACTGCACAACTGCATATTGTCTATGCTGAAGCGGACTTCACTGCATTGCATAACACATACACACACACACGGACAGAGATCCATAATGCATTACAGCTTTTACTTACTTAATCATTACAAGGAATAGCATAGGACAAGATCCAGACTTACGCCTCTTCTGATATCCAGGAGTATACATGCTTCCATTCGGCATTGTTTGTGTATCTACGCAAGATTCAGACCTCTATGCATTTTAAGTATGCACAGAGGAATGTGAGTCCGCACGGAAGAGGGGGGGTAAACTCTCCTGTCACTCCCATCTCTAGTGCAGACTTTGCATCTGTTACTCTGCTGTAACCCTGGGCCGTATTCACACCTAAGAAGCTTCTGTTTCTTAGGTGTGGAGTTTCCCAATATGACCTACTACACATGCATAGTAGGTCATATACACAATTGGGGTTGATCCAGAACTACGTTTGCTGTACGTTTATGCGCGTAAATTCGTTACACTCCCCTCGGCATACCCCTTGCACGGATGTATTTTGTCAAGATATGCTTTCCAAACCCTACCTTAACTTTTTCCAACGTAACCACAGTCATACGCACACGTACGTATGGGCTGAACGAATTTACGCAGCTAAGCACGACCATACTGTACACTTTAAATACAACCCCCCGCCTACTTCACGTAATTCACACGTAATTTGGAGTAACGTAAAATTGGCACGCCCACACGTAAGTATTTACGTGTCACATATGTGAATGGCCCATACGTTCACAATTACGCTACGTTAATGTGCGTATTTTCTATGGTGCGCATGCACAGTGCGTACAAAACAGCAATTTTACGTCTCTGCCACGCGTAAATTCGCTCCGAGGCGTAGTTCTGGATCAGGCCCAATGTACATACCAGTTAGGTATGTAGAATGCCTCTGAGTAGTTTAGTTAGAAAGAGGCGGCCTTAAGCCACCTCAGGGAGTGGTTAGGTAAAAGTGGGAGGGATTTCGATTAGCCTCGTAAGTGCCATAAGGTACCTAAAAATGGGGGCAGGGCGGGGGAGGGGACCGGAAAAGTAAGTGCGGATTAATGTGTATCTGCACCTATGGAAATGGATCAGAAAAGGTAGGGTAGAGCATTAGCTCCTAAACTCTGTCTTCAAGGCTCTCAAACAGTGCATGTTTTCCAGACCTCCCTTCAGAATAATGGATATAATGATACCACTTGTGGATCTTTTAAATAGTCAGTAATGAGCACACCTGTGCTCCTGCAAAGAGATCTGGAAAACATGCACTGCTGGGGAACCACCGGGGTAGAGTAAATGCTGCTGTATGTGAAGGAAGTGCCCTCCCCTTGCTCACATGGAAGGCTTACAGATTTTTTGTTTTAAAATTAAGTTATTTCTAGTTATTTGCATTTAGGCCACTAGAGGGAGTAGAAGTTGCCAGGTCATTGATGCTTTAGTTGATTTTTTTTTCTCTTTGTTTATATGTATAATGTTTATTATTTAAGGAAGCTTATAGCTACTAAATAATTCATACATTTATGTATTTGCAAGTTAAGAGAACTAAAGCATAAATAGAATATAAATTCAATAAGTGTGAATATATACATTTTATTGGAACATTTGTCTGACAGATTTGATTATACAAATTCATGATAAATTCATGTAATAGGTCAATATGTTTCTAGCTATTTTCATTCATTTCAATCTAATTATCTAGTGTGTTTTCAAAGTAGGAAGCTTAGCATTATACTTAAGTTGTAGTATCTAGATAATTCTCTGAGTTATTTTACATTTACAAAATGTCTTTCCAAAATATATTTTATAAGCACTTGCAAATGTGATTATTATATTACAGTGTGAATCATTTTCTCCAAAAGTAAACGTCGGCATAGTGCCAGGGATAGAATCTGAGACCAAGGCTTTCATGTAAATGTGAATGAATGAATGACTTCCCATAACAACAAATCTGAAGTTATGTAAGCCAAAATAAATAAACTGTAGAGCATTAAGCATATAGAAAGACATAATATATACAATAGCAATTGTGTATTACAGTAAATGCACTAAGCCAATAGCCCTGTTGTTAAGTACATTTCCTGGCTAACATAGCTGCACCAATGCTATGGAAATTACAACCTGGACTCACAAACCGGGTGGTTACATACACAATTCATTCACTTAACAAATTTGAGATTAACGCAAAGCAAGAACATTTGAAAAAACAACCAGAACTGTTGCATATCCAACATCTGTTAGTTCTCTTGAACCACTGATGGCCCAGAAAACCACATACTTTCCAAGACTACTACATTTCACAGGACAATCCAGATTAGGTGCCAGATTTACTAAACTGCGGGTTTGGAAAAGTGGAGATGTTGCCCATAGCAACCAATCAAATTCTAGCTGACATTCTCTAGTATGTAATAGTTAAATGAGATCTAGAATCTGATTGGTTGCTATAAGCAACATCTCCACTTTTCCAAACCTGCAGCTTAGTAAATCTGGCCCCAGTTGTTGGGACCCAGGGTTCTTATTAGTGTTACGTTTCTTGGGGGTGAAATATATGTGATTTTAGATAATGACACTGTACTTATGCGTCTTCTTAATCTTAGACTGAGATTTTTTTCATGAACTTTCTAAATTCAATGAACTATGGAATGTTATTCTTTGTAAGCACTATAAAATCTTTAGCTTCACACTATGGGTTCTATTTACTTAAAATAACAGGTCTCTGTAAACGAAGATGAACCAGGTTCGCTTATATTCACTGCGAGCCTGGCAGCTTCGTTCACAAAATGTACTATTACTCTGACGATATCCCGTGATGATCTGTGAGGTCATCGCCAGACCTTTCATTCATATCAAGGATGAATGGAGTTCTGCACAAGCGCAGCGACTCATTTGCAGAGCATGTTCATTCCAGGGCTTTGAAATCTTCAGTCTTTCAGCACTTTGCCTCGGACAGGTATGTTAAAACTCTTTTTTCTCTTTCTTCATTTCTTTTTATTATTGTTATTATTGTTAAGTTGTTTATGGATTTTTTTTACCGATTTAAACATTTATAAAAAAAAGAAAACCTTTTTATTTATTTTTAATTTTTAATTTACAAGCATATACGTGCATTCCAGCGGCCTCCCCATACATACCCCCCCCTTCCCCCCTTTTCTCCTCCTAATAACAGGTATTAGGAGACAGGAATGGGGGGAATATTGGGAGATCGCTGGAATTAGTCCAAAAATGCCAGCTTGAGATATAAATATAATGAAGCGTTGGCCCATACTGAAAAGAACAGGCAAGCGAGGCGATGTGATGTTTACATAGATCGCCATGGAAACTTCAGTTTTCCACGGCGTTCCATGGTTTGTAAATACAATTAACCTAATTTTTATGCGTTAAAGTCCGTTTTCACATGAAACATGGGCCTTAACGCATGAAAATAAAGTTAGTAAATAGAGCCCTAAAGGGTTTGCTAGCACCGGTCCACGCCTTTCCTGTTATTTTCAATATTGAAGTGTTGGTGACAGATCTCTTAGATGAGAGATAAGCAGGTCTGCACACCGGTGTGCCATCCTTATACCCACTTATTTCATGTAACACTATTTAATATTGACTACATTTCCCCCAGCATTAGAACTACCAGATATGTACAGATGGTCTATTATGGGATTTTTTTTTTGAGTGGTATATAATTGCAGTATTTCTCTAATTGTAAAATGGATCTTTGAGTCAAAGGTTTGTAGGAGTACAAATCACCACAGACATAGACAAGAATGGGTAAGAAGGCTGATTTAAAATATGTCTTGAACATGACCCAGTATAGTGGTCAAACCCACTAGTCCTTAACTAGTTCTTAACTATGGTATTTTATAATTTGTTTAAACCTAGTGGAGCACAGTCTGGATCACACGAATGTAATATAACAATTACAGTTGCTTAGAATATATTTTCATGTGCACTTGTGATATATTATTTAATACTAGAAATACCTTAGCCCTGGCATGCAAATATTCCATGGAAATTAATTATTAGCGGCTCTATGAGAAATGGCATCATTATTCCGATCTTCTCTCTCACTATCCATTACTCAGTAAGGAAAATTACGTTTTTACTGCTTATAATACTAAATAAATTATAAAATTGGTTGACTTATAACTGTGATAAAACATGCACTGGTCATGACTGTTTTTCTACTCTCTACTTCAGTTCTATGGGCCGTATGCAGACTACCGGTTGTATAACATATACGTCCGGTGTTTAGCGTTTTTTTTCCTACTGTGCATGCGTAGTACATTTTTTACGTTATCTACGTATCTTTTCCTTAGATTTACATAGATTGCGTAAATACAGCCCTATGTTACTTTTAATGGGCTGGATATAAACTATCTTCCAGTTTCAGTTAAGACCCTTCCAACAGAGGAGCCAGACTGTCATCACAAGTGCTTTGTACAGTATAGACAGTCCCTCTCTCACTAACCCAGACTTCTGTACTTCCTGGAAACTGGCTGATGATAGTTCCTCCAGGTTAGTGGGAGTGGTTACAATGTAACACATGAATGTATAGCTAGTGTGATCCAGTGTTTCAGGCCAAAGCTGAGCAAGGGGCCTGGGCTCTGTACTGCTGATATCCCAGCCGTGGCCCCTGTCAGTTACATTGACATAGTTCAGTGAACTTCCTGGAGGGCTTCCTGCAAGGAAAAGACTTTTTTTCGAATCATTCATTCATTCATTCCAGTACAGCGAATCCATGCTCCACCGCCGCCATTATTTTTTCTTTTTCTTTTTATTTGGTCTCTCTCCACTTATGTACCTCGTTTTCTTTTAATTGTCACTTGATGCATTTTTACAGGTTTTAGCCATCACTTTAAAACAGGGTTGCCTACTCTTCTGTAATATCTGGGAGACTCTCGAGATTCAGTCAGTTATCCTGGTATCTTGGGAGAGCCGGCAAATCTCCCACAAGTCCCAACACCCCTGGCTCTCATTATAGAAATCCCTAGTATTACTAGTGATGGGTGGGACTTGATGACCTGAATTTTGTCAAGTCCCGCCCCTGGAACACTAGGGGAATTACAGCAGTGATTGACTGGGGGCGGAGCTTAATGGCACAATTTGCATTTCCTGGAGGGAAGAACTGAGAAGTCGGCATCCCTGCTTTACAGCAGAATTTGAGTCACATGTGCTTATATCAAGCCCAGGATTCTGTTAAGGCTTTACATTTTCTTAGGGCTAGATTTTTATAAACTGTGTAAAATATTGCGCATTACAACTAATCAGATTCTAGTTGACATTCTCTAGTATGTAAAAGGAAAGTAAGAGCTAGAATCTCATTGGTTGCTATGAGCAACATCTCAACTTTTCCTATTCTACAGTTCAGTAAATCTAGCCCTTAGTGGCCACATAAAAATATTAAAAAAAAGTTTTACAACAGAACTTACTATGTAAACATAATAAAAAAAATATTGACTCATTTTATTTCATTTTGACTCTTCTGATTCTTTAATACTTTAGTGCTCACTCCAATGCATAAAAAATCTGTAAAAGCTTTAACTGCTATGTGGTTATCATTTTATAATTCTATAATCTAACGAATGTTTACTTTGTTAGATTCAAGAAATGTTTTTTTTTTTGCTGCTGTACCATATTGTGTAGCAGCTATCTGGAAGATGAATATCTCAGCTTCCAGTTTCTACATTCCAGACTCTTAATGGGTGAGGAAGGAAAATGTGAATGGTTTATTAACAGGGCAAAATGTCAGTTATGTACCTGCACATAATAACCAATCCAAAATTATCTTTGATTTCTGTAAGACAAGTTAAAATGCTGACATCAAATAGGTTGTTATTGGGGGATGTATTGAAATTATGCAGTAAAGGCTTACGCAGTAACTGGATTTTTTACAACGTCCCCGTTTTACGTGAGGACAGTGCAGAACTATTAAGGTCGGGTTCTGTAATTGTGACCCCTAGTGGAGTATCCTAGAACTGCACTAAGAACTCTGGCAGGTGAGATTGGATCCTTAGTGTTGTACTTAATGTATTGTTTCATAAAAATGTACAAGGCAGTATGCACAAAGATGGATCTAATAAGTTGTGATAAAAATTGTTGATCACTGTTTAGAAGAAGCCAGATAATAAATTGTAGTTAATGCAAAAGTACGACCGGATTCTCAGTCCCGAATTTTTCATTTTACGAGCGTTCTTTTACGTTTAGAGCTACTGCGCATGCATAGTAACTCTTTTATGCTTTCTATGTAACATTTCTTACATAAATTAAAGACTGCATGTACTCCATCTACGTAACAAAATGTTACGTAGATAGCATAAAAGAGTTACTATGCATGCGCAGTAGCTCTAAACGTAAAAGAACGCTTGTAAAATGAAAAATTCGGGACTGAGAATCCGGTCCGTAATTCAGTATTTATTTACTTACCATTTATAAACATTTTTTTTTTTAGGTTATTATTTTTAAGGCTCTGTACTTGGTGAAGAAATATGTGAGGCAATCCTTAACTGTGTTAATCAATATTTTCATGATGACATCTAAAATCTGGCAGCAGAAAACAGGATTTTGTGTTGACATGATATGGCGTGCCTTTACCGTAATGGATTTTTTTTTCTTCTCATTTGGTTTCAACTCTGTCTTGATTTCTTTATGTTGTAGCCTCTATGTACTGTTGCAATTAGTATTGAGGGGACATTGTTCATTGTTAAGAAAAATAAAAGAGCATCATTATAAGTTCAGATTTCTAAAGTCACTTTCTAGAAGGTTTTGATCAATGCAAAAGGGTTTCTGAAAAGGGAAACATTTTCAGAGAGAATGCAGGGGAAAGAGAAGGAATCCTGTCACATTGAAAGAATCTGTAAAAACTACCAACCTGTAAGGCAGACAGAGGACACAGGCCGAGGCCTTTCCTTTGAAAAAAACTGATTAATGTGAGGTCCTGTTACCTGTGATAATCATTGTTTTGTTATGAAAGAACGCTTTCTACATTCCTAATTTGTCTTAGTGATTGTGAGAGGAGGTGAGCTTCTTCTCTTCTCTGTAGGTGTAACTAAACAATATGGCTTACTTTATTCACTCGCATCAACAGCTTCCATGATGATAAAAAGATACTTTTTATGATTGTATATATCACTTCATTTACTAGAATATATGGAATTAGATGTATTAAAGGTTTATCTGTCTAACTTGCATTAAAACCAATATGTGTAATTCACCTTTGAGCTAGTAAACTGATTGTTTTGGCAAAACAACGTAAATTTGTGTAATCTCTGCTTTGTTTGGGTTTTTTCAGTTGAAATATGCATTAATGCAGAGATTTTTTATTTATGGCATGACTTTCATCTGAACAATCGTGTGCATTGATATGGGATCCATGGCTATGATCTGAACGTTGACATGATGTCATCTGAGGGATGGCTTGTTATTATACACCATTCTAATGCTTCATATATGAGCACTGAGATTTAGACATCCCGTTTGCCTGGTGCTATAACATCAATTTTAATTTATGGGACAAAGGATCATACAGTGGGGCTCAGATACATCTTGTCACGTTACATGGTACATACCTTGTGTGAGACCCCCTGTCGGCGGCACTCTCCAGCCGTGCCCACTTCAGGAGGTGCCACTCCCAGTGGTGGCAGCCTCCTGTCCTGTGTCCAAGTCATTGGTGGTGCAGTGCAGCTGCTGAATTTGGTGCCAGCTCCGGTGTTCTCTGGCGCAAGGGCATTGCTATAGTGCTTCCGGTCACCTGACACTCTTCAGCCAATCGGAGTCCAGCTCCTGAAATCACATGACCAGGCTATCCAATCCTAGTTATGGACGCTCTATTTAAACCTGTTGCACAGGGGATCTTGTGCCAGAACAACTTATTAACTCATGATGTCTGGTTGAACAAGATGCCTGGTTGATCCCTGAGCAGCACTGCAGCAATTCATGTTAAGTCTGTCAAGTCGGTATAGTCAAGTCTGTCTAAGTTCAAGTTCAAGTCCAGGTCCTGTGATGGTCAAATCCAGTCCAGTCAAGTCTGTCAACTCCAGGTCCTGTTCTGGTCAAGTCCAGTCAAGTCTATTAAGTCCAGGTCCTGTACTGGTCAAGTCCAGTCCAGTCAAGTCCAGGTCCTGCCTGGCTAATGTCTTGCTAGTGGATTTAAAATGGGGCTGGTGTGTAATTAATGATTGTACATAAGCACTTAGCCAAGTCCTTACTGTACAATTAAAATGCTTCTCCCGTCCCACCATGTGGCATCCCTTAAGCTTACCGCATAATCCTGCCAGCACGGAAATCTGATCTTGACGATCACATGCATGCAAACACGAAGATTTTGGTAATTTTACTTACACTGAGCCGTATTCAGAGCTCCGGCCGCATTGCAATTGACGCCGAAGTTTTGAGAAATGTGCTACTGCGCATGCGCAGTAATTTTGTAACGTAATCTATGTTACTTCTTAAAGACCGCATGCGCAGTAGCACATTTCTCAAAACTCCGGCCTCAATTGCAATGCGGCCGGAGCTCTGAATACGGCCCACTGTGTGTGGAAAATGCCACAACTACTAAATCTGGATAGTGGAACCCAGAATAGAGGAAAAGATGCAATTATAATTGGACAAAAACTAGTCACGGAAATGGAGGAAGATGATAGGAAGAAACATAAGAAGATGAGAGAAGCTGGGGGATCAAAGGTGGTAAGCTTAAATTTAGTATTGTAAGAGAAGGAGAAGAAGGTAGTGCTGAAGAGAGGAGATGGTGGTCAGATGTATTAATGGCTGGTATCTCCAGAGAAGGGATGGGTAAAGACTTCCAGGGGAATTTGAATGTAGCATGGTTTGTAGGATCATTTTACAGAGGGTTTTTTTTCCAGTCTCCTGACATAACAGAGAGAAGGCTGAGAGAGAAATTGCCATGGGCAGGCAGAGAGACAACACCAAGATGTTAAATGTTAGTAATGTGAAAGTGGAAAGCGTGAAAGAGGCAGAAAATATAGACTCCAAAGAAAAGAAACATTAGCTGGAAATTGTTAGAGGAGATTGGGAGTTTCCTCACCCTTTTATCTTGCTTGTCTCCACATCTGAAAGAGAACATCTCTGCACTAATTCCTTAAGAATAATATGGTACTAAACCTTCTTACCCAGTTTGTCATTGTCTGATTGCTGGCCAGCGCAGTTCCTGGATGTCTGTCACTGTCTTTCCACATGATCACTTGTTTGCATCTGGTTCCCATAGCACTGGCACCAGCAATCCTCTCTGTGCTGGAAATGGGCGACGCCATATTGGAACTACACAGCTGATCTATTCTGTCCAACCAGAGTGCAAGACTCTCAATCACCTGCTCACAGCTACCAATCAGCAGTCTGGACACTCTATTTACACCTGATCAACATTCCCTAATTGTCTGAATGAAAACTAACCAGCACACTCTCTTTGCCTCTGTTATCCCTTGTGTGTACTCTGCTTACAAATGCTCCATGTATTCTGCCACTCTGACCTGCACCACATCTTGCAAGTCTTGTGTTCCATTTCTCTGCAAGTATTTGTGTTTTGCTATACTGTATTCTGCTGTGGAGTAACAGACCTGCTACAACTCCTTTGGAGTCCTGCAAACTACAAATCTGCTTACAAACTACTGTGGAGTCCTGCAACTTCGAGTCTGCTTGATAACTCCATGGACTAGATTTACAAAACTGCGGGAAAGGAAAAGTAGAGATGTTGCCCATAGCAACCAATCAGATTCTAGCAAAATGGGCTAAATCTCCAATTTTTTTTTCCGCAGTTTGGTAAATTTGGGCCTGATTCAGAGGCTGAAAATAAGAACTTAAAGTTACACCTGGGCAAAACCATGTTGATTTCAGGGGGAGTCAAGTTCTTATTTTCAATCTCTGAATCAGGGCTGCTGTGCCTTATAGTACCATAAGCGACAACATGGCAAGGGTTAATGCCATGCTAGACTCAGGCCATGAAAAAAAAACAGTACACAAAATGCATCAACATTCTTTACAGTATAAAACATTACATACACAAACATACAGTAAAAGTAAATAATGTGTCCCCTTGAGAATTAATTAAACTACAGGTGGCCACTCTGTAAAAAAAAACCCTATGTGCAATGTGAAGTGTTAAAAAGAATAAAGTGCATTATAAACTCACCGTTCTGCAGTCATCTATTTTGGGATGCATTGCTTGAAGATCTGGACGTGTTGCTAGAAGTTCTAACCATCTTGATAGAAGATCTGGTCCTGTTGATTGCAGATCCGGTCCACTTGCTTATAGATGTGGATCACTTGATTGAAGTTCTGCAGCCTCCTCTTCTCTGTCTTGACGCGGCATCCTCCTCCTTCGTCTTCTCCGATGCTAATGACCAATCGATCACTAGAGGGCCCCCTTTTATAGATATGATGTCATAGACACTATAAAAGGGGGCCCTCTAGTGACTGCAAGCTACTGCTGGTGATTCCTTATCCAGTTACCCTGAGCAACTGCTTCTGTGGACTTTATATGCAGTTGTCTCTTTGATGCCTATTGCTTATGCTTCTGCCAACTTCTACCTAAGCAAATGCTTCCGTGGACTTTATTAGCCATTGTCTTTGACTCTTATATACTAGTACTACTACTACTAATCATATCCTGCACAACTGCTCTGCGGACTTTATTTACAGCTGCCTCTGTGATTCTGTGATTCGTTGCCTCTACTACTGATACACTGTGCAATTGCTATGTGGACGTTATTTGCAGTTGCCTCAGAGACTATTACCTGTATTGGATTGTGTTGTACATTATATTTGCAAGTAAAAATTGTGCCATATAGAAACCTGAGACTCTGAATATACAGCTACATTGTTTTATGCATCTCTGTTCTCCAATGTATCCAAGGCCTAGCTTAGATTCAACTACCCAACAACCCTGTCTTCCACTGGGGACCTGACCCAAATACCCAGAAAAAACCCATTAACCGCATCAGATTGGTTCTAGAGCATGAGGAGTATTAGTGTCATAGGGCCAGATCCAGAGCTACGTACGCAAGCGATTTTACCCTAGCCGCTAACGTAAAATCACACATTAGTACTTACTGCGCATGCGCACGGCAGATGTTACGCCACGTGATCAGAGCGTAAAGGCGAGTCACGTATCACTACTATGGATGAAGGGGCGTGCCAGCCATATGACACCCGTATCTACGCTTCAGAGGCGGGGTGAAGCATTTAAATCGTACAGTATGGGCGTGCTTAGGCTCGTAAGTACGTGAGGCCTATACGTACGTCAGTGTAAAGTTAAGTGAGGGTTCGGTAGGTGTAAAGGGGGGTGTCTAGGGGAGTGCTTAGAAGGTACGCAGCTACTGTAAATTTGCTACGCTAGGTAACGTATCAAGCGCGTAGCTCTGGATCTACTCCATAGAAGGGCATAGAGTGTGGGATGGGGAGTATAAAGAGAGAAATTGAAGGAAAGGAGAGAAGTGCCAGTAAGGCTAATATAGTAGTTGTAGCAAATAACAATAGCGCTGGAGATTGATGCTTTCAGGCAGGATGAAATCTGGTAACTGTACAAAAAATGTATTTAAATAACCGTACTGTTGCTGCTTGAACTGCTGCTTGTCATTTTTTAACAGTTTATATTAGTCTGTAGATTATTCAATATACTGAGCATCTTAAACTGGAATTTCAGGATATTTAATTAAATCTAAAGTACACAGCAAAACTGTGATTACTTTTAAAGTAGTGTCGTTATATTATGTACAACAGAAAAGGGGTGTCAAGTGTCCTTTCATTAATCCCAAGTGAATACATTACCGTCCATTCCATTACTCCATCCTGTTGCTGTTTCAAATAACTTACAACCTACATTTCACTGAGACTTGCTAGACATGGGCTTTAAACTCAGGTCTTCAGATCCTGGCCCAGTGGGATGTAGAGTATCGCACAATCTAACTTATTATAGGATTAAGCCCTGTTATACAAGAAAATCACCCTAAATTGCAATGGACGGCATAAAACTAAGAATATCTAATCCTTACAAAATCTTTCTCACATTTCAAAGTGGAAAGAAATGTGTAAAAGCAGAAATGTAACTATATCCTTTATTGTATTCAAAACAAGTGATACGTGAATTTACAAATGTCTATTATTATTGATGCACTTTCCCATGTTCCCCTTGACCATACTAACAAATTGGTACTTGATGACAAGAGAAGATAAGCTCCTCTCTTTATTTTAGGAATCTCCCACCGGGTTCTAAGGAATCATTTGTTACCAGATGTAATTTTACAAGCAGGTATGAAAAATACAGGTTTCACAGGATCTGGTTCACTCAGCCCTCAATCAACCTTCATCATTCATTAACACAATCTTTAAAATAAAACCAATTTTTGTTTTTATTTTTTCGATTGCATTACAGGCACGCTCATTTGTGACAGAGAGTGGAAGGTACCAATGGATTATGTAGGAGTTAGAGAAGAACATTGCGTATTTAAAATACCTATCAATTATTTTGTCAATATTTATATAACTATATAAGAGCATTATTGATTTTTTTTTCTGTTTTTTTGTTTTTTTTTGTATTTACTAACCCAACAGCCTTCCTACTGTTTCCCGCAGCCTAACCCTCCTTCAGCCTTCCCCTTAAGCCCTAATCCTAACCTTATACCCGCCACAGCCTGTAGCTATTGGGAACAGGGAAATAGGTTCCCAATAACATATTTCTTTTTCCAAATACTGTAGTTCTGAACAATGATATGGCCATCAGTCAGCTGGAGGTTACATAATTTTCCATATAGGGCCCGTTTAAATCTACTATAAATCAAGCACATTTTAAAAATTGCCCTGAACAATGCTAGAAATCTAGACAAAATAATATTTGTTTACTGTAAGGGTTCAATTTAATAGTATAATAACACACAGTGGTGGGGTTTTCAGCAAAATATCTGGTGCTAGGTAAGGCGATGAGGTATGGTACAGCTGAGACACACCCTATGAGTTGAAGCAGGAAGCTATGCCTGGTGGTTGGTTCCCGGTTTGTCTCCCCGGTTATACCAGGGGGGAACACTATGAAAGGGGATAGTGTTCTCACTCTGAGCATTAGTTTTCAGAGCACCGAGGTCAAGGAGTGCCTGACCTTGGCGATTCACCTTTTCACTTGGCTGATTCCCCCCTGCTATTAGGGCCAAATTTGGTTCTATTAACAAATTCATAGTCCACATCAATTCTAATTCAATAAATCTATGCCCCTTTATAAAGCCAAAACATGTTGTCTGTCTCTTTATTTGGGTATGAGTGCATGCTGGGAATGGAAAGTCAGTGGTTGGTAGTTTAACAGTATAGATGTCCTCTCTAAATGCCTACTCACCCAGTAATTTCAAAGGAGTGTGGGTCCTCATTGAGAACGACCCTATTTCGAAAGGGCCGTTTGCTCCCAGCCAATTCCAAACATGGTGCTCCGAAACCCCACTCACTAACCCTAACCCTAAGTCACCCTCCCAATCCTAACTCCCCCCAGCAGCCTAACCCTAAGAACTCCCCTGCAGCCCTGGCGGCGGTGCTTCTGAAAATGAGTGGGTGAGTATGCGAATTGCATACTCACCCATTCATAAACAAAAGAATTTGAAATGGCTGTCTTTCGAAATAGGGACAGCTGAAAAGCAACTTTCGGCTTTCCCTACTTCGTAAAGACTTTCCCTACCCTACTTCGCAATTAGAAGCTTTGCAGCGGGGACTTGCAACGATTTCAAAGGGATCGTCATCCATTTGACCTGAGAATGTTAAGATAGAGCTGGTTACAAGGCAAAAGCACAGGTGTCTGTATAGTTCAGCACTAACAGATCTTTCCAAATATTTTGCTCAATGATCTGTGCTAAATCCGAAGCCTGGAGCCAGTCCATTAATATTAGCTCCTTTATGTGGCAATAAATAGTCTATTTAGAGTCTTCATACATGTTTTCATTATTGTAACTACTAACTATATAAACTATTAACAGAATATCATTTAGTCACCAGACTTTCCAATGCCTTGTTAATTGAAATACTTGCCTTTAACAGGTGTTTCATTATTTTACCCCCTCAGGTGTTTTTCATCTAAATTTTAATCAATAGAAACACATTCAGCTTTAATCTGTCAATTTATTAATTACTCAATAGTGATGGGGATGGCCAGTGTAGTGTACGGGAGCCTGAATGAGAGCTCTGTGTAGCACCCATGATAATAACCCTGATTTGTGAGTGATGAAAAGTCCTTTGATTAGTGAATGTGGGCTTCAGTTATTTTAAATTAAAAGAAACACTTACGCCTTCTGTATCTAATCCAGCACTAGGTACAAAGATGATATCACCTTGTTACAGTCATCTAAAATGTTCTAAAACATGTGTATTTCATTTATTTATGGGGCTAGATTTACTAAAGTCAAGTATTTACTAATACAAACTCACTCCAAACTCGCCGGAGATGATTGTTTTTCAAGCTCTCTATGGCAATTTTTCAAGTCACAACATGCAAATCACTGTATTTTCTAAGGGGTAAGTATGAAAATCACTGGAGAATGGGCCAAAAATCACCACAGAAAATTGAGATGGTTGTGAGTAGAGAGTTTGAAGAAATCACTGCCAATTGGTCAGCAAGTAATCATTATGCCTATAATAAAAATTTCACAAAGCTCTAGCAGCTGATGATTATTATCTTTATCTTTACTATGGCGTGTTTAGGTAACCTGCTGCATGTACCATATTGCATGGGTGCTGTGTCCACACTTAGGACCACACCAAGGCCTGAGGATGAGGGTCAAAAACATCAACATCCCATTGTTTCGCGCAAGCGATGCGTTTGGACCTGGACTCCCTGTCTGATCAGGAGGTGGTGCAATTGTCTTGTCAGAACCGCACTAATCTCCTGAGCCTTTGGACCTGATTCACACTTAAGAATCTTCTTAAAATAGGAACTTAAGACTAAGGACTTCCGGGGGCGGCGCATCGGGTATGGCCGCTTTTTAGCTGAGCTCCGTCCCGCAGCCCTTAAAATCCCTAATTAATAAGTGGCCCGCAAGCTTACAAATATCCCCAGCCAGGGTCTGGAGCTTGGGAGTTCGCTCTTACCTGGCGGGCAGCGGTGGGGGTGGCGGGAAAACACTTTCCCCGGAGTCCGGCCTCGGGGAAGGAGTGGATGCTGATAGCCTTGGATTGAGAGGGAGTCTTAAGGAGCAATCTGTCAAGAGGGTTACCCCAGTCTTTTTCCGAAAAACGCGATAATACTGAATTAACATAGTGTCTGACTTGCAAAAATGCCATTGGAAACCCCCGAACTGTCTCAAAATTCTCACAGGTTTCCGAAAATGTGAGACACCGTTTTCTGCTCCTGCAAACAAAATGCATAATGGTGGTCGCCCCTCCCAAACGCCATATGGTAAATGGATAGGAAGCCCTTCCCTCCTGAAAATCAGGATTTCGTAGTAATGGGAGAAAAACTGATTTGTATGGGTTAAGATTAAATTTGCGACGCAGAATGTGCCAGATACGGCGCGTATTCCACATAAGAGGGTTGGCTTTTAGTATGTCTGAAATCTCTTGGTCATGTTGATGGAGGAAATATTTAATATCGATTTCTAAAAAGCTTTTTTCTAAAGAGGTACAAGTGTAAAGTTCAGTGTCATGTAGCCAGTCACGTAGATAACGAAGCCCAGCTGCCAAATTATACACATACACATCAGGAAAATTAATTCCCCCATTCTCCCTGGGTTGACACAGCTTTCTAATGCTAATTCTAGGTCTGCCTCCCTTCCAAATAAATCGTCTAAACAAAGCGTTAATAGCTTTAATGTCTTTATTAGTTATGATAATGGGGAGAGATTGAAGGATATACAAGATTTTTGGGAATGAAACCATTTTTAGGAGATTAGCTCTACCTAGATATGACAACATGAGATGGTCCCACCTACTTATATCCTGACCCAAATCCCTGATGACTGTGGTAACATTTAAATGGTATAGATTGGCTAGATTTTTTGGCAAACAAACCCCAAGATACGTAAAGTGATTCCTCTCCCATTGGATAGGTATCGTTTGACCCCAGGATGGACAGTGAATTCTAGGGTTCAAAAATAACCCTATAGACTTATGTTGATTAACATGAAATCCCGAAATGGAACCAAATTCCTCGATCCTGAAAAGAATTGGCACTAGGGAAGAACATGGGTTTCCAATGTAAAGAAGCAAATCGTCTGCAAATGCAGTCATTTTAATTTCCTGGGTGCCAATAGAAATTCCCGAAAAGGGGGTCCAATTTTGCAAAATCGGTAGCAGAGGATCTATAGCCAAATTGAAGAGCAATGGGGAGAGTGGGCACCCCTGCCTTGTTCCCCGTTCCATTACAATTTGTTTACTCCTAATCCCATTGACCAGAAGACGCGTGGAGGGGGTATTATAGAAATATCTAATCAATCTGATGAAATCTGGGGCAAATGCCCTAGTTTCCAAAACCCCAAACAAATGAGGCCACAACACCGTATCAAATGCTTTCTGAGTATCTAAGCTCAGAAGCATTTGTTGACCATTCAGATTTTTAGAGGCCGCTGCAATCGCCGCTATTGCTGTACGAACACCCCGCACTGAATGACGGCCTTTGACAAAGCCCAACTGATGGGGAGTCAACAAATGAGGGAGGATACTCTGCAAGCGATTAGCCATAATTTTAGCCATTATTTTGAAGTCAATGTTCAATAGAGTTATGGGACGATAAGATTCAATTTGCTTGGGGTCTTTATTAGGCTTGGGTATTAGCGTAGTAAAAGCTTCATTAAAGTCCGGGAATGGGGTATTTTGCTTATGTATTTGGTTATATAATTCCAACAAGTAAGAAGTGATATGTGGTTGTAAAATTTTATAATATTCTGCCGTTAGGCCATCAGGACCCGGAGACTTGCGCAGCCGCAACTGCGAAATGACCGCGGAGATTTCACGCTCCGATATATCGGAATCTAAAATCTCCCTCTGGTCCGGAGAGAGTCTGGGGAGTTTAGCCTCCTGGAATAATTTTTCCTGTAAGGAGACATCCACCGATCGGCCTTGATATAGGTCACTAAAATAGGCTTCAAACTGGGAGACTATAAGTTCAGAAGAAATCAGGGGCTGTTTAGAAAGGGGGTGATTTAACGTGGTTATGTGGGATCTTTGGTTCCGAGATTTAGCCATATTAGCAAGAAGACGACCCGTCTTATTGCCCCAGCGATAATATTTATAGCGCATGAAGTCCAGGTTAGAGTGTGCCTGAGCAGTCAGAAAGGTCTCTAAAAGTTGTCGCGCCTGTTTATAATCAGATAGCGATACATCCGAAGGATCATTTAAATATTTTTCATAAGCTGCCCTCATAGAATGTCTCAGATGTTGACCTTGGAGTTCTTGCTCCTTGCGTTTCTTTGCAGTAAAGCCTATGATATGACCTCTAAGAACTGCTTTTGAGGCAGCCCAAAAGAGAACAGGATAGTCTGTGTGTTCCAAATTGTCATCAACATAATTGGCCCATTTTCCTACCAAAAACTCTCGAAAGTCCTTTTTCTCGTAAAATTGACTCGGGAATCTCCAAATTCTGTCTTTATAAACAGATGTTGGATAATTCAGAGTAAGAGTAATAGGGGCATGGTCTGAGATGATAATGTCGCAAATCCTTGTACGATGGACATAGGTCACTAACGAGTCAGATATTAGAAAGTAATCTATGCGGGAATGGGAACGGTGAGGTGCAGAATGAAAAGTATAATCCCTTGCTGAGGGATGCAAAGTTCTCCACACATCAATGAGGTCAAGGGAACAGGAAAAGGTATGTAAATATTTGCCACTAGAATTCGGGATGCGCTGAGGCGGAGTCCTGTCCAACCCAGGGTCATATACCAAATTGAAATCCCCAGCAACCACCAAAGGAAAATTGTGTCTACCTAACAGTGTTTGAGTCAAATCAGCTAAAAAAAGGTGAGCAGCAAAGTTAGGAGCATAAGCATTTACTAGGGTATATTTAGTCCCAAAAATCTCCACATCAACTATAATGAACCTACCTTCTGGATCTATGATGCTTTCACCCAATTTGTAGGAAAGGTTATTATTAAATAAGATGGCCACCCCCCTAGCTTTTTTACGATACGGGGCAGAGATGCAATGATCAACCCAGGGAGAACGCAAAGTATTTGGGTCACCAATCCTCCAATGTGTTTCCTGTAAGAAAGCTATGTGTGGGTGCTCTTTTTTCAAATACGTCATCACTTTTTTCCTCTTAATAGCAGTATTCAGTCCATCAACATTCCAAGAAATTAATTGTAAATAGGATACAGTGGGAGGATTCGAGGGTGTAAGATTATAAGGCAAGTCAGTCATCCTACCCCAATTTCAAGAGAAGCATCAGCAGCAGATACCAAGCAAAAAGATAAGAGCAGGAAACCGGATTCAAGAAAACTGGACTCCAAAACATCCTGACATGTCCTATCGCAGAATCCCCTGGGCTTGTGAAAAGAGAAAAAAAAAAGACACCAATTGAGTAACATTTGACACAGGATATAAAAAGGTAAAACCATGATGCGAGCATTGATAAATTTTGTTATAAAACCATGCGAGTTGACATAATGAATATGACAAGCTTGATACATATAACCGCCTGAGAAATTTTTTATTTTTTTATTTAACTTAACACATGTAGAACTCAAGAGTGAGTGCCAATTTATCATTAGCACACACTGAACACAAACAAGCAAGAACCATAGTATGGAGGAAAACATTATAGGATAGGAATCCCATAGGAGTGTAAGGCAATGAATTTCACTATATAGAAAACGCAGAACTGAATCCCCTACCAACAAGGTCAATCGATCATGGACCTGCCTGCTGTCTCGGGGGAGATTGTTGTCTCATGAAGTGATTCTTAGCGGCTAAGGGGCATGTGAAAAACAAAGTTTGACCATTATCAACAACTCTGAGTTTGGCAGGGTACATTAGTGCAAAGCGAACCTTTTGCTTATGGAGCATGGCACAGACTTCCGAGAACTCTTTGCGTTTTTGAGAGATTATGGTAGAGAAATCTTGAAAAATCAATACCTTCCTATCTTGGATAATGAGTTGAGGTAATTTCCGATAGCCCTGAAGGATTTTTTCCTTAGTGCGATAATCTAAGTATTTGACAATGACCGGGCGCGGCCTATGTTGTAGGTTATCCCATTCTGGACCCAGCCTATGCGCCCTTTCAATGTGTGGCACCGCCAGCTCTTCCACTATGCCTAAAGCTGCCGGGAGGGTAGTTAGCAAATAATCAGTTAGTTGTTGCCCTTTAATTGATTCTGGGATCCCCACAAAGCGCAGGTTATTACGCCTGTGGCGATTCTCCAAATCGTCAATTTTGTCAACTAAGGATTGTATGGCAGTAGTGTGGCTAGTTTGCATGGCCTGAGCACTGTGGAGCTGGTCTTCCACATCACTCTGGCGCTGCTCAAGGGTGACAATACGGGTTGAATTGGCCTCAATCTTAGCCAGAGTGGTATCAAGCCTGGCTTGTAAATCTTCGAATTTTTTGTCTATATGTGGCATAAAGAGACTGTATAACTCTTTTGCCATCTCCGAAGGTGTAGATGCCGAGGCTGACGGTGAGGCAGGATCCATCTCTGAGGCTTCCTGACTGGAAGATTGTGACGATTTGGTAGAGGGTTTATTAACTTTTCCTCTCTTTACAGTTTGGGAAGTACGAGATGACATGAGGGATTCAAAATAACGTTCCATACCCTGAGGGCTGAAACACCCTAGGGACACAATACAATAAAATACAAAAAGGCCGTTGCCAATTAAGCTTAGTACCAAGCCTATGTGCAGCAATGTGCCTGGTTATCAAAAGGACTCAGCACTGCGTATAGAGGAACAAACCTATGGGACAAATCTATCCATTTAGTGGTATGTCATTACATTTTGAGCACAAAAAATTTCTCGCTAAACAAAGTTAATAGAGGTATGTTCAGTGCGCCCGCCGGACTAGTACTGCTTCTAAATTAAAATTGAATAAGACGCTAGGCTCTATTCTTTGTTTCAGAGGTACTGAATCGTTAAGGAAACTTCAGACCTGTAAAACAAAGGCAATGAGTAGGCGATAAAGCTGGGAAAACCACAGGAGCACACTGTATTTAGGATGCATGTAACTTAGACAATATAACGATAAAATCCAACCGTATCTATGCAGCTGTGGTACTATTTACCCCCTGTAGGAGAAAAAACAATAAACAAAAATAGAATAGTATAAGAAAAAGAGCTATTATCTATCACCGGTAAGCCAAATGAGATAGTCACGCAAGGAGTTCCAGAGATATGATGGGCTGACAATATTCCTGGGGTTTAAGGCCAGGCACCCAATAATCCACGTTGCGATGAGATGAATGCCGTATTAGTCCTTAAATACCCCTATCTAGGCCACGGTGGGGCCACAGAACTGCAGAGATGAAGTGTGTTCTTCAGAATGCAACACAAAATGCAGAGTATAGGTTCCACTACATTCAGAGGTAATATAGTTATTCTTCCAGCACTCTGTGGACGAAGTAGAATTACAATTCCATGTCCGGGACTAGGAGATAATATTTCAAGTCCACTTTCCCCAATCTAGGCCTGGATTGAGCCACAAGGGGGTAACAGGGTCTCCAGAAATGTAGATTGGTAGAACCACTTGAGAGTGAGTATACAGATTAGGTTAGTGTATGAGCTGTAGACAAGTACCACGTTATGAAGGCAGAAGGATAAAACATGTGGCCACTATGGAGTCGTAAGATGGAAACAAAGTGGTATGGAGTTTGTATATGAGACAATCAGAGTTCAGTCACTCAAACCAAATTTCTTATGGTGAAGGTTGAAGACAGGGACTATTAGAGCAATGCTCCTAATCTTGATTTGTCCATGTTTAAATTAACTTCCAACCAGAAGGTGCAAGATGTGTATAGAAGTGTTAAGCAAGTTTTAGGTAGTTTTGTTTTTTTTTTCCTTTTTTTTTGTTCTTTCCCTCCTTTTTTGTCTTTATCTCCTTCCTTCCTTTGTTTCTTTCTGGTTTTTTTTTTCTTTTTTTTTTTGTTTTTTTCCTTCCTTTGTTTTTTTTTTTTTTTTTTTTTTTTTTTTTTTTTCCTTTTTTGGGGGGGGTGGTTTCCGGTTTTTCCCCTGTTCTGGAGAGATCTATGGGGCAATTATGCTGTCATATAAGATGGCGTCTTGTGCCTCGTGGCTCACCACCTAACAACTAGAGCAAAGGAGTGCCCCAATAAAGGTTGACAAAGTACATGAGGACAGTGCAGTGTAGCAAGATATAGGGTATGGCGTAGTAACAACGATCAACAAAGGGCAGTTATGCAGATTCTCACCCCACCGCAATAAACCTCTTCAGTCACAGATCAGGATACCCAAAATGGCGTTCGCGCCCTTTTGTGCACTTCCCTCCAACTTCTTCTCGTTAGTGGACTGGGTACCGCTGCATGGAACTGGCCCACCAGCTTTCCTCCAGCACTTCTCCGACCCCTTCTCTGTGAATAGCAAACGTGGACACGCAATCCAGTCTCAACTGGGTCCCAGAAGATCTGCTCACCACTTCACACTCTCCCGCTGGGCTCCGCTTCTTCTCTCAACAGCTCCGTGCAAGCGATCAGGGAATCCCTCAGGTGTTTTTCATCTAAATTTTAATCAATAGAAACACATTCAGCTTTAATCTGTCAATTTATTAATTACTCAATAGTGATGGGGAATCATTGGCCAGTGTACGGGAGCCTGAATGAGAGCTCTGTGTAGCACCCATGATAATAACCCTGATTTGTGAGTGATGAAAAGTCCTTTGATTAGTGAATGTGGGCTTCAGTTATTTTAAATTAAAAGAAACACTTACGCCTTCTGTATCTAATCCAGCACTAGGTACAAAGATGATATCACCTTGTTACAGTCATCTAAAATGTTCTAAAACATGTGTATTTCATTTATTTATGGGGCTAGATTTACTAAAGTCAAGTATTTACTAATACAAACTCACTCCAAACTCGCCGGAGATGATTGTTTTTCAAGCTCTCTATGGCAATTTTTCAAGTCACAACATGCAAATCACTGTATTTTCTAAGGGGTAAGTATGAAAATCACTGGAGAATGGGCCAAAAATCACCACAGAAAATTGAGATGGTTGTGAGTAGAGAGTTTGAAGAAATCACTGCCAATTGGTCAGCAAGTAATCATTATGCCTATAATAAAAATTTCACAAAGCTCTAGCAGCTGATGATTATTATCTTTATCTTTACTATGGCGTGTTTAGGTAACCTGCTGCATGTACCATATTGCATGGGTGCTGTGTCCACACTTAGGACCACACCAAGGCCTGAGGATGAGGGTCAAAAACATCAACATCCCATTGTTTCGCGCAAGCGATGCGTTTGGACCTGGACTCCCTGTCTGATCAGGAGGTGGTGCAATTGTCTTGTCAGAACCGCACTAATCTCCTGAGCCTTTGGACCTGATTCACACTTAAGAATCTTCTTAAAATAGGAACTTAAGACTAAGGACTTCCGGGGGCGGCGCATCGGGTATGGCCGCTTTTTAGCTGAGCTCCGTCCCGCAGCCCTTAAAATCCCTAATTAATAAGTGGCCCGCAAGCTTACAAATATCCCCAGCCAGGGTCTGGAGCTTGGGAGTTCGCTCTTACCTGGCGGGCAGCGGTGGGGGCGGCGGGAAAACATTTTCCCCGGAGTCCGGCCTCGGGGAAGGCCTGCAACGCGTGCCATGTTCCGGAAGCTGTGAGCTACGAGTTCCCGCCGGAGACCAGAGGTGACGGGGGCTCGTGACTACTAACTCCTGCAGCGGTGGTCGGAGAGCCCGGGAGGCGCGGCTGAGGGGAGCAGACGGCCATCCAGTGCAGCGGGAGGATGCGGCGGAGGCAGATTGCTGCAGCCCGGTGGGAAGGAGACGTCTGGAGTGGGCCTGTCTGGACGGTCATCAAGGCCTGGTGAGGCTTCCAGGGACACACGACTGGGGGCCCCTCCCCTGAGAAAGTGTTCTGCCGGCATCCGCCAGGAAGGTGGGAGTGGAGAGCTGCTATCGGTCGGACACCGGGCGCTTTGTGAAGTGGAGGTTGGTAGAGCTGCAGCCACGCTGAGATCCCCATCCCTGCCAAATTCTGGGTGAGGGTTAGTGTCACCTCCATCAGACTGCACCCCGTTTGAAGATACCCCCTCAGGGTTGTGAGGTCCAATCTGCTCAGAGCTGCTCAACTGTCTTCACATGTTGCCCTGAGCAGCAGGGGAGTCTGCTACCTCAGAAAGGGGAGCAGGCGCCATTTTATGTATATTTGGCCCTCTGGCTGTTCATCTCCCTACGCTCTTGAGCCTTCCCATCTCCTGAGGCTCGAACCTGGGCATCACTGAAGCCAGGGTGCACTGCAATTAGGACTACCCCGGGTGAGCCTGCCTCATAGGGAGTGGAGTTGCGAAGCTGTATGGCACTAGTGTGCCAGTGTTTAGACACCCTTGCCTCCCCCAACCTGAGGTGAATTGTCTTCCCTGTGCTATTGACTGCGTACAACAAACGTAGAACTCCGGTCTCTTGTTCACTGGCCCTTGTCTATGCACCAGAGGTTTGTCCATAGTCCACTAATCTACCTGCACTGGGAGTCTGGAAAACAACACTAAGGGGGGTTGCCACAGTGAAAACCGCCTCGTTGTTTCTATGCAAGATTTCATGCAGAGATTGTTCGCTTTATATCTACCTAGATTAAAGGCAGCTATCCTAGCCTTCCCTTGGATTACAATTACCGATCACTCCAGCCTGGGACCCTTTGTGTATGGCATTGTTGCTTTCTAACCTCTCTTGCATTTCTATTTTGGAGGACACAGGGCGACACTGCTCTGAGTAGCATCAAGAGTCCTTATACAGGGTTCATCAGTTTGCCCAACCACTTATGGGCGGTTCCTGTCTGGACTTCTCTACTGCAAGTATAGAGTGTAATCTTGTCTCTTGCCATCATATTGTGTTTCTGTGTTTAAGTACTAAAGCTAAAGCACTCTCACCCTGGTGCAGAGA
>WWET01000435.1:253954-264328 GCA_011038615.1 Limnodynastes dumerilii | reverse complement strand
GGAGAGGCGAGGCCGAGGTAGAGCGGCGTGAGAGGAGTATGAGCGTGGAAGCAGCATTGAGTATAGATTGAAGGGGGGCAAGACGGGTGAGTGGGAGACCTATGAGGAGGAGGTTACAGTAGTTGAGGCGTGATAGGACTAAAGAGTGGATAAGGGTTTTAGTAGCTTCATTGGTGAGGAAGGAACGGATGCGTGCATTGTTGCGTAGGTGAAAACGACAAGAATGAGAGAGGGCACGGATGTGTGGTATAAAGGAAAGTGAGGAGTCAAGGATGACACCTAGGCAGCGAACTTGAGGGGATGAGGAGACAGAGGTATCACCAATGGTTATCGTGATGGAGGGCGGGGAGGAAATCCTAGGGGGAGGAAAAACAATAATTTCCGTTTTGTCCATATTCAGCTTGGATTGAGATAATGAAGTAAACACAAAGGCAGTGTGGCAGAATTTAATAAACACTTATAAACAAGAAAGTTAGACTAGATTTTAGAAAATTTATTATAAACCTGGCATTCCTCAATATATGATCTGTGTATAACTATAAAAAATAAAATACTGTTGAGTAACGGTAAATTAGTAACTGTGGACCAGATATATTCCCCCGTACATTTTCTGTATGTGCGGGGGTCTATCTTCGCACGAGAGAGGGGAGTGAACTCCCCCTGTCACTCCCCTCTCTAGTTCATAACAAGTGTGACTTACACTGCCGTAAGGTAGCCATAAGTCACATTTAGTGGTCCGATCCGCTCATAAGTGGATGGTGACACCCACACTGTACAATTTACATGCTTCCCC
Source organism: Limnodynastes dumerilii (assembly GCA_011038615.1). Lineage (NCBI taxonomy): Eukaryota > Metazoa > Chordata > Amphibia > Anura > Limnodynastidae > Limnodynastes > Limnodynastes dumerilii. Next base: position 263,535 of record WWET01000435.1, on the reverse strand, counting down.
CTACCCACCTTAGCAGGTGGAGGGGAAGCACAGCCCCTTTGATCTTAAATGCCGGTGTACGTAACTAATTTAAAACTAAGTTAAAACTAACATAACATCTTGTTTGCTTAAGTGGCTAATCGTTACGTGGTGTGGATCCGGTCCTGTTTTAGGCCACACAGTATAATGCGTCTTAGTGGGTATTCACCACCGGGTTCAGCTTCTCCGCTATTGCTCTGTATATAGAGAGTCAGCACGGAGAGAAGAGTTTAGTTCTTTCCTCACTTGGGACTGGATCCAGAACTAATAGCAGATTCCATATGTTATAGAGGCCAAAGTATGGAATTAGCAATCCTAAATTCTACATGCAGGTATGTGGACACTCTCCCGGCATTCCCACATGTGGAATTTTTTTTCCATACCCTGGACACTACCTTAAGTATACCACGTGCAACTCTGTGCGTGCGGAATACTTGCTTGTACGTAAAGGATTAGCCAAGCCCTTCCTGTGCTATTTGCATGCCTATGCCCAGTCAGGGTGTGAGTCCGCGGAAAGAACGGCCCTATTTTGATCATTTCGAACTGGCTGGTATTTCTATTGCATATGCCTCAATGAGGCATAGCACTCAATCCATGGAGCACTGAGCGGAATTTGAGAATGAGAATGAGTGAGTATGCCGATCGGTATACTCACCCATTCTAAAAAAAAATAAAAAATAGAAACTGTGTGGTATTCGAAATAGTGACATCCAAAAAGGAACTTTTGGATATCCCTATTTTGTAAAACAACGTTTCTGACCGGGGACTGCAACCGGCCCAGTCACCATGCGTATCTCATATACATGCCCAGTATATATTAAATTCCATGTGTAACGCAACAATTGGTTACTGTTACCGTGCAGAACTCATTGTACTGCACATGCACGGTACAGACTGCTAGGAGACTTACCTATGCTATGTACATAAGTCTCCTATTATCCAGTCCTTGGTCTCCAGTAGAAGTCGTGATATTAAAAAAAAAAAAAGACTTACCTGTCCCCAGAAATCTCTCAGAGAACAGCTTTGGGCTCCTTATCAAGCAATGTCAAGCACTTTAGTTCTCCTCTTCTCTGTTTGCAGAGAATAATCCTCACAGGAGTTACAGACCAATCAGGAATCTCTAGAATCTCTGAAAAATAAAATTCCAGCCTGTAGGATCATGACGATGGTAGACGACCACCCATTGTAAGGAGCCTATATAAGAACACCTCTGCTTCTTATTTTCTTATTTTCCCTCTCTCTGCATCATGCTATATAAGAAACAAGCAGCACCAGAGATATCACTAATTTCCATTACATTGTGCTCTTATTATAAGAGTTGTCAGCTTTTTTCTAAAGGCACAGACTCTCAGGAAAAATCACCAAGAGCATCTCTACTTTTTTGCTGTTGAAATACAGTTGTATGTATGCTGAAAAATTGTATTTTTAGAACCATGAGCTGTTAACACTCCTATAAGAGCATTGCACCACATGACAAACTTGTTTAACTGTGACAGATTTTAAACATATTTCCAACTACTGCATTACAGTAGATAGGCTTTATTATACAATAAAAGCCAAATTGTTAGGAGGTATATTAATTAGCAGAATTAATTGGGGGAAGTTGCATCAATCTTCCTATTGGTGAAATGAAAAGACAGCTCATCACTTTGACTGCTGGACATCACGTGAGTACTGCAGAACAATATAATTATGGTCATTCGGGGATTATAATATTTTTAATCATATGCCACAGGATTTTGCAATAGCATTAATAGCTGTGGAGAAATGTTAAAGATAATGGGCCGTATCCAGAACTACGGCCGTCTTCCATGGACGGTCGTAATTCACTGAACATTAGCTACTGCGCATGCGCAGTAGCTATTGTACGTAATCTGCGTATCGTTTCGATACGTAGATTGCGTATATGTGGTCTTATATGTGCATGCGCAGTAGCTACTGTTCAGTGAATTACGGCCGTCCATGGAAGACGGCCGTAGTTCTGGATCCGGCCCAATGGCTTCTATAGTATTATTCTGCCAAATGAAACTCATCATGAGCCAACATTTAGCACACCAATGTTTTACTATGCAATGCATGGTAGTGCCCATGTAACAATAATCTCAGTGGCAAAAGCATTGCTGACATTCTTCTTCTACTATATTGGATGTCAATATCACCCTCAATTATATTTCCATTTCACAAATCATCATATGAAAAAAAGGGGTGCTACCCAGATGGAAAATCTGCATTTTTTTTTTTAAAGGAAGAGAAAAAAAACAAAAAAGACTGTCTATTACAGGTGCTCACACATCCCATCTACAACACATGTCACAGCACAGCGATATATATAAAGTTAGCAACACAATGGCAATAATGTCAAAAAAACTTTGTCAGCGTTGTCAGTCCCCGGTTAGAAACTCTTCATTCTGAAATAGGGACGCCCGAAAGTTCCTTTTCGGATGTCCCTATTTCGAATACTCACCAGCTTCTATTTTTGCCCATTCTGATTTGCAATATTGCCACCGCCGATATCTTCTATTTTTGCCCATTCTGATTTGCAATATCGCCACCGCCGATATCCCTCCGTCGCCGCTCCGCAGCTGCTATCGCCGGTCCAAGGGAAAGGTGAGTAACCTCTCCAGGGTGCGGAGTAGGGAGGGTTAGGTTCACGCTGCAGGGGAGGAACAGTTAGGGTCAGGCTACAGGAGAGGGAGGGTTAGGGTCAGACTACAGGGAAGGGACAATTAGGGTCAGGCTGCGGGAGATGGAGGGTTAGGTTCAGGCTGCAAGTAAGGGAGGGTTAGGGTCAGGCTGCCAGGAAGGGAGGATTAGGGCAATGAGAGGGGAGGGTTAGGGTTAGAATTACGGAAAGGAGTGGAGGACTTTTTTTACTTACATTTCGGAGCACTGAATCGCAATAGGGCCGTTTTAAGCGGGGACCTACAACCCTGTAATAGACAGTCTTTTTCTGTTTTTTCTCTTCCTTTTAAGAAAAATTCTTCTACTGCCAGAAGATAAAATAACATTTTTTTTTTAGAGCTGTACAATAGCGGGCCATACACAGGGAAACCCTTCCCTGCATACGGCCTGCTGGTAATGCAGTTCCGTGGCAACCCCACCCCATGTGACACCACGTATGACATCACATAGAGGGTGGGCGCAGAAGCCCTGGGCCCCGAAATGTCACCTACCTTTTCTCTAGAAACAAGGCTGATTAACTGCACTCCAACCATAACAAACTTGACAAGGAAGGGATGGGAATCACTATGACTGCGGGTAAATGTCATACTTGGCACACAACCTCAAACACCCTCTCTTCATCTGTGGAGAGCATGCAGAGACAGGCAAGCAGGACTACACTGGTGCCCACAGACCGAAACCAACTTGCTAGTGGGAATGGGTCAGCACAAATTGGAGAACGATAACTACAGAGGACACTTACATGAAGAAATGTAAATGTAACTCTCAACTTCTAGTGTGGTCCTTCTAGTGTGGTTATAGGTACCCAACACGAGGTCATGAATATAAACTTGAGGGTGGTAGATTCAGAGGAAATGTGCGGAAAAATTACTTCCCTGAAAGGGTGATAGATAAGTGGAATAGCCTCCCATCTGAGGTGGTTGAGGCTAACACAGAAGAACAGTGTAAACATGCTTGGGATAAATATAAGGATATCCTAATTCTCAAACTAAATTGAGGGTAAATAGGGTCTTGGGTCAGTATAGTGTTAAATAATACTACTGGGCAGACTGGATGGGCCATGTGGCTCTTATTTTCCATCACTTTCTATGTTTCTATGTTATTTTTAAGTATCCAGTGTAGCCTCTGAAGATCACCTATGTAGTATGAGAGAGGGCATTCTTCACAGTGGGCCGTATCCAGACCTCAGCACATGTTCCTATGTACGGAGGTCAGGAAGTCCGCATGTAAGTGGGATGTGAACTCCCATGACGCATCCATAAATCTACCTTAAGTCCTCTGTACGAATCTGCATCTGTCCTTGCAGGGTTTAAGCATTCCCCACTTAATGGATTCCGTACACAAGGATATCTGCAATGGAACATCTAGCATGTGCAGTTATAACATTGTGCAAGTGGCTTGCGTAAGTCCTTTAACATAATTATCTCTGGATCCAGTCCAGTGTTTAACCCTGGATCCAGTCCAGCTTTTATTGTCAGCTAGATGATTTACATGCACATTGATTGTTCTGAGCACTGAATTATTCATATGCAATATTTAAATTTGTCTATGATGTGTTTGTATTTCAGATAACAGCAGGAGCTAAAGAGGTGTCAGTGTTTGCTGCAGCATCCCAGTCATTCAGTGAGAAAAACATCAACTGTTCTATTGAGGAAAGTATGGGAAGATTTGATGAGGTCATAAAGTCTGCTAGAAGCATGAATGTCCCAGTACGCGGGTATTTGTTTTATTTCAAAATTGCTCTTTTATTAAATGTAATTATATATTATTAGTAATGCATTCTTCTGCTTGCTATTTACAACTGTATTTAAAACTAATTAGTAGATGCAAAATAATTAACCTCCCACAGTAAAGTAATTACCTTTATTCAAAAGTAAAGGTACATATTGTGTCAATTGTGTCAAATTGTGAATTTGCTCTCCTGGTGTACTTTACATGTTAGTTCTGTCATTTCATTTTCATCTGTATTACCTCTCAATTCTAATTCTTTTTGCACATAAATTCTTAATCAGCCCCGTCGTGCAAAACATTTCTTTTCATTAGGAACAAGAACAGTAAAACAAAAAAATAGATTCATTTATTCTACAGAATTAAATTGCTGCCTGAGCACAAACTTACTTTTTTATTTTTATTTTTATTTTTTTTTGTCAGTGTTTCAAAAATAATACTTCTCCCACTCTCCGTTATAATAATTTATGTCATTGTATACCATAGAAAACTTTTAACTTCTTCAAAGATGTAAGATAATTAACATTTTCTATTTACATGGACATTGTTTTGTGGTAATACTGCATGCCCGTCATATTTCATCAGGCCTGACTAGCAGCAGAGCTGCCGGTGAATCCCAGATTTGCTAAATGTTCAAAACTGGCCATACACTAGAGCGGGCTAAAAATCGCTCTAGTTAATGGCCAGGATCAATTTTTAAAACTTCTAATAAACGTTCCAGAAACACTCTGGTACGATTATTGGATTTTTAAACATGTCTGAATGATATCGGGCACTAGCAACCGATATTTTAAGAGAGATAATCAGCAAGCTGAATGACTCCCTATCCCTGCAATAAACGCTCCTGCATATCTATGTACTGACCTGCTCTGACAGCTTAGAAGTATACCTTCAAAGCTGTCAGAGCAGCTTTGTACATAGATATGCAGCAGTACTGAGAGCCCCCCTCCCATCTGCTAGGATTATCGGTCCCAGTAGAGGAGTTGTATGGTGCCGATAACAGGACATTCCCCTAGCAGGAAATTGTCCTGTTTATCGGGCCACCCCCTGCTGGGACCGATAATCGTCCCAGTGTATGACCAGCTTTATTTGGATGCGCTGTGCACTCTCCTCGACCCCACAGAGTCTGACTGTTTGATCGGATGGACAAATGTTTAGGCTGAACATTCATTTACCACTAACCCCCAACAAAATCAATTTGTAAATATATTTGAATATTTGGTGATTAGTGGCATGTGTCTTCAGCATGAACATAATTTTCCAGGCTCTCAAAGAGAAGAGTGACAGTTACTACCAGAAGACATCAGAGGGTGACCTTTCTGTTTCGTAACACCGGACCTGATTGAATAACGCCAGCCTATTTACACAAACTGCGTGCCTAAGTCAGGCTCTGTGAGCACACTTTGCATGTGTGCCCCATATGTTACGCAGTTTTCTGTACATTCAGACATGACATCCCTCTGCACATTTGAATATATATACAATTTGGGTGGGGGTGGGGGCATTTAAATTGGACAGTATTTGCAGGGATGGGCACTTCCGTATGGCCAGACATTTCATATGCACATTGGGACTGATCCAGAGTTACGCCGATGCGCTGTGCTTACTAAAGCACAGCGTATCGGCGTTCACTTACCTTGGCACTCCCCCTGTGGTAACTCTGGATCAGGCCCTACGTGTGTACTTACGCACGTTTGTTACTAACGTACGTACATTCTTATCTAACTGCGCCCTCAAATGCCCATTTAAATGTCTCCCCCCACCCACTTTCACGTAACTTCTACCGTACGGATAAAAACCACACACCTTCCGTATGTATGTCCATAAGTGCGATTCACAAGTCCATGCCTAAAGTACTTACGTGTGTAAATACTACGTAATTTGCATGGAAAAAGTTACTACGCATGCGCATTTAATCCGCTCCTAAAAATACGCACGCAACCCCGCGCAAAGACGTATCTGTGTATACAGCCCACTGTGTCGCAGCTCATCCGGAGGCATCTCTGCATTTATAGCAGCCAAAGTCAGCAGACGGTTGTCCAGATATTATGCAAATCAGCAGCGGGTTATTTCCACCCATGCCGCAGGTAAGATCACACCAAACAAAACCGTAGAACTACAGGCCCGGGTCTGCGATCTTACGCTTACGCCCGCCGTCCTAGCGACAGCGGGCGTACCTCTGGATCAGGCCCATTGTTACATACAGAAAACTGAACGTTAGATTATAGACACAGAAGTCAACTAAAATTCACAAGCAAAAGAGGAGTGTTGTGCGAGTGCAGTAGTCTCTTGCGAGTGGACTTTAGAAACTCTGCGGATGCGGAAAGCGCATTTCATTCAGGCCCACCATCCTGAAATGGCGTTAGGATTTTACCTAAAACTCAGAGAGCACTGCACTTTTAGGATAATGTAAATAGTATTTCCTCTGTCCCCATAAAGAAATATGAGGGATGTAGAGAGATGTGAAATGGCAGAAACAGAGGTGAAATCTGTGGCATCTTCTCCGTAATCCGTCATTTCTTACTCAATTGTGTGAAAACAGCAGTTTGCATATTTCTGTGTAAGAAAATAGGCTATGGAAATAGATCCCATAATATGTTATACATTATAACAGTATGCAGTCCATACAAAGCACATACTGGATCTCTTACTATTCCCACCAAAACAATGTATTTAAGGTTTTTTCCCAAGAACAACAAAGCATCTATTCATTATTTACATTTTCAGAACTTTCAGCTGTAATTTGAAAAGCTAAAATATATTCTTCATATCTGACACTTAAGAAACAATGCCTCATATATGCACTATTAGGTATGAAGAACTATGTACATTTTCTGGAGCATATCCAGGTCTTTATTCTGAAACCTTCTATTGTATACAATATGTTGTTGAGGCATCATGAAGAAGAACATATTTTGACCATCTGGAGTCTGGACCATATGCTCCTTCATAGTCTTAGGAACATTATTGTTATAGAAATAATTAGGATTTATACAAATGTCCTTTATTCTGAAAATATATACAAAGAATAAGTTTATATCAGGGTTGCCAACGTTTTAAAGCTTCCCTCCAGGAGATCCCAGATTTGCCGGCTTTCCCAGGATCAGGGAGAGCTGCCCAAATTATGGGAGTATCCCGGATATTCCAAGAAAGTCGGCAATAATTTTACCACTTTTCCTGTACAATTTATTTTTTTCATTTACAAAAACCTAAGGTAATGAAATGTATTTGGCAGTGAGTACGTAAAACAAATGGTTGGCCATACATCTGGGTGGCCATCTTGTGTATGCTACCAATGTGTTTCTATGAATTTCACACCATTACCCCTTGATTTATATGGCTTCAGGAAAACGTGGGCTGTGAGCTGGTATCAATGGGTAACAAATGTTATGTGATCCTGTGTTGCTGTTTATGACCTGGTATATTACCATGCAAAGAAGGCTTCAGTGATTAAAAGGGTGAGCTAGGTCACTTTACATAGGTTATAATAAGGAACTTCTTTGATTCTGAAGCAAATTTGATCTGATGTAATCCACTTTTGATGGCATGTAAACCCTTTTCTGCTGGCAGATATGAAATGCAGTTTGAAAAGTGACAATATTTGTGTTCAATATACATACTGTCAGTGATGAAGGTTTGGATAGAGTATAAAATTCTAATAGGATTATTGGAGTTATCTAGCCAATGCAGCACTAGGTATGAAGACAAGCAGTGGCATTTGCATTTGTATTTGCAGCACAGACAACAACTAAATTCAGTGTTCTTAATATCAGGGATGTTTTCTTCATTCCATTTGTGAACAATTTGCAAAGTGTGATCATGATATTCGTTTCTCCCCTCTAATAATTATCTTAACATAGTTTTACTTGCATTAAAGGGAAATAGGTAAAAAAAAAAAATTCAATTGTTACATTTTGGCAGCAAGATTTAAACTGCAAATCTTCCTAAATTCACTTGTAAACACCTGTGTCAACATGGCAGACACACAGATATTTTTCAGTCTGTACAGTAGAGAAAAGTCCCATCCTAACTGGATACTATTAGAAACATTTTTACACACTGTCTTTACTAATATGAACACAGATTGCTTTTGTTTGTTTATATCATTTTGTTTAAGCATACTTTACTGTCGGCTGTCAGCGTAATGAATGGTAAGATGACGAAAGGATACCCATTCATTATAAAAATGTTCTATTTAAGCACATTTTTCGAAATAGAAGCAGCGGACAATTAGCTGTTGGCTGTCTGTATGTCAAAAATATGCTATTCGCAGCTGTGAACGGGACTCGTGGTTAAGTTACATCTGTTTAGATTATTCACATGGTATTTGTCATGTACCGGACTCAGCTCCGGTCTATAAACAGACAACGCCAGGCCAGAGGTGCAGAGCCTAACCGCAAACATGGTGTTCATGCCCCTGATGGTGGGGATGGTCTTGGCTGCAGACAAGTAGGCAGGTCGCGGTCCTCTGGAGAAGACGCAAAGAGGGTGGACAGGATCCAAGGGTTTAGGAGGTAGCGCAGGATTGGCTACCGAGACTGGAAATTGCAGTGAGCAGAGGACACTGAAAGTGCAGACACCGGAAACACAGGCAGGAACCTGCAGCCAGGGAGCCAGAACACATGAGGATTCGATGATGTCAGACAAGGAAACCTATTGCTCTGAAGATGAAGTGATGTCAGAGGAGGGTTTAAATAGAGCTGCTGATCAGTGAGTTTCAGCAAGGAAATGAACCACACCAGTGAACTAATGCTTACAGCAGAGAGAGAAAACCAGGATGTGCTGGGAACTGAAAGAAGTAGGTCATGTGATCAACAAAGGTAAACAAAAGACATAAAGTGCAGATAAAAATATGATTCTGACAGTAATTTTATTGAAACCATTTGAACCAATTTAAATATTTCTGGATACAATGATTTAATGCATATAACGATAAACATGTTGCTTAGTTTATCGAGTACAGCAAAGGTTCTTAAACACTGGAACTAGTACCACTGGTGGTATATGGACCATAAGCTGCATTTGTACTTTAACCAGCTGTGATACCAGATGGAAGAGGTTATATTTAATAAAGCATCTAGAGATTATGTAGAAAAACCACAGCAAAATATTTAAGGGAAAGAAAAGAAAAAAGAAATATACATATATAATAT
>WWET01000435.1:124524-151179 GCA_011038615.1 Limnodynastes dumerilii | reverse complement strand
GGCTTTTTTGTTTTTGTGTGTGTGTGTGTATATATATATATATATATATATATATATATATTGCTATAAGCGTTGAATATATATAGATCTAAATTGGCAAGTAAATCTCCTGCATCAAATGGATATGATCTCTTTTCATTAACTTTGTCAACCAAAAGTTTCTGGGTCTTTGCCTTCGAAAGATCTTGAATGTAGCCCTCGACCCTGTGACTCTTCTTACAGTAAATGCCATGCATCAACTCCTGTCAGCCCTTAAAGTTGACTTGTTGTCAAGAGAAATTAAACATGAGGTCTTTGAAATTGGTGAGCGCACCGACCACATTGAATCCAAATTGGAGGAATTGGTCACCTTAAATAACGATTTTATCAATGCCCATGACTCTCTTCAGTCTGATTTCTCACAGCTGCGTGATAAGCTTGCTGATATGGAGGATCAATCCAGGCATAATAATATTAAAATCAGAGGAATTCCAGAGTCGACACCTAATAAGGATTTACAAAACTGTGCAGTGGATATCTTTTGCAAACTACTGTAGGAGTCATGGACTCTGACCTGTTAATCAACAGAATCCATCATCTCCATAGAGCTCAGTCATCTATGGGCTATCTCCCTAAAAATAACCTCCTGAGGCTTCATTTCTTCCACATCAAGGAGCATGTCTTAAGAGCAGCCCGGAATACAGAATCCTCAGTAATCCTGGATGGCCTCCAGATGTTCCCCGATTGCTCTGCAGCTACTTTACTCAAGAGATGTTCTTTCCAACCCTTCTGCTTTAAGAGACAAATAGATCTCTTAACAGTGGGGCTTCCCAGTCAAGTTATTGATTCACTATGAAGGATCTACCTACGTTGTCTCCTTGTTAGATAATAGCATCAAACTCCTTAATGAATATAACCTTTTGATTCCCTTCCTACTCCGAGCCCTCTCCAGAAAGAATGAACTCAAGTGGACTTCATCCATTATCCTGTTTGGTAACCTTTATACAGTGTCTTCTCGCAATACTAACTGCAAAGTGAATGGTTTTCCTTGTTGATTATTATTATTATTATTATTATTAATATAGCCGTTAAAATGTTCCTTATTTTTGTAAGTTGATGCTACACTTGTATTTTCAATGGGACATACTACTGGTTATTTTATGTTTTGCATGTTCTCTGTCATGGATCTTTCATCTACTTTGGTGTTATAGCATTCATTTAATACCCTTAGAGTATGCTAAAAATTCTTCTCTTTAAATGTATGGGGGCTAAACTTCTGGCAGAAGCACAAATTAGCCTTACCTACTTTCTAAACATAAAGCAGACATTGTAGTGATTCAGGAGACACACTTTTCTTCAAAAACTCCTCCCCTTTTTAGAGACTATCATTACCCTACTTGTTACTCAGCAAATGGCACTTTTAAGAGAAATGGAGTTGCTATACTATTTACTGCTAAATTACTTTTGACCTCAAGGTCAAAATTGAGGATAAAAATGGACGTTACCTGCTTCTTTCCGGCCTTTTAGAAAATAAATGGATAACCTTAGTCTCCCTCTATGCTCCCACCTCAAGACAGATTCTTTTTCTCGGCCAACTGTGCAATTTAATTCAGAGGCACAGTAGGTGTAGCCTTATTCTCGTAGGTGACTTTAATCTTGTTTTAGATCCCAAATCCTATCCTGATTTGTCTTCCACAATTCAGAACTCAAAGGACCCATCTGTAGCTTTTAGGAAACTCCTTGCTGAATTTGAGTTATATGATATTTGAAGGGTAGAAGAGCCCAAAGGTAGAGATTTTACTTACTTTTCTAATGTCTGCAATGCCTACTCCTATATGGATCTTGTTCTAACAGACAAGTGGTCACTGCAGCATTCTCACTGTATTCCAATCCTTCCATTTACCTGGTCTGATCATTTTGGCTTTAAAGATTATTTCAATCCAAAGTCCTGCCACAGCCTTGGAGACTTTCAGATTATCTGTTTACTTCTTTGGAGGATAAGAAGGGGACAACACATTAAATATTGTGAATGGAGGTGACAGGTCATTCAATTTTAACTATAGAAGGGACAGGTTATGCAATCATTATTACGGTGGGGACATTTACAGTTTTTATTAAAATGAAGGGCCAGTGATTGGTTTTTACTAGGATCCATACACATTGTGGTGATGACAGCATTCTATTAACCCTTGGAATGCTACCGCTTAGAGTACTATAAGGCACAGCATGACCTGAAACACATGGCCATGCTGTGCCTTGTAGTACTATTGGCGTCTGCATTCTAAGGGTTCTTGCAATGCTGCCCGATGTTTTTTAGGTTGCAAAACACATGCAAAAGATTATTACATGTGTTTTGCATTCAAAGTTTGTGGCGCTTTCTATGAAAGTGACACACACAGCAGGCGCTTTTAAATGGCGCTTTTAAAAAGAATTGCCCGAGATTTTACTAACTGGCGCTTAGTAAATCCAGCGATTGCTATGTAAAACATTGAAAAATCGTCATGGCGATGTTTGCCATGGTGATTTTTAAAACATGCAAATTTACGTTTAATAAATTTGGCAACCACTAAATCGCTGCTAATAATCACCAAATGTGGCGATTTTTAGCAAAAATGATTTTAGGAAATGAGGCCCCAAGGCTTCATTTTACAAGCTAACACTAGAAAGTCTTGCTCAATATTCCTACAGCCCTACTATTCAAATTCCAACAAAACTTTCATTTTAATTGGCAGCCCAAGAGGATTACTTACTTGGGCTTACAATGCAATGCTTCAATATTACTAACTCTGTTCTCCACTTTGATAAAAACATGACTGAGTTTTGAGGTCTCCTGGCTGGGACAAGTCACAGCATTTAAGATGTCTTTGCTCCCTAAACTGACATATTTGCTCCACACAATTCCATATCTATGGCCCCATTTGTAACTCTCGAGGTTCCATAAATTCATGCTTATCTACACTTGGAAATTAAAAGCCCCTTGATTGATCTTCTCCAGAATGACTCTCTCAAAGAACCTGGATGGCATTGGCCTCTCCAGTTTGTTTAAATACCAATAGGCATGCTTGTTGGCCCAGTTGAAGGACTGGTTTTTCTCCCCGTGTCAAAAACCCTGACATACCTGACTGGAATATATCTAGTTGGAGCACTAAACATGTTAAGCATCTTTCTGATTTGATGTCTGGAAATACCTTATTATCTTTTTCTACTCTTTAGGATAAATATGAGTTTCCCCCCCTCTGATTATTATAAGTATATTAATTTGACCTACTGTATTCAATCAACATCTAGGATCCAAGGATCCCTCTGCGCTCACCCAGACCCTATTAAATCTAAACTATCTTAAAAACCAGAGGGAAGGGTATCACCTTTTGGTATCGATATATTATGCAAACTTGAGAGAATGTGCAATTCAAGGCACAGTTGGCGAAATATGGCGCAGGGAATATTTTTTACATATTTTGGATTTGTCCCTATATTTGCTCAGTCTGTTCCTCTGCTTTTGATCTGGCCAACAAAGTTCTTAACTTTGCTATATCTCCAGAGTTCACCCATGCTAGGTATATTTTAGGCCACATATGTATTGCAACTAGCGCAGCTATAGCCCAAAGTTGGAAAAGCTCTGATCCTCCCTTCTGGGGCCAGATTTACTAAGCTGCGGGTTTGGAAAAGTGGAGATGTTGCTCATAGCAACCAATCAGATTCTAACTGACATTCCCTAGTATGTAATAGGAAAGTGAGAGCTAGTATCTGATTGGTTGCTATGGGCAACATCTCTACTTTTTCAAACCCGCAGATTTGTAAATCTGGCCCCTTAAGTAGGATTATTTCTAAATTACATTTAAATTTTGTCATGGAAACTAAGGGCATCCCCTACTCAACTTCAACCTCATCCCCAATCATTTAATGATTTGCATGGTATAAATTTGTTACTATGGGTGGATAGTGTCTCTTTAGTCCCCTCCTCCTTATATATAGATCCTCTCCCATTTTAGTCTTAATGGTTCCATTTAGTCCCTTTTTTTATTGTTTATTTTTAAAGAGTCCTGAGATGTTTTTTGGGGGGAGGGGGTGGGAGATTCTGTCGGTGGGCAGTTGGCAGCCATTGCTGACACAACAGCCCCAGCCAGAGTTACCATCAGTGTCAGTGGGATACATCCTAAATTTATCTAGCCTTTCTCCTTACTCACACAGACTTCCAACCCCAAGACCCCACCTTAACTTTTCTAATGCGTTCACACTTAAAATAACTGCAAATTAGAAATATGGATTGGTATGCATTGTGATTCCACACCTATATTTTATGTTGTAATATTATACCCCTCCCACTTGCAAGCACAACTCAGGTCTTCCATCAAGTGTCATGTGTCAGTAGCATTACAGGCGGGTAGCTTGTGAAGGTCAATTTTTTGATTTTTTAAAATCTGAATGCACATAACACACCACCTTCTTAAAGTCTGGATCCGGTCCAAGATTAGGTCCATGTTCCCCAGTAAAAAAATGACTGTGTAAAAATGGAAATGTGGGAGAAAAAGTTTATTTACAATTTCATTTAAATCAAATGTACAAATTCTAGTACAATTTGTAAAAAAAAAAAGAAAAACCAAACTAGTATAACAATTAATACTATTAATAGATTTAGGAGAAAGGAATTGTGGATGTTCTGGCCTTCCATATAACCTGGAAATGAACACTGTGTAGCTCGAACTTGTTTTTATGAAATTACCCTAATATAATAAGGAGCTTTATTGGTTACATGGAATAACTGACTTATGTGGTTTGGATTTGAGAGAGGTGAATTAATTCTGCAGTATTTCTATTATTTCTATCTCAATTTGTCAAGAACAACAACCAGTGAAGTATCAGCCAGCACATTCTTGTTTTTAAAATAGCAGTTTAAAGCAATAATCTAATTGTAAAACATTGGGTAAGTAATTGTGAAAAAAACACAAGCGCTGAGAAAATGGCAATACTGCAGCAAATCCACACTTAAAAGGGTCTACTGGCCCTTAAGGGTAAATAGAAGCAAAAAAAAAGGAATGTAAAGTGGGATGAGTGCTATATTGTCCTCTAATAAGTGTTGATGAAAGTGCATAAAACACATAAAACAAATAAATACCAATTTATGTGACCCTTCCTAAAATGCTCCAATGGTACCACCCATAAAGGAAACAATAAAAGGGATAAAAAAGAGTAAATTAATAATCATACATTTAATGAGATAAAAAAAAACACAATGTAAATGAATAAAAAACAACAAACACAATGTAAATAAACACAATGCAATAAACAGCTCTGCCACAACGTGTGACAGGCTCCGGTGGACTGATTTAACAAAGTCTGATTAAATTGCAAGGTGTAAGTAAACAAATGCAGTACCCGGGTGGCTGACTTAAAACGGGGCTGGCCATAGAGTGATGCCTCTGAGATGTAATCCCGGAGTGTCACCCTTCCTAAAATGCTCCAATGGTACCACCCATAAAGGAAACAATAAGCGGGATAAAAAAGAGTAAATTAATGATCATACATTTAATAAAAAACACAATGTAAACGGATAAAACAACAATAAACACAATGCAATAAAGTGAAGACTTCACTTTGAGAAAGGGCGGGTCGCACCCGAAACGAGTCAGCGGAAGGAGCAGGATCCAGACAGCAGACCACAGGAGTCGTGACCAGGACATGGAAGGATCGCGAGTTTGAGCCCAGACACCCCGGGACTACACCTCAGAGGCATCGCTCTACGGCCAGCCCCGTTTCAAGTCAGCCACCCGGGTACTGCATTGTTTACCTACACCTTGCAATTTAATTAGACTTTGTTCAATCAGTCCACCGGAGCCTGTCACACGTTGTGGCAGAGCTGTTTATTGCATTGTGTTTATTTACATTGTGTTTGTTGTTTTTTATTCATTTACATTGTGTTTTTTTTTATCTCATTAAATGTATGATTATTAATTTACTCTTTTTTATCCCTTTTATTGTTTCCTTTATGGGTGGTACCATTGGAGCATTTTAGGAAGGGTCACATACATTGGTATTTATTTGTTTTATGTGTTTTATGCACTTTCATCAACACTTATTAGAGGACAATATAGCGCTCATCCCACTTTACATTCCTTTCTTTTTTAATTGTAAAACATCTCTACCCAGTCAACTCTTGTCCTAAAACAAAAAAAAACTAAAACAATTTTGATCTAAAAGCGTTGCCAATTTATGCTGCTTACTATGATAACCTTGTAGCATACAATTAGTTGTATTACTGTAATATACAAATAGTAAATCCAAGTCAACACCTCCATATTGTAGACAAAACATAGAGATAGATACAGGTATGTTGATTACAGAATTACCTTATTAGGTTACAGTATGTGATTACAAGAAAGTCACAGATTTATAAACATCTAGTAAATAACCATCAGTTATAACAAGAGACAAAATTAAGCAAATATGCTGCAAATATATAATTATTAAGGTTTATTAAATAAAGACCATTTAAAAAAGAACAAATAATACATGCTTATAAAAGTTACTGTAAAGCTTTCTTAATATTTAATAATGTATCAAGATCATTATTAAGATGCACATCCAGTTCTTTTCCTTCTGAATGTATTCCCTTCTAGGCTTTCATGTAATTGGATACAAACCTGTGAAGAATTACTTTTTGATTAATCAAATTGTTTGTAAAGCTGCTAATAAGTTTTAGCTAGGGGCACTACCAGGCATTTTCTGTGTTGCTGTTAACAAATTAGATTGGAAAACAAAGTACAATTTTCCAATATGATGTATAAGGAACTAATGTAGGTTGATTTTGACTTTCTTTAAAACATCTTTTTCTTTGTTTTCACAATAATACATTTGTAAGGAAGACAGATGGCTAGATAGCTAGTTAGACACAAACCGATTTCAAGACCTTTAATTGATGCAAGTTTCCATAGGGCTAGAGATCTAGATAGATCTAGTCTATTGGTATACAAGGACAAGACTGAAAACATCAGGTTGTCTGAGGGCGCCCTTAACTGTCCCCTTGTCACTGACTATAATGACCCTGAACACCAAATTCGCAACATACTCAAACATTGGTCTGTTCTTCAACTAGACCCTATCTTAGCTCCCCACCTGCCCACCAAGCCGAGTGTCAGATACAAAAAGGCTCAAAATCTGAAATCCCTCTGGTCCCCTAGTTTGCTTCCATTGCACCATAATAGCATTAGAACCTTCTGCAAACCCAATGGCTACTTTCCTTGTGGGAGTTGCAAGAAATGTAAGCATATTCCTAGAGAGAAATCATTTACTGACTCCTCAGGCATTAACAAATATAGAATTAAATCGTATACCAACTGTAATACCACATTTGTTATATACCTTTTCCAATGTAAATGTAACAAGTCTTACATAGGCAAAACCAAAAGTGCTATGAAGATCAGAGCTTTGGAGCATTATAGGAATATTGTGAATGGCAGCCTTTCCCATAGTGTTTCATGTAATTTTAAACACGTACATAATAGCAGTGTAGAAGGTTTAGCAATAGAACACGTAACACTTGAGGGGGAGACAGACTAAAGAAATTGGGGTACATCCAGAACTACGTGTGGCGTACGTATATTTGCGGAGCGTATTTTCGTACACGTAAGTTCGCTACACTCCCCTAGGCACACCCCTTGCACGGACGTATTTTGTTAAAATACGCTTCCCAAACCCTACCTTAACTTTTCCAAACGTAACAGCATACGTCCGCTAACGGACGTACTGACTACGTGAACGTACGCAGCTTAGCACGCCCATACTGTACACTTTAAATACCACCCCCCGCCTACTTCACGTAAAACGCACGTATTGTTGACTAACATAAATTTGGCACGCCCACACGTAAGTAATTACGCGAGGAATACGTGAATCCCCCATACGTCCAAAATTACGCTACGTAAATGTGCGTATTTTCTATGGTGCGCATGCGCAGTGCGTTCAAATCTGCGAATTTACGTCTCTGCCATGCGTAAAATCGCGGGGAAGCGTAGTTCTGGATCTACCCAATTGTCCCAGAGAGTGCTTCTGGATATCAACCCTAGATATGTTCAGCCCGAGGGGTATGAATGAAAGTTTTGTAATACCCTTTTTGTAATACTAACAGTTGTTTATACTTATAATGATCTTTAATAATAGCCTCAAGTCCTATACGGGGTAGTTTTAAATAAGACACTTGCAACAATTAGAATATAATTTAATTTAATAATGTTTTAATTAATTAATTTAATCTTCATCTTTATTAATCTCATTGTTGTTGTTAGTCTAACGTGTAATCTGTCACTCTGTATCTAGTATTTCAACACTAACAGAGTTTTTCTCATACCAGTCAGGCAGCTGACTATTTAACCATGTGTTGACTAATCTTTTAAATTGTCCATTTCTTTTAAAATTGCATGCATCTTATATATGTCTGATCGTGTAGTGTTTTAGCACTGACCGCAAGGCTAGTGTGGATGTTTTTCCTTTGTTGTTTAAATTGTACATTGTAGCACTTATGAGCCTCTAATTAATTATGGTAATTAGTCAGGCGTGAGGAGTATAATAGACCGGATGCTCAAGGTGCCAAGAAAAACACCCCCTGACGAAGTCCTAGCTGACGAAACGCATAGGGGCAGGGCACACATCGACCAAGCCTCCGACAGTCTAGCCACCTGGTCTCCTTCTTCCATCACAAGCTAAAGAAGGTAGAGACGGTCCTTGCTCTCAGGACACTGAGATATTGACGCTGTGATCTATGACCAGGATTGGCGCTTGTTATATGTTTATTTAGAACCTGCTTGATTGTGGTTCTTATCTATATGATATGCTGCTTGAGTTTTACAGTCTGCTTTTATCTATATGTTGGAGTAAAATAAAACGTTATTGCACCATGGAGCGCCCCCTCTCCTGATCATATATATATTAGAGATGTGCAACTGCCCATTCTTTGTGTTTTGGTTCTAATTTAAAAAAATTGAATAAAAAAAAAACAACTAAAATCACAGAATCTGGGGGTGTTTTAGTTCCTACAATATTATTAACCTCAATAACATTAATTTTCACCCATTTCCAGTCTATTTTGAACACGTTACAGCTCACAATATTGTTTTTTATCCAGTTTAAGCCAAAAAGTTGGCTGGATGATTAAGTTAAGCGACAGAAGTCACTTTGTGATTGCCACACAAATTTGTATGCACAAATCTGTCCACAAAAAAGACAATCGGTCACACACTGAAGTTGGGCAGAGCACAACCATAGTATAGTAATGCCCCTATACAGTACATAGCCCCTATACAGTACACAGCCCTTATACAGTACACAGCCCCATGTTTCAACCCCTTGTCACACAGCACTGCAGCCAAACCTCCAGTAACCCCATCATATATCTCCAGCTCCCAAGTAACTCCATCACATATCTCCAGCCCCCAAGTAACTCCATCACATATCTCCAGCCCCTTAGTATCCCCCATCATATGTCTCCAGACCCCAGAATCCCCCATCATATGTCTCCAGACCCCCAGTATCACCCAACATGTCTCCAGAACCCCGGCATCCCTCATCATATCTCCAGACCCACAGTATTCCAATCATATGTCTCCAGACCTCCAGTAACCCCATCATATGTCTCCAGCCCCCCAGTATCCCCCATCATATGTCTCCAGCCCCCCAGTAACCCCATCATATGTCTCCTGCACTCACAGTATTCCCATCATGTCTCCTGCACTCCCAGTATTCCCATCATGTCTCCAGCTCCCCCCAGTATTCCCATCATGTCTCCAGCTCCCCCCAGTATTTCCATCATGTCTCCAGCCGCCTCAGTACTCCCATCATGTCTCTAACTCTCCCCCAGTATTCACATCATGTTTCCAGCTTCCCCCAGTATTCCCATCATGTCTCCAGCTCCCCCAGTATTTCCATCATGTCGGCAGCTCCCCCAGTATTTCCATCATGTCGGCAGCTCCCCCAGTATTTCCATCATGTCAGCAGCTCCTCCAGTATTTCCATCATGTCTGCAGCTCCCAACAGTATTTCCGTCATGTCTCCAGCTTTCCCCATTATTTCCATCATGTCTCCAGCTCCCCCCAGTATTCCCATCATGTCTCCAGTTCCTCTCAGTATTCCCATCATGTCTCCAGTTCCCCCATATTCTCATCATGTCTCCAGTTCCTCTCAGTATTCCCATCATGTCTCCATTTCCCTTCGTATTCTCATCATCTCTCCCCTCAGTATTCTCATCATGTCTCCAGCTCCCCCAGTATTTTAATCATGTCTTCAGCTCCCCCCAGTATTCCCATCATGTCACCAGTTCCCCTCAGTATCCCCATCATGTTTCCAGCTCCCCCAGTATTTTCATCATGTCTCAAACTTCCCCAGCAGGCCAGCGTAGCTCTGGATCAGGCACCATGTCTCTTCAACCTCCCTTTTTACTTTAATCCCCTTACTTACCATTGCTGCGTCCTTTGCTCCTTTTTCCACGCTTCTTCCTCCGCCAGTGTGGCATTGCTCTTTGTGAGTAATGCCAAAACCCACAAGATCTGAAGCAGGATTTGGAAGTTTGGCCTCCGTGACATCACCCGAGGCGTGCACAAGATCCGAGCCAGTCTCCCTTACCTAACCTTCATGTTTTTTCTAGCTGAAATCTAAATATGCCTACACTACACTCTCCCCACAAGAGGAACCTTATCCAAAGTTCTTGGGCAGCAGATGCGCAAACCTGCTGCCCTCATTGTGTGCATCCTAGAACATATAGAAATGGTGAATTTGTTTGCAACATGCAAACAGTTGCATATATGCAGAGGCTGAGGGGTGCTTTTAGCAGCCTTTACAGGTTTCCTGTTACATATGTGTTTTTTTTATTTTTATTATTATTAGTTTGTAATCACATTAGAGCCCTAAAAGAAATTACAGTGTGTTACATAATGGCTGATTTGAAAAAGGGGCAATCCACAGCTTATCAGACTTTAAAAAAATCATGATAGTGAATTTTACTGTTAAAAAAAAATGTTTTAAAATATATTTGATCTTCAATTTAATAATACTAAATACATGTGTAGGGGTGATTTTAATGTGGCTATTTATTGATTAAAAAACTATCCGTTTTACACTTAAATAAATTAAATAAATTGTAAGCTGGTGTAAATTTTTGGCGAAAGCGCAGGGAATCCGACCTGCTCCTGTGCTCGCTGCAACACTAATCTGCCTTTTTATTTTAAATATAGTGGAACTCCCCATCACACTAACACAGGGCACATTGGTTCAGACACAGGTAAATAGGCAGCAGTGCGCCCTTCTTTCTGTGCTTACTCCCGTTCTGAACATGCGACAAGCGGATTTACGCTGTGCTTTTTTATAAGGAAAACACAGGGAAGTGCAGCTCTAGATCAGGTCCTACATATTACACACCACAGTCACACCAATTATCCCCGCTATCCACCGTTGTCATGACTGTTTTAGCATTAGAGACAGCCAAAAGCTCATTATCAGCTATCTCTATTTTGACAGCCATTTTATAATTTTTTTTTTTCCTTTTCTGAAACCGCTGCCGCCCGCTGCACCCATCGCCACCCCACCGGAGTGCTGATTAACCTCTTCAGGGACTTTTAGGTTTAGGCTCTGGGTGAAGGAAGGGTTAGAATTAGGCTCTGGGAAGGGAGGGTTAGTGTTAGTCATGGAAGGGGATGGTTAGGGTCATGGAAGGTTTAGGGTTAGCATCAGACTTTGGGGAGGGGAGTCTTAGGGTCAGCCTGTGGGGAGGGGAGTCTTTGGGTCAGGCTGCAGGGAGGGAAATCTTAGGGTTAGGCTTCGTGGAAGGGAAGGTTAGGGTCATGGTAAGGAAGGGGTTGGGGTAAAATTTACACTTACCATATGGAGCTCCGACTACGAGGCAAAAGCAATCAATTTACCAACCATTGCTAACTATTTTATTATTATTTTAAATTAAATATTATACCCCCATCACAACTACCCCATCCCAGTTTCAATTATTAACTATTATACATTGTCACAAATTTATCCCAAATATATATATAATTGCTTTTGCTCTTACACTTTTTGTGGTCTCCTCCCCAGTAGTTGAAACAAAGGATAATAAAGGCTAAAATAACTAAAATGAACTCAAATAACTAATTATATATGTTTTTACGAATGCACAGGAGTGTCCGTTGAGAGAGTGTGTGGCGCTGCAGGGGACTGGGTGAGGAAGAGCTGGCTGAGGAGAAACGGAGAGGCAGACTGGCAGAGGGACGGAGGAAGAAGGAAAGTTGGAGGCACTGCGGGAGATGAAGAAAGGACTCAGTAAAGAGGAAACAGGTGAGAGGAAGATTTTTAATAATAATAATAATAATAATAATAATAAATGTTATTATTATTAATAATGCTTATTTATATAGTGCCACAAATTGTTCACAGCGCTTTGCAGAGAATATTTGACATTTACATCAGTCCCTGCCCCTATTGGAGCTACATACTAAGGTCCTTAACACAGGCATACACACACACTAGGGTTAATGTAATCAGCAGTCAAATAACCTACCAGTATGTTTTTGGCATGTGGGAGAAAACCGGAAGGAAACCCACATAGACACGGGGAGAACATACACACTCCACACAGATAAGGCCTAGTCCGGAAATCATATTCATGACCTCAGCGCTGTGAGGTACAAGTGCTACTCACTGAGCCTCCATAATGAACTGTACTAAAGGATCCGGGGCAACCAGGAGAGGGGCAGCCACAGGTAGTGCGTCAAGGGAGAATACTGCTACCGGTCAGTGGATTTAACTCCTATAAATAATTATCAGACTAATAATGATCTCTTTTGCAGTTTACTTTTTCTTAGTGCATTTAGGAATAGTAATTTACTAATATAATATTAATTATTAATTATTACTATATATTTATGTAGAACAATTATATTTAATCCATACAAATATGGACCACCATATAAGAGACACTGCATAGTAGTGACAACAATAGTCATTTTACATTCTAGTGAGGAATCAACATTAATAGGACTCAATATGCCACTAAAATAGGTTTCAATATATCCCCATAATAGGGTTTAATATGCCTCTATGAGCCTCAAATTAGTTTTGGGGAATATTAAGCTCTACTATGGTAGTATACAATGTGCTATTATCAATAGGACTCAATATGCTATCATAATATAGATTAGATTTAGTTATGCAGTTTTATTAGGCTGAAATTGAACTTCCTTAAAAATATATTAAATACTGAGTTTTGCCCAGCATAAAAGAAGTAATGTCTGTCTCTTAAAAAAAATTAAAAAGTAAAAAAAAAAACCAGAACATATGCAGAATAAATGTATTCTATTGTTAACAGGAATTAAAAAAATCAAGACTTATCCGAGTGCAGCATACAATTACAATTAGAAATTGGTAAACTAGAAAAAATGTGGAGTACCTACTATACAGAAATAAATCACTAGTGGTACATATAATTGTTAAACCGCGCACTCCTTAAGTGAGACAGAGTCAGCTAAGGTCAATTTAAAACATACAATCTTTATTTTAACATCTTTAAAATGTTTTTTAGTCAGGCAAAATATAAACAAGTAATATCACCAAATAGCCCATAGCCCATGATCCACAGGCGAATGATCCTACATATTTGTAATTTCCTTTTTGACGAAAAACAAAATTGCTGTTAACTAAATCATCCTTTAAGTTTCTTGAATGATGTCAACATACAGATATATGGTTGGCTGTCATCTCTAAAAAGAGTCAGAATCAGAAACAAGATTTGACTATATGCTTTATTATCACTTATTGTGGTCAGTCTTGACAAATACAACAAATTTTGAATAAGCACATGCCCATTTTAAAATCAGTCTTTTTTTTTAGAGACGACAGCCAACCATATATCTGTATGTTGACATCGCTCAAAAAACTTAAAGGATGATTTAGTTAACAGCAATTTTGTGTCTTGTCAGAAAGGAAAGGACAAATATGTAGGATCATTTGCCTGTGGATTATGCACAGTCTGTCCTTATGTGTCCAAAGAAATTCAGATTGTAGATAGATTTCAGAAAATTCATAAGTTTGCCCACTATGTGAACTGTAATGCCAAGTTGGTAGTGTATTGTTTGGTGTGCAAGTGCAATAAGAGGTATATAGGGAAAACCATCAGGCCCCTTAAACAATGTGTTTTGTAACACTTGAGATCTATTCAAAATAGTATCGGTGATAATGCTAAATGCTAAATTTTAACACCAGTTGCTAAGCATTTCCTAAAAAAATACAATGCCAACCCTACGGGATTAAGTGTCTTTGTTCAGGAAAAGGTCACCCCGACTCTGAGAGGTGTCAATAATAACCAACTCCTATTATGCAAAGAGGCCAGATGGATTTATCTCCTCAATAGTGTTGAACCCTCTGGTCTAAATGAAAATGTGTCATATGTACCGTTTATTTAAAAAAGACAAACACTTTAGGAGAGGAATAAAAATTGTTTATTGTTTAATATACAGCCCATAAGTAAATGTATACACTTTGTATGTTTAAATGATATCTGGTTCTCCAATTGTCAGCACTTTTTGCAATATTATGAATGGAGGTCACTGGACCTTTAAGGGCTTAATCGGAACAGCACTGACCGCTATATTTCTATGCATTATTTGTCCTCCTTCCTCCTTATTTCTTTCATCCATGATAAGGAGATGTTATTCGATAAAATTAATGAGTTCCCAGTCTAGACAAATATGAATTTTTTTAATTTTTGGCTTTTTATATGGTATACTTATGTCAGTTTCTTTTTTAATAGGTAGTCTAATCTGATTGGTCACCTGGTATATATAATTCAGCACCTGTGTGTTTACTCACGCACCTTTGAGAAAGCCTACGGAAGGCGAAACGCGTGTCAGGTATTTTCTATCACTGAACCTGACCGAGCTTGGACACACCCGCTCCTACCCACCACCTGATGCAAGCATTCCCTGCAACTTTTCATTACACTGACTGGGCGGACGTCCGTCGATAAAAATAGGAGGATCAGTCCTATTGAGCACATGTATAGTGTTACACAGAGGTATTTATTTGGTACGAGGGTTATATAGGGAAGGGACAGACCCGGAAGGGAGAAGCATGATCTTGCGATCATTAGTATCTGTTTAGGGCCAGCTTTCTTGCATAGATTAGGGAAAGTGTTAATACCTCCTGTCGGAACCAAGTGGTGTAACTGTTGGTATTCTCCACTGACTATTTGGTGATATTACTTGTTTATATTTTGCCTGGCTAAAAACATTTTAAAGATGTTAAAATAAAGATTATATGTTTTAAATTGACCTCAGCTGACTCTGTCTCACTTAAAGGAGTGCGCAGTTTAACAATTATATGTACCACTAGTGATTTATTTCTCTATAATAGGTATGATACTGCTTGATGCATCTTTGCAAGTAGTTTCCCAATATAGGGCCATATTCAGAGATCTGTTTCTTTGAAGTACGCAAATATACGCATGGCCGTTGCAAAGCAACACCCTTGACACTCCCCTCACTTGGACAGGTTGACGGTGACTTACAAGTGCCTCGACCACCCTTATCTTTAAGTGTGCATTTCCGAGCGTATATTACTTCCGTACGTGCGTATCTAATCGCGCCCTCACCGCACCCTCAAATGGTCATTTAAATGCCTCTCCCCACCCACTTACACGGATCTTGCTCCGGACGGATTAAAACCACGCCCCTCCGTACGGATCTTCCCACGCGCTATTCACAAGTCCATGCCTAAAATCAATGTAGATTGCGTAAATTTAGTTACTACCCATGCGCAGTCCATTGGATTGTAAAAATACGCACAGAACTTCCCGAAAAAATGGATCTCTGAATACAGTCCATAGACTCTAATTAGTTTTGCCCAGGTGTAACTTTTCTCTGTTATTTTTTTACTCTGAATCTGGTCCATTATGATTAACTACTCTCAAAATGGAGATTTTGTGTAAATATTGCAAACACATTGAACTGTTGCTGATGTATTTAAAACCAGATAGATAGAAACAAATAAAAGAAATGAAGTAACATTAGTAACAGTTGTACATTTTACCATAAATATGTAAGAGAAGAGATAAATAATATCAGCAAGAGAAAAGCTTGGAATCTACTAGCCTAACCATGTGGCAGAAGTTACTTCTGGCCTCATTTATCTGTTCTTAAGGAATTAAAGACAATGGAAAAATTAAACTGACCTCAGAAGTCCCAATTTCACCTACAGCTGAGGCACCAGTGCTAGTTTGTACAACTAACTGCATTACAATCTTGTAAGAGACTAGCATTGCCTAATAAGCTAGAGACCCAACTTTATACCCTTATATTTGCACCTGGAACAACTCTTAGAAAAGTTTTTTTTTTACTTTGAAGTTTGGAACTATATAACAGAAATACTTTCAAAGTTTGTCATAAAAGTGTTTTATTCACAATAGTTTGCATATTTATGAACATATTTTTTCATACAGGAAAAATAAATATACAGTACATGCATGCTTATCAAATTCCCATTTACAAAATGCATCCTTCAATCCAATGTTGGACAAGCATGTTTTATATACAGTGCAGTGACACAGAAAGTTTAAATGAGCAGCTTTGTTTTATTATAAACAACTTTATTTTACTCAAGAACTTGTATAAAATTGCTTATATACATAAAGCTAAATGTAAGACTTTTTTTTGCATTTCTCATCAAATAAAAAGAAACAAAACAGAATACTCACATTGTAAAGTTTCTTAAATAGATTTATAAACTTTTTATTTTTTGTATATTTAGTTTTCTATAAAATTTGAAAAACATTTATTTTACGTTACATTGTGTTCCCTCTACTTTGTATGTTTTTCCTTTACTGTGATTACCAACATTTCAGAGATGAATTACTGTTTTACACTCACACACAGTGACAGATTATAATCTCTGCTCATCATGGTCCTCTGTGTCTGGAAAACTAAAAAATTATTTACAACTTTACATTATAAAACTGGTGGTACCTGAAAGGTTTCAAAGGGGTATATACATTTAAAAGCGGTCACTGCAAGATTATGCAAATCATTGTGCATGTACAGAGACGGACTGACTAAAAATCAGGCTGGCATTTGAAGCACACAGGTTCACGTTTCTGTGGGGTTTGTGCACATAATTGTTACCCACTGATGAGGGAACATAACATCATAATGTAAAAAAAAAACAAAAAAACAAAAAAAAAATAATATATATATATAGAGATATACACGCACATATATATAGTGCATCAGGAAAGTATTCACAGCGCTTCACTTTTTGGAATAAATTCATTTTTTACCTCAAAATTCGACACACAATACCCCATAATGACAACGTGAACGTTTTTGGGAGATTGGGACCTTCATAGCAGCAGATATTTTTCTGTACCCTTCCCCAGATTTGTGCCTCAAGACAATCCTGTTTCGGAGATCTACGTACAATTCCTTTTATTTCATGCTTGGTTTGTGCTCGGACATGCACTGTCAAGTGTGGGACCTTTTATAGACAGGTGTGTGCCTTTTCGCAATCATGTCCAATCAACAGAATTTACCACAGGTGGACTCCAATTAAGCTGTAGGAACATCTCAAGGATGATCAGTGGAAACACGATTTACCTGAGCTCAATTTTAAACTTCATGGCAAAAATCTCCCAAAAACTTTTTCACGTTGTCATTATGGGGTATGGGGCCTGATTCAGAGGCTGAAAATAAGAACTTAAAGTTACACCTGGGCTAAACCATGTTGATTTCAGGGGAGTCAAATTTCATTTGTTGCAACAGTATTATAGTTAAAAGGTGATGTTTCCCAGCTCAAGTCTAATTAGCAGTTTAAAAGTGAAGCTGATCAGGTATCTGTGTGCAATAAGCAAAAAGCAAAGCATTCTGCCTGTATGCATAGAATAAAATTTACTTGACTTCCCCTGAAATCAACATGGTTTTGCCCAGGTGTAACTTTAAGTTCTTATTTTCAGCCTCTGAATCAGGCCCATTGTGTGTAGAATTTTGAGGTAAAATGAATTTATTACATTTTGGAATAAGGCTGTAACATAACAAAATGTGGAAAAAGTGAAGCGCTGTGAATAGTTTCCAGATTCACTATATGTAAGCAGCATGAATAAAAATAGCATAAGAGAATTGCTGGCTGTATAGCTGTATATATACTTAAGTGTCAAATATTTTTGTGTGCAGGTCTGTGTGCATATGTGTGTATATATAGTCATCCAATCCCCCATCTTCAGCCTTCCAATATGCCCACCTTCTCTTTCTCCTTCCTTCCAGCAACATGCACCTTCTTGACTGTCTCCAGCCTTCCAATTGTCCCCCTTTTTCTCCATCCTTCCAATATGCAACCTTTCTCCAGTCTTACAATATGTACTCTGTTTTCTGCCTCCAGACTTTCAATATCTCCCCTCTTTCTCCAGCCTTCCAATATGCCCCCTTTTATCTTTCTCCATCCTTCTAATATGCTCCCTCTTGTTTTTCTTCAGCCTATATCTGTAATAACCACTGATAATTTATTTACCTTTGCTTCCCTCTTATACTCTCCATTATCTCGCATTACATTTGTTGAAATGCCTACATTTTGTTTTAAATTTTAAGGGGGCACCAGTACGTTAATATTTATGGTTAAATTGGCATGAAATTCAGGATGGGGGGGCACCATTTTTCCTTTTTACCCCTGGCACTAAAATTTATAGCTACGGCTCTGCCCTAACCCTCCTCTTTCATTACCCTAACCCTATCTCTCCCTTCCCCGCAGCCTAAGCCTAATCCTCCCCTTCTCCGATCCATAACTTCCCTGTAGTCTAACTCTAAGTCTCCCCTTCTTTGATCTATCCCCTCTCTGCAGCCTAACCCTAAGTCTCTCCTTTTCTGATCCATCCCCTCCCTGCAGCCTAACCCTAAGACTACCCTGATACACTACATCCTATCCCCTACAATAACCTGTCAGTGTGTCGAGAACTGTTGCGTCCTGTGACAGGTCTGCAGCGTAAATTTCTAGTTGCTAATATTTTCGAAAAAGACACAGCTGACAATTAGCTGTCGGCTGTGTGTATTTTAAAAATGCTATTTTTTTTGTGGCACAAACAACCATAATAAATGAGTCTTATTAAACTTTTTTTTTAAATTACATATCCTGCTCAAATAATTGGCTCGTTAAAGAATCTGTAACATCAGAAAGAATTAAGTATAATTGGATTCATTGTCTATGCAAATTCCAGAATCAAAGCAACAATTTTTTTCTGTTTGCAAGAATTATTAGCATTTCATTTTGTTTAAAGAAGCAAGGATTACAATTATTAATGTCAAGTGAAGAAAGTGTAGTCAGAGTGATTATATTTTAGTAAGCAGCCTAAGATGAGAAGAATTTATTTTTATTTTGTTTGCTAGTCGAGTAGATATCAAGCACTTTAATTGAAACAGAGCCCTTAAACACTTTCTATTGTGTTATTCGTTTTTTTTTACAAAACTCCCTCCAGCAAGAACAAGGTAGGGGAATGATCTTATCAGAGTTCAAATATATCACAAGTACACAGGACATTACAATCAAATGTCAGGACATTTATCAAGTACACCTTTTAATAGATTAACATTTGGTATTAAATTTACTTTTGATTGTTGATTTGGTCTTTTTTATTGCTTAGCATGTATAAGATGCATTTAAGAATACATTGTACACATTAGTAATATTAACTTTTTACAATGTACAATGTATAATTTGCTGTTCACTCAATGGCTTTAGTGTTCTGTTCTCTTTAGACTATAATTACAATCATAACTGTGCGTTTAAAGCCCTAGTAAATGTAAACATTCTTGTTAGGGTACTATCATCATAGTAAGAATATTAAAAATAATAATGTTTTAAATATTATATACAGCCCTGTCCTAGTACTGTGTGTGTGTTTTATCTAGACCAGGGGTTCTTAAACTGGTCCTCAGGGACTCCTAACAGTGTTTCCAGGGCTCCCCATAATCATAAGTGATATAGGCTCTGATTCAGATTTAAAAAATAAGAGATTGCAGGGGAGTCACATTTCATCTGTTGCAGTCAGTATTATAGTTGACAGGTGATGTTTTCCCAGCTCTAGACTAAATAACATTGTAAAGATGAAGCTGGTCAGTATCTATGTGCAATAAAAAACAACAAGTAAAAATGGGAAGACTCCGGTGCTACAGGATTCAGCTATGTGGGCAAACTTCTGCAAGTTCTCCAAACTAAAAACACTAGAGAAAATACACAGCGAAAATGTTAACTATAATATGCTTGAATATGGATGGATTCACCATAATCATTCAAAAAGGCACCAAATAGAATCAATGTATCTTTATTATAAACACTCTAAAAATATACACATAAAATGTAACAATAAACCATGCTACTTGCTACATACAGTGCACCATGTAATTCCACTCAATTATAGTAGTCAGGAATGGACATCCTCTTACAAAAGGGTCTTGAGAAACAATGGCAAATAAAGGGTAATAATCATAGAAATTTCTTGAGGCTCAATGATTGAGTAAACAGTTCAGTCAAGGTGTGTGAAAGAGATATGTTCATCAACACACAATTGCCACTCAATAATAGAGAGAATAGTGAACACTGTGTAGAGAAGATCAAATTAGTACGGAATCCACATATAGCATAGATTCCCACAGTGTGAAAATTGGGGAGTTTGAGATCTCAAGGTAGATAAACTAAATGAACAGTTTTACCGTGGTTCCTAGGGCACACTGGTATATATCAGTACCGTGGCTCCTTGGGCACGTTAGTATACAGTATCGCTGTAGCTCCTGGGGCACGTTAGCAGTGTTAGTCTGCTGTTGGTCTCTGCCCCTCCAGGAGTCACGCTCTCTGTCTGAGTGCCTCGGCGGCACTGCCGATGTGAAGACGGTGAGGCTGTGGATATAATACTTGTCCAAAGTGTCGACCATAAGATGCTCCCTTTAGAGTGGCTTTAACAATTGCCGATAGAAATGAGCCAAAAGTGCAATATGCAGACAATTTGGTATCTGGATAATGTGGTAAAAACGAATCTCCCGCTGACGCATTTCGTCCCACCCCCGAGACTTTTTCAAAGCATGATAGGTGGTCCGTATCCTGGCTTCCTTTATCTACCCTGCTCACAGATGATGATAATTAATGAATAGCCTGGTTGAAAAGTTGAGGGTAATGAATGCAGAAACACCATTATAAACAGAACCAATACATAGTTACCACTACTCTAGAGAAGATTTCTACTTGGTTGCCAAACCACAATAATTCATCACAAAATAGATTACTAAATAAAGTTAAAAAATAATAATAAAATAAAAACATTGATAAATAATCATATAATAAAAAATCGATCAATAATCAATAAATAGAACATAATATATGGTATAATGATTAAAAATATATAAGTAGCAAACTCCTAATAGATTTCTTTTTTTTTTTTCAAAAGAAAAAGATTTTTATTGATACACATCGTCCAAGTATATTCAATTAGAACAATATCTCACAACAGTTTGCATATATGTTTCATTATACATAGTAAGAAACTAAGATGATGCCTGCTCAAAATTGGGAATTTATGTGCAGTTAATCCAATATATAGGAGACCACGTCACCATTACAATACCGTGACATCCTTACCTATCGCAGGAAACCAAGGAGAGAGAGGAGCCGCGCACTAGTGACCAACATGATCCAAAACATCCAATTGCAAAGGCGGATCCACTGCCATCTGGCGGAGCGCATAGTACACCGTGTAGTGGAAGGAATTATAAAGTTTATGCTGAATCACCTCTGGCAAGGATCGCATATAAGATTCCCAAACCCCCAAAAAACTCTTGGTTTTATGCTCATTATCTAATAAGGCTTCAATCCAGTCCATTCCTAAAAAAAAAGTAAAGTTTCTCACTAAACAGCCGTAGAGGGGGGGCTGAAATGCAAGTCCAAGTTTACAAAATTGTCTTAC
The DNA here is from genome assembly GCA_011038615.1 of Limnodynastes dumerilii. NCBI lineage: Eukaryota > Metazoa > Chordata > Amphibia > Anura > Limnodynastidae > Limnodynastes > Limnodynastes dumerilii. The sequence goes on along the minus strand of WWET01000435.1, from coordinate 129,242 downwards.
AGACCGCTGCACTAATTATTAATAGTAACTTTTTAACCCCCCGCTCCACTCTCGAGCTCCAGGAAGTACACCAAACACTGCCCATTCCGCTGTGAATGGCACATAACTAGATATTACTCTGAATATTTTTTAACTTGTACACAGAAATTTCGTAGTATTGGGCATTGCCACAAACTATGAAATAGATTAGCCTCTAAGGCAGCGCATTTGGGGCAGTAACCCGATTCTCTTGTACCCATGTGATATTGCTGGCATGGGGAGCGGTAAGCATAATGAAATAACTTAAGAAACATCTCAAGATACTGGAAAGAGGAGAGAGCTCTTCTGGAATAGTTCAGGGCTTTCATAAGATCGTCACAAGAAAGATTTGGAAAATATGTGAACCATTTGGATAAAATTAATTGCGATTTAGAGAAGTCAATTGTTGTCTGAAGAATTTATAATTATTGGATATGGCCTTCACCCTTCCCGGGGAATTTAGTAGCATTTTATCTAAAGAATTAGCACGATCCTCCCGATAACAAGCAAAGTATTTTACTCACATAGTGTTGGGCTTGTAGAAAGGCCATTTGATGATTACGTAGAAAAGGGTATTTAGCCACAGCAGAATTAAAAGTGAGGGGGGCGTCCCGTCGTATGATCGACTATCTGTCCCACAGACACTAGCCCCTCCTTCCTCCAATGCAAGAAGGGGTAGGATGCCGCACCATTTTGTAATTCGGGATTTCCCACAAAGGGAAGGTGAAGGGAGTGATGAGCATTAAGATTAATTTTATGCCTTATCAAATACCACACCTTACTCGTTGTCCATAGCAAAGGGTTGTCCCTGGTGTATTGGGAAACCTCCTGATCATGTAGGTGGAGCAAACTCAGAGGACGTATGCCCTGCATAAATTCTGCCTCTAGAGCCGAGTTTGCGTATACATCTTTCATATGTATCCAATCCTGTACATAATGGAGTAAAGCAGCATGATTATAATTAGTAATATTTGGGAAGTTTATTCCCCCATTTACTTTCGTTTGCTGCATCTTAAGCATGCCTATTCTCGGCTGTTTCCCTGCCCAAATAAATTTTCTAAAGAGAGCTGTAAGAGTCTGGGTATCTTTTTTCCCCAACAAAATAGGGAGAGTATGTAATAGATATATTAACTTAGGGAACTGGATCATCCTGATTATATTAGCCTTCCCCAAAAAGGACAAAGGCAGTGAACTCCATCTCTCCAACTCACGTGAGATATTTCTAATAAGCGCTGAAATATTTGTTTCTTAGAGTGACACTGGTTTTTTTTGTGATTTTAACGCCCAAATAAGCAATATGATGTGTAGACCAATCAAACGGCAAGTCCACACTCCACACAGGATGGGTATTACTAGGATTAAGTGAAAAAACTACTGATTTTGTCATGTTAACCTGAAAACCTGACACTCTACCGTAATCCTGAAGAAGATTCAATATAAGACGTAACAAAGATTTTGGATTTCCGATATACAAGAGCACCTCGTCGGTGGAAGCTGAGATTTTAACTGATGTATGGCCAATTTTTATCCCCTTGAATCCATTAAGATTTTGAAGAATGCGAAAGAGAGGATCTATAGTTAAGTTGAATAGCAAGGCGGACAAGGAGCAACCCTGCCTTGTCCCATGCTCCATCAGAATAGGCTGACCCATGCAGCCATTAATAAGGAGAGGCATAGAAGGGTTATTATAAAGATAACTAATGAAATTTATGAAAACAAGGTCAAATTGCCTATCCTCAAGGACTGCCATCAAATACGGCCAAGCCACCGAGTCAAAGGCGCGTGTACTGTCCAGACTAAGCAATATGTTTTCCATTTGTTTGTTTGCGTGTGAGGCTATCGTTTCTGCAATTGCCGAGCGAATTGCTCTGACTGATTGTCTACCCCGAATAAATTCTAATTGATGTTCTGTAAGGAGAGTGGGCAATATTTCTTGTAGTCTATTGGCTATAATTTTGGTGAGCAATTTATAATCTACATTAATTAAAGAAACAGGTCTATACTAATAGATTTCTTATGAGTTTTATACTGACTTATTCTGTTTCTCCAATTACCAGTTGATAGTGTTCCCTGTTATTGAGTGGCAATTGTGTGTTGTTGAACATATCTTTTTCACACACCTTGACTGAGCTGTTATTATCATTGGGCCTGATCCAGACCTACGCTCGCAAGCGATTGTACGCTGGTCGTAAGCGTAAATTCGGCAGAAAAAACGCACTGCGCATGTGCAGAGTGACAACTTCCAGTCGTTCCAAAGACCTTTTCGTAGCGGCGATTAAGGCGTATGTATTCTTTGCGTTTTTTCCGACGACGGGGCGTGTTTATATTACGAAGTTAGTACGGACGCTGGAGTTAGGGAATGTAGGCGGGTGGAGCCATTTAAATTGTACAGTATGGGCGTGCTTAGTCCGGTATGATCAGCGCATCGCTACGAAAATTCGTACCGACGCCAGGAAAAGTTAAGGTAGGGTTCAGCCGGCGTACGGAGGTAAAGGTAAGGGGAGTGTCGTGGGAGTGAAAGTTTTTACGCTGGAGCAATAATACGCTCTGCTCTCATGCGTAGGTCTGGATCAGGCCCATTGACCCTCAAGAAATTCCTATGATTATTACCCTTCATTTGCCATTGTTTCTCAAGACTCTTTTTTTAAGAAGATGTCAATCCCTGACTACTATAATTGAGTGGAATTACATGGTGCAGTGTATGTAGCAAGTAGCATGGTTTATTGTTACATTTTATGTGTATATTTGAGTGTTTATAATAAAGATACTTTGATTCTACTTGGTTGTCTTTTTGAATGATTTTGGTGAATTTATCAATTTTCTAGCATATTATAGTTAACATTTTCGCTGTGTTTTTTCTCTAGTGCAATAAAAAAACAGCAAAGTATTCTCCCTGCATGCACAGAAAAATATTAATTTGACCCCCCCCTGAAATCAACATGCTTTTCGAAGGAGTAACTTTCTCCTCTTATTTTCAGTCTCTGAGTCTGGTCCATAATGAGTACAACCTGTGAAAGCATGCACTGTTAGTGAATCCTGAGGATCGGTTTGAGAACCCCTGGTCTAGACAATGGCTTCTGTTACTTTATTTTCTTGTTTACAGCAGATGATAGAAAAACAACTTTTATATAGTCAACAAGAGAAGGAAGCAAGATATACATTTTCAGATAAACCAAACCAAAGCAATTAAAAAGCATTTTACAATGGTATAAGAAAATAGTAGTCTTGCTCTTGTAACTGTATAGTTTACAACCTGTTATTAATATGGTAACTGATACCTACTTGCCATTCTCAATGAAGTGCTCCCAGACTCCTAGGAAAGCGGGCTAGCCTCCGGCATGTGCCCACCAGCTGGTCTTGATGATTTATTATGAACTTAATTATCTAAATACAAACTGAATTATCATGGCTTGGTCACCTGATAAACAATGCTGTGGAATATGCCGGGGCTTGTTTTTTCTATATGGAGTGACATGTCCTTAAAGCCTTCTGAAGGATGGGTTATTTTATACGTTGCAATAAATAACAGCAGACTACAATGTACATAAGGGTTTCTGAAAGAATCAATATTTGTGGCTGTCTTCTGAAAACAATATTTTCTTCTGGCATTCATTTGTTTTTTCGATTGTCCTTACATTGAATCACATATTGTAAAAATAAGTCTGACACTGACATTATCCACTGGTCACATGAAGATGCTAGATCTTTGTTTTCCATTCTTATCCATCAGGAGCATTCTAGTACTTGGCCATCTGGTAACAGCAAGTGGGTTGGACAACAAGCCTCCAATCATCTGCAGAAGGAGAACAAATGAATGGTTTAAAAGTCACATGACTGGGACCCGCTCTTGGCAGACAATGTTTCTGACACATTAACATTGTTTAGGGGTATCCCCTGTCAATGCTGGGAAAGCAGACAGAATAATCATTAAGACAGTTCACTTGAATTACATACCTGTCTTGTATGACAGTCATTATTTTAATTTTATGATATAGTAGATTTAATAATTAATCATGGTATATCTATTGAAGGCATGGGTATATATAACAAGACAGCACAAATTTATGGCTTGCAGGGGAATGCCAACCACTCTTGAACTGGCCATGATTCAGGTAAAGCAAATTTTATCTAAACATATCTGTTGCAGTGCAGTATAGTAGTTGAAAGGTAATGTTTACTAGCCAAGTATAAATAACAATTTAAAGTAAAGCCAATTGCCCATGTGTAAATATTCACCAGTTTTATATTGGCTGTTCTTTTTCTATTTCCAAACTCTGGCTCTGGTCCAATACGATGGCCAAATTGTTGCAAATGAAAAATGAATAGCACTGCTCAACAAAATCTTTATTTTTTTTGTCACAAGATTTCATATTAATGCATTGCATAGTATTGACAGACAGGCATGACAGAACATATAAAATGTGGATGCATAGGCTTTTCTGCTGATGTGTTCCTTTGGAGCATCTCTTATAAGTGTCCAGCAGTAGTCAACCAGTATACTTGGACTTCACTTGCCCTGTCACTGTGTGAGGAAACGGGTCCCGGACATATTACTTTTTTATCCCTGTCATGCATGATCATGTATTATCCCATTCTTACCTGTGACTTCAGGGAATGTATAGACTGTGTGTGTTATACTTATACCTATACTTTATAATGTGTGATGTGTTATAGGATTATGTAGCATATAGTTATAGTAT
>WWET01000435.1:101670-121127 GCA_011038615.1 Limnodynastes dumerilii | reverse complement strand
GCAGGAGTTTCTTGCTCCCACGTGTTTCCTTCATAGGAGCCGCATGAGCCATTGGTATGTAGGGTAACTTGTTGTTATTGTGAAGTAGCACAGCTTTCATGCTTATGTTACAGGAATCAATAAATAGATGCCAATTCTCGGTTTTATACTCATGAACAACTGCATTCATTACAGACTTAACATCATGTCAAAAGTCAAATTCATCTTCAAAAACAAAGAAATCCTTAATGCTTGTTAGGAGCCGCCCGCTCTCCGTGCCACTCACCTGCCTCGCGGCACCCGCAGTCTCCGTCCCTCGGCTTCTGCTCGCAGCGGTGTCTCAGCCTCTCCTGCACCGCCGCGTTGAAAAGTAAACAAAGCCACGTGTTACGTGGCTGCGGCTTCTGCGGGCGCGCGCTCTACTCTCTGTAGGCGCGCTCCCCTCTTCTTCCTATGGCCAATGCCTTTGCCCTGCTTACAGCTTAGCCTATCAGAGGCAAGCTGTATCTATTTAATCCCCTCTCTTCAGCAGTTCTCTGCCGGTTATAGACCTGTTCACAGCTCTTAGCCTGCTCTCTGTCCTTCTCCTGCCTTGCCCTTGTAATTTGCTATTTTCTTGATTCCTGAGTGACCCCTGTTCTCCCAGCCTAGTTACCTTGCCATCTTACCTCTTGTGCATCATTACCCTTCTCTTCCACCTTGTTGTTGTTATCCTGTGTCATACTTACCTTGCCTCTCCAGTGTGTTAGTTTATGTTAACCCCTTAGGGGGTTGCCACTTGTCTGCTTCAGTGAGTGATTGCCTTAGTCCGTCTAGTTTGTCCGTCGGTCCTGTCACTCCCTTACGTCCTCCGTCTCCGTTCAGTGTTCCTTGTCGTTTGTTACAGACCAGACTCTGCTGGTCTGTCTTATGCCTTTCCTCCCATCTATTCTGCTGTTTTCCTCTCCCGGGTGGTTGTCACTGGAACCGCGACCTGTGGGTAAACTGGCCGCACCAGACTATCCTCACCATTAGAGGCTCTAGCGAAGAACCCGGTCCTGCTAGACTCCGCACCCAGGTTCAGACTACACCCGCCACGCACCCAAGCCTCCAGGTCTGAGTACCTGCCACGTGGGAGTCCATCCCCAGGTTCTCCTGCTCCTGATTCCTCCAGCTGTACCTGTTCCACTTATACCTGCCTACAGGTATTATAACAATGCTATTATGCCTCTGTCTGAAAGCACATACTTTAGTGTCATCATAAAGGAAATTTCAGCCTTTCAATCTGGAGCCCAAATGTTCTTCTTGCCTTTTAGAGAGCTTGAAATCTAGGACAAGGGTTTTGAGACCTTGGCTTTGTAAATGTGGCTTTGGAGACTTGTCTGGTCATTCCCATGCTTTGCAGGCTCCATTTCTCGTTCATCGTTTCAAACTCATGATGGACTATAAGTCTGGGTATGTATGTCATGGTGTGCTTTGAATTGGAGATGATGCCCAGAATGTTCGTTAAACAAAAGTAGCAGTTTGTGCAGTTGTTTTTTTGGTTCCCTCCAAATCATTGTTACATGGGATATTCATGTGCCGAGAGCCATTTCACCACCCATGAGGAGTCTGACACAGGTGAGAAAGCAAACATGAGAGGCCCAGTCTTTACCTTGGTCACCGGACAGTTAACACATCTTCTAGGCATTGTACTGATTGGCAGAGAAACACAGTGCAGCAATAACGGTTCCCCCAGAAGACGGCAAAAAAACAAAGCACAGTGTTCACGTTACCTCAGAAGATGAAAGGAATGGTCCATACAGCAGCTGGTTGCTCAATCCTGAGGAAAAATCCATGGGCAGCGCACCCAAACCTGTGGACTTCTCTATGGGCACCAGTAGGCAAAACCCATGCGTCAGACATGGAAATGTGCGCAGCTGCCCACACGCTGCCAGACTCATTTGTTACAGGCACATGCAGCTGCTTATAGATGCCTCTCTAGACGCTCCATGAACGGACCATTTATCGCAATAATGGCCTTTTAGGTGGGAAAAACTTTAAAATTGTGAGTGATAAAAAGAATCTATGAACATTCATGAATGCAGCAGAGAAAATACATTTATAATAACACATGACGAGCCATTTGACATAATTATCGTCTACCGGTGTAATCATTACATTTTAAAGGATCAATATAAAGAATTGCATACCAATGATCCCTCTGAGGAGCAGAGAAGTTTTATTAGGAGTTGCCACCATTATCATCCAATCAGGCACCTCGGATTAAAGTTTCAAAGTTAAATAAGTAAGTGATATTTAATGGTATTAAATCTTTATATAATATAATTCAAACCCAAAAAAAAAAAATGAGGTCTTGTTGCACTGCATTATTTCATAATTTCAGAAATTCCATCAGTGAATCATCACTGACAGACCATGTAATAGCTAGGTGTAATGTAGTACTATTTAGAATATAAGAGACGTATGGATATTTATTTTTGTTCCCTTTACATTCTAGTAATCTAGTTTTTTTTGGCTACCACAAAATTTAGTCAGAATAAGGGTTCAAAAACCATTTGTTCTAAATAGCTTATAGGATGGAATTATATACAAGGTCAAAAATATTTTCCTTGGGGCATTTTATATCATGCATATTAAATTATGGCATTGTGTAATTTGCAAAGCAGGATTAATATGAAAAAAAACAAAGCAAGAAAAAACAAAACAAAAACTGTTAACTATTTTGATAAAATGAAAACCTTTGTAATTTATTAAATGACATTTACCAGATATGAATAATTCCAGTTCCGTTGGTGTTAAGACTGCTAATGTTGGTTAGAACAACATGTTCTGTGATTTTTGGAACATTATCAAAGTTGCTGATCTGTGTTGTCAATGATTTCCTGCTTTCAGTGCTGGCTCTTCCACGTGTAAGATGATCATCTTGATTATTGTGGACACCAAGGAAACAGCATGAAAAGGCTGCTTTAAATTCCTCTCTAAATTTTCCTGAAGAAGAAAATAAATAATGTGTACATTTGGGCACTTCATTCACCATCTCCAAAATGTTATATATTTAAAATTGGCATTATCTAATGTTGCTACTGAAAGACTGTGCAGATTTTTATGATCCTTATTTATGTATTTAACAAATACAAAAGGCTTTTGATCTGCATCCACCCTGTCAAACGTGTATATTAAAAAGGGAGGATGCAGTAACTCCTTTGTTTTACTGGTTTTATTTTGGTTAAAGTATGTTTTATAATAACCCTTTTAACAGCTTTGTTTGCCGTCTGTCTGAGGGGACACATGGGAAATAAAGCTAGGTGCTTTCTGAGCTCATAATTTAATTATCCATTAAAGTTATCTTGCTGTATATTTACATTTAGCGGCATGGAGGTATATGTAATAATAGGGCAAGATTATAGTCAATATTTAAGATAGCTTTTGAGGAACAACACCCCCTGCTTCCAAACAGTGTTATACAAAATGGAAGTTACTCAAATCAAGCTATTTTGGAGGCTTTAAAGGGTGCCTCTAAGTGATTCAGATCTCAATTTAAAAAACACAAGATTTATGAGAGAAGGAGACTCATTGCTAGAAGTTAGGACCAAATCAGCAGAAAAACCTTGAAAGTTACAAATGACATATTTGCAAATGTGTGTAACTAATGTTTCTGCATTTTATATTACAAATAGAATGACAGGATAGATACTGGTTGAAAGCATTGGTCCAATGCCGAATCTCTGCTGCATCCTTAGTTCTGTATGTGCAAGGGAAGGCAACTCCTTTTGCTTGTACAGAGTTACACTAGGCAGATCGTATGTAAGAGCTAAAACCCCTTCCTGCTCTGTCCCACCCAGCAATTGGATTTAGTACCAAGATGAATCTGGATTCAGTTCCAGAATATGTCAAGCTAATTCAGCACTTGCACCGCATTACCAAAAGGGAACGTTTTCCAATCCTAGCAATCAGAAATTGTCCCCTTTGAGTAAATCTGGATCTAGTCCAGGATGATTTTCCTTTGTTTCTGTGTAATATTCCCCAGTCTGTTCCTTAATCTGTACATTTTTTTTGTCAGATCAACAACCATTTTGCCAACTACTATGCTGCACACATAAATTTATGATTATATGAACATATTTATACTTGGCTGAAATATAGAAATGTTGTCTTTTGTCTACAGTTTGGCTCTAATAACAAATATAAACAAAAGTACTTACCACTTAGAAAATTGTAAATAATTGGATTAGCTGCACTATTTGCATATACCAACCAATGGGAAAATGTAAACCAGGCATATACTGTCTGCCTGTCATTTGACTGAGAAAACATTCCAAACACCCTGTAGAAGCAAAACAAAATATGCCTATATAACTAACACCATACTTATATAAACTGATTGATCTTTAAATGTTAAACAAAAAAAATAAATGATGCATTTTAAACATTTTACATTTTGTACAAGACTTGGTTATGCAGTTCCATGAAGCAAAGGATCATAGAGCCTGATCCAGACCTACGAATGAGAGCGGAGCGTATTACCGCTGCAGCGTAAAAACTTTCACTCCCATGACACTCCCCTTACCTTCCTTTCATTACGCCCGCCGAACCCTACCCTTACTTTTCCCTGTGTTCGTACTTATTTTCGTATGGATGCGCTGTTTGTAGCGGGCTAAGCACGCCCATACTGTACAATTTAAATGGCTCTCCCGCCTACATTCCTTAACTCCAGCGTCTGTACTAACTTCGTACTATAAACACAACGCCAGAATCGCCACCACGAAAAGGTCTTTGGTACGACCGGAAGTTGTCACTATGCACATGCGCAGTGCGTTTTTTCTGCCGTTTTTACGCTTACGATCAGCGTTAGCTCGCATGGGAGCGTAGGTCTGGATCAGGCCCATATAACCAAGTGGCTACACAAAAAACATGAAGGTTACAGTAATGCTGGGAACATACTGACTTGCTTACACACTATTGGGGCTGATTCAGAGTTTGGGAGTAAAGGTAAAACAGGTGCAATTGTACAGCTCAGCTAAACCATTTTGCAAAGTAAGGGGTGCTAATTAATCTTAAATCTTTTACATGGAGGAAAGAATACATTACTTTTGCACACAGAACTCAAATACTGCATAGCTTTATGTTTAATCCATGAAATAGAGTTGAGCTAAGAAATTTTACCTCTTAAATATAATTTTGTTTTCACAATTTAAATTTGCCTCCCTTGCAGTTCAACATGGTATTGCTCATGTCTACACTTGCACCTAAAAAAGGTGTAAATGCAGCTCTGAATTAGCCCATATATGATATTGTGTCAAACACCGGAAATTATTTAAAGTTCTGGCACTCTAAGCGATGCCCCATACACACTGCTCTCTAGTTTCCTGTTGATTGTTTTACAAAGTGTTCAAATAAACCTTTGCTGCAATAATATGCTTGCCCACAAGGTGGCCTTATGCAAAAATATAAATGGCAATCGTTGCAGTGAAGATTGTGTGTAAATTTTTTCCAGACATCAGGACATTGTTGATGAGAACAATAAATTGCACCCAAACATTTAATCACATGACACAATGTTGTTTCTAATGATTCTACAGCCTTATGGGACAGTATACACTGGTAATATGTCAGAGCCAGGGGCGGAACTACCATTGGTGCAACACGTGCAGCGGAACCGGGGTCTATGCTGATACAAGGGTCCACAGCCATCATCACCGCAACGCAGAAGCTCTCTACCGGGTTACCTGGGATACCATCAGGGCCAAAGCATATTTTTTGCACCTGGGCCCACAACTCGCTAGTTCCACTTTTGGTCACAGCTATCTGTGGATTATCATGTGATAAGCATGATAATTGTCAAATAGCTCTCCAGTGTGTACCCCCCACATATTAATGGTCATTTAGAGTTGTTTTAAAAAGTTAGTGTAGACATTTTTGGAAGATTGACCTCTATCACATAATATCCTGAAGTTTGATTACTTAAGCATAAGCATAAGGATTGCCTGCAATTGGCCAAAAGGAAAATGAAAAACTATAAATACATATCAATAAACATATTTAGTAATGTACACGCATGAACACACAAAATATGCCACTATCTGAGAACAATTTTGTAGTGACAGTAATAGATGGAACGCATTCAATTAACATGCCAGAAAATATAGAGATACATTTTTTATCTAACTAGCAGAAGAACTGAACAGAAGTACGCTGATCAAAGGCTGATTACACTGTCAACAGTTTTCAGGTGTGGAACCCTTACTTTGCTGTGGAAATCTATTTGAAAATGAGCCAATTACTATATAATTAGTGCACACCTGTCACTATGCAACTAGTCATCTCCTAGCACTTAAATCAGCACTTACTTTAAGATCTGACAAGAACACAAAAATGTTTACTCCTTACAATGAATAAAGCCTTTCTGAATGATCCTTGCTATGAAGTAGTAAATGTTCCCTCTGCAAACATTTACCTATTGATATTGCTGGAGAGGGCATGTGCAGAGAAGAACCTGCAACAAATATATGCACCTACAAAAAATAGAATTGAGAATTTGAATAGCTGCTCCTCCAATTTTTCTTAGAAAAAATCTATCCCCTAATGTCTTTGAAATAATCTTAAATGGGTCTGAATATCCAACATTTTTACCTTTATACAGAAAAATACATAAATAGTAGTAAGTTATAGCTGCTATAAAGGCTGAACTCTACCTTTTCAAAATATTAAGGATACTAATTGGTAAATAACAAATTGCAAAAACCAACAGGACCACCATCAGCATCCGAGCGGTTTTCCTCCTGGCACGAATCTGTTTTATCTCAGCATTAACTCTTGACTTAAATGCTTGTTGTCCATGATTTCGAGACTGGTTTGCACACTGTAAAGGTTTCCATTTTCTCTGAACTATGGATGAGGTTCCCGGGATCTGTCATTAAAGAAGAATTTTATTAAGAAATGTGTTAAATAATTACCTAATTAGTGTTACCAAACAATTTCTAATATTACTAAAAAAAAAAAAGATAATGGCCCTGATTCAGAGTTGCGCTTCTGTCTATTTTTCAAACGGAAGCGTAGCAAAAAAAAAGCACTGCGCATGCTCAGATCGGGAGCGCTCACAGAAAGATGGGCGCAAGTGTACCCATCCGTCTGTCTGCACATCCGACAGTCCTACGACTGGAAGTTCCACGATATTTAAATGGGAAAAGGGGAATTTTTCTTATTTAAATATTCCATGCAGGGCTGTCCGATGGCTGCTTAATAAGCCATATGGTGTAAGCGTAAGGAGCAGCTCACCGAAGCTGTAAAAAAAAAGTTAATTAGTAAATAAAAAAGAACAGTGGTTAAAAATAAAAAATTATACACAAATAAACATCTTTCCCTGCATACCCCCCCACTGCTATTAATAAAATTATAATAATAATAATAACTCCGACCCGACAGGGCATGCTGATGCTTGTAGAACTACAAGACTACAAGCGCCAGCATGTCCTGCCAGCCAGGGCCCGCAGCGCCATATAACTGTCCCCATATTATAAATAATTCAGTATAGTGCCTCCAAAAAAAGACAAAAAATACCCAAATGTACTGTAAACAAATAAAAAAAAAAATACCTGCTCTGCTGGGGGTCCAGTCTTCTAAGCAAAAATAAAACCCTTTTTGGACGTTGCAAACTCTTTCCTGCAAGCAAGACATCCTGGCACTAATGACAGTGTCAAAATTTAAAGCAGGATCCTGGTGGTGAAAGTCCCAGACATGAGAGGGAAACCATGGCCGCAGCAGAGGCACAATTCTCCATCTGACCCCATGTGGCATCACATTATATAGTTTTACAATAACAGACATTTTTTACGGATAATGTACTAAACAGAACTTACCTGTCGACACCACAGTTTTCGGAAAATTTGCAGATATGCTAATATCATTAGACACAATGGAACCATGTAAGTTATGAAGAAGAAACATATGTGATATACTTTAGAATAAATTTCACCTAAAATAAAAACAAAAAAATTATTTAGCAATTACAGGGTTATACAAAAGACAGCCCTATTAACATCCACAACAGAGTCTGTACATGAGTAGTTCCCAGGTTTTACAAGGGATAATAAAGCAGTGTTGAAGCTATTCACACAGCACTTTTGTCACAGGTAAATCCTTGCTCATTGTCTTTCACACTGGACCTTTATCTACAGAGGCAGAAAGTGATTCCCATCCTCTGATTTAAAATATCGCTCACTGTTTTGTATGAACTTTGTTTGAGTGCACCCCAAGCAATTATCTGCATTATACAGAGGAGTAACAATACTACTTGGACCCATCCCCTAATTTGCATACTTTCAATGGAATCTGAGTTGAATAACTCGGGAATACCCTTTTACACTACCTTAAGTGTCCTGTGCAGATCAGTATTCTGTACGATTGCTGATCGGCATGGAACACTTAAACCCAGCCCCTACTCTAAAATTTACATGCTCCCTCTGCCCACCTTACAGAGTTTATGCGGACAGAGGGAAGGGGCCGCCTGTCGGATGGATCTCTGTATGTCTGGAGATCCGTATTGTAACAGGCAAATTGCAGAATACGAGTGTCATACGTAAAATATGAATCTGCCCCAGTATATGTAATACATTTGCAAGTTCATGACCTTATTTTCATATTAACTACGATAGAATGGTATCTTTCATCTAGGGATAAAAAAAGTTTTTGTTTTTTTTATTATAAATTGTGTAACATTTTACACTCATAAAAACCCTTAATATTTTCAGCATATCAATGCATTGTCCAACTTACTCTTTGCAGGTATAATTATATGTTCTGTATCACAAAGAAAGGCATTTCACTAAATTGCAACTCAGCAGTAGGATAATGTATATAATACACAGTTATCTTCATTTCCAGTATATTTGTTAGAATTGCAATGTATTATAGAACTGTCATATTATTACTATTGAAGAGCGATAAATTATGTAAAAAAATATTTATCCTTAGAAATGGGTTCATCCTTGAAGATGAAAACAAAGAGACAATGGACCGGATTTAGAGTTGCGTGAGGGCGTAAGATGGATGCGCACAAAAAATTTAAATATGGCCAATTCAAGGTTGAGCATTTTCACACAAAAATCCTTGTGTGAATCGCACGCATCCTGCTTTCAACAATGTGTTGACAAAGCCCAACCATGCTACCGTCTAAATTGATCAATTGAGTGGAATGTGCGTGCGTGCGTGCGTGCGTGCGTGACTTGTAAGGACACATTTTGTTGTGCGCATGTATTTAATAAAAAAAAAGGTGGATGCATAAATGTACACTGTATTTTTTTATTTTTATTTAAAAGAAAATCTTTTCCAAAAAATGAATGTGTTTTGAAAATGTAAAAAAAAATGTATATTTAAGTTGTGAACTATTTAATAGTGGTATATGTTATGTAAATGGTAGAAACACTAACTAATTTGTAATATTGTGTTTAAATTTACAGTATCCAACAACATACAAGAGAAATCTGAAAATTTTTATGATTAGGAAAAATAATATTTATTCTTAACATACGAAAAAACCCAATTATAAATGTTAGAAAAACGGCATTCGCATGAAACTAATTAAAAAAAACCTAACCTATGTTAACATTCCTCACAGTATCAAATATTCCTGCAGATATCTGCTTCTTTGTTTGTTTGCTGGTGCACGCGAATCATCTAGTAAACACCTCAAAAATAAATGAACATATTAAAACACCTCTTTTCCACATGCGCAGTATGCTATTCCGCTACACATCCGTCTAAATTTTGCATGGATACGCAACTCTGAATACGACCCAATGGGCGCAATAATTTGCACAATAATATACATTATTTGAATCAGTCTGGTTATTTTTTATCATGGAATAGACAACTCCTTTAGTTGTTATTCAGGACATTTGCAAGACATTTGGACAAGCATATTAAGTGGGCATCTGTCTTCCTCTACATTTAATAAATTGTAAGCTTTATATATGGTCTATGGCTGATATTTAACGATTTTTATTAAATGTGATAACCAGCAAGTGAAGCATATTTTCCTAAACACTGTGACAAGTTTTGCCTTTAAAGAAAATGGTGTTTTAATTTTTCTTCAGGCCAGTTACTGCAATATAGATATTTAATACATATGCACCACAGTTTTTGGTTGACTAAATGTAGAGAAAGGTAGATGGTGATGAGTAAATGAGAATCATATGGTCAACATGTACAATTTTTCATACCTCTCAACGAAAAAGAAAACTATAAATCAGACCTTAACTGTTCTGAAAACGTATAAAGATATCCGGCCTGATCCAGACCCGTTAAGACGCCAGCCAGCAGCGTAAGATCGGCTTAAAAGCCGATCTGCGCATGCGTCGGGCAGATGTTTCCCCCAGCGTTACTACGTTCAGGTTAGTGTAGGTGGGCGGGGGGAGTTAGTTTAATGAGGGAGAGAGGGAGGGGTTAGCGGGCATACGCTCCTGTGTGAGCGTATTTTCCCTTGCTTAGGCCGGCTGAAGTTAGGGTAGCCTTCAGCCGGCGTAAGCGAGGGAAAATACGCTTGCACAGGGGGAGTGTCGGGAAGAGTGCACAATGATACGCTGTGCTTTACTAAGCACAGCGCATCGGCGTAAATCTGGATCAGGCCCATCGACACTCAAAGCATGTTCCAACAATGTTCAAGCAATGGGCCAGATCCAGAACTACGTCCGTCTTCCATAGACGGACGTAGTTCAATAAACAGTAGCTACTGCGCATGCGTAGTAGCTATTGTACGTAATCTGCGTATTGTTTTGATACGTAGATTGCGCATATGCGGTCTTTTAGAGGACGTAGTTCTGGATCCGGCCCAATGTTTGTATGTGTGTATTTTATTTAGATTACTGTAAATATTTTATACTATAATGAATTAATGATTTCGGTGGAATGTTTTTTATTGTGTATTTTTTTTTGCTCATCACTTTTTTTCATTAATCCACAACATTAATTTGCAAATCACTCACCTTCCCAGTGCTCATCACATACAGTGAATAGAATAGTTTTGTTGGCTAAATCTGGATGCAAACTTTCAGACTCCATGACAATTGCCTGGGGTATCATGATAACGCAGGACACAATCCAAATAATTATAATGCTGTTTCTTGCTCTCTTAGCAGTACTTTTAAACATTAATGGATGGCAAATTGCATACCATCTATCCAAGGCTATGCAACTGAGTGTCAATACAGAAACAGAAACGGACACAGTCTAAAAAAGCAAGATAAGATAAAAAAGGAAATGTAATAATAAAACATAAAAAAAATTCAAACATTCAAACATAATTATATGCAATAACTTTTAAATTGTGTATTCACATTAAACCAACACAAAATTTAATGTAAATGTAATGTGCATTATTACTGTGAAGTACACTGTTTATATATTATAAGTTTGCTGTCTAAATAAATAAGACGAGCAACAGATTTACTTCTTCATAGTGATGAAAATTATTATTTACAATCCTACATCAATAAAGAAACACATACAAGGTTGAATGGGTGGGGAGAGTCTTTATGAGCAGTGCTTTGGACCATGATGAGTGACAAGTATTATTTAGAAGAAATTCAGAGCATATTCAGTTGGGGCTAGAAACAAACAAGTGTCATAAATTAATTGCTCGCTGTTGTCAGCATGTAATACGGAATTCATTTATTTACTTACAAAGCTGACAGTATAATCTTTGGTATTTCAAATTTTTATACACTTTAAAAAAAAAAAAATACTCAGAGGAAGCAAGAAAGAAAATGAGTTTCTCTACAAGCCAATAATCAGATGTACTAAGTTAGGACCAGGCCATCAAGAGGATTTCTGGGCCCCGGTACAGCAATTCTTGCCCCCCCTGGGTTGATTAGTACAAATACATCTGTGCTGCATCGAAGCGGCACAAATGGGGGGTCATTTACCTCTTTGCATACATGTATACATTACACACACACACATAACATACATGCATTGCATTTACACACACACATAACTGGCATGCATGTACTACACTCACACACTTAACTTACATACATGCACCACACTCAGGGGTGTTTTGAGAAGTGAGGATCCCTTGTGCATAATTTGTACATGGCCTCCCTCCTATGCCCTAACGCCTCCACTCACCCCTCCCCCATGGCACCCCTGCCCACTGCGACGCATGTCCAGAAAACATACTTACACAAATGCATTGATGAGATATAATGCCCAGTTAATAATTTATTGTTTTGCAATACATACTATTGATATATGTAGAGAGAGCATAAAACAATGAAAACATTTTAAATAAATAAATAAATAATACACAATAAAATAAAGTCTCATAAGCTAGTGACAACTGTAATAAAGTAAAATTATATAGAAGGGTATATGTACAGCGCTGGGGAAAAAAGACAGCTGTTTCTTATACACCAGGGGATCTACCACTCCCCTAAAAATGAGAGCTAGAAGGAATTAAAGGTGCTCTGGGTCCATGCTGGATATTGCTCCTGCTGCTGATCAGCAGAGAGCGGTGACCAGAAGGAGACTGAACAGTGAGAGCGGCTTTCTACCCGGGACTATTCCATCTATACGCCATTCACTTGCGGTCATTCATATGGACATCGGACCTGCGGTACAGCTGGTTTTTTAGTTTATATATTTTTTTGTTGTGAATTGTTTTATTAAAACTATTTTTTATATATATATCTCTTCTCTGGTTCCACTGGATTCTTCACCCTGTGGAGAGAAACACTGGAAGAAGACTGTGAAACCTACTTTGCATTCCCCCCACCATTTATATAAATATTTTACCAACACTTCAGGATACCCTAGCGCTGTTTTATTTATACCTTCAATTCCTTCTGACTGTAATAAAGTATTTCTTTCCATAAATAGGATCCACATTTCCTGTGTTAAGCAGTTCTGTATCAATTATTTAGAAAACACAGGAAATGTGTATCCCATTTATGGATAGAAATGAATTGATACTTGATTACAGCAGCTGCATGATTAGTAATTCAGCATACTTGTCTCACACTGCATTTAAACATATAGGGCCAGATTTACTAAGGGGCGAGTTTGACAGTGATTTTTTGGCGATTTGGGTTTCCAAATTGTTGGATTTGCAATGGCACGATTTGTGCTGGAGATTGTTAATCGTCAGCACTGTGTGCTGTGTGTCGATTTTTTTTAAATTTGTGCAATTTATCTTTAAATCACAGCAAATGATTCATATTGAATCACAGCGTGTTCGGTGCTCTGAGGATCGATTGCTATGCCTCATCGAGGCATAAGCAATCTATACCTATCGAAATAGGTCTGTTCGCTATGGGGACCCACACTTCATATGGGTGGGGCGTGACAGACATGCTTTAACAGCGGGCCGGGGCAGTGTACAACCTCCCTGCACATTGGCCGGCTACTAAATAGCTCTGAGAAGCAAGTATTGGCGGTAGGATCACCAACGCATTTCAAGTCGGATTGACTCTTTTTCAAGGTGTGCCTCAAGGAGGTGGTATCTTACGATGCTTGTTTGAAGTTGCCGCCGTATTTCTTTCCTCTAACCCATCCGGTATTTCAGCAAAGGGGCCCCGCTTACTGACAACTTGGTTTATAGGGTGACAAGAACTGGAAGGACAGGTTATAGGGGAATTTTGGAAGGTAGGGGTTTCCTCCTCCCCAATTAAGGGGAGAAGAATAGAATCATCACTTTTTTGGAAGAAACTGGAATTAATTAATTTTAATATTTCTATATATTTATATTTTATTAAGAATAAATAAGAATTTGAACACAGCTGATCTTTTTTGAAGAAAGAAATATTTTTATATGCTTATGAATAAAGAGAACAAATAGGTGAGCGTGTGAAAGGAATTCACACTATGGTATCTCCTTTTGTTTTCTGTGTATTCTGAGGGAGATACAGAGGCATGGATGTGGATATACTGGGATCGTCAGTCACGGAGAATCAGATACCTGTATGAAGGAAGGAGAAATACATTATATGCTCGTGTTCAAAAAGAAAAAGTGTGAGTAATACTTTGAAAGATTTTGACTTACTGTAAGGTCTGTTGGCTGCACAAGATCATTGTCTGCTTTTTGTGTTTCACGGTGAGGATATCCGGAGCAATAAAGTTTTCATGCCAGATCTGAGAAGGAATAACAATTATCTACAGGCCTTTAACAAATAGATGGAAGTGTGAGTAGCTGTCTTATTATCTATACTTACTGGTTCGTTGTCTAGCAGCACAAGGTTTTTTCTTTATTTTGACCCAGGAACTGGAGTCTGGAGGATCTCTGGATGGTTGAGGGAAAAGGAGAGAAATATATTACAGGTTGAAATAAAAGGAAAAAGTGTGAGTAGGTTTCTAAGTGTTTATTCTTACCTGAGAATTGTCTGGCTGCACGAGGGTGTTCCTTGTCTGTGTTTTATCCTGAGGATCTAAAGCTTGGCAAAGGAAACAGATCTGTTGAATAGAAGAGGAAGACGTTTTAAAATTTTTTGGACGTTGAGAGGGGAAACTGTGGACATTTAAGAGGTGGACATTGTATATAAGGACACTATTTGAACTTCTTGAACGAGCTGAAAGGAACAGGGGGGCGCTTTGATTATACCTGGGTACTTCTATTGTTTTTCATTGTTAACTGTTACAACCTGGTTATTATTAGGCTGTCAGATAAAAGGGTATTAGGTGTTATCCCCTTAACCCAGGATTCTTAGCTGACCCTAAGGAGCACAGAGCTAAGTGTGTGATCTTCCATAATACCTGCTGCTACAGAGCTAGGTAAGTATCAGTGGTCCCCATCCGGTCCGGGCCCGGAACAATGGTCCCGGCTGTCCTCCCTGATGGCGGCCCTGCGGACAGAGTCCCACATACATGGCTAGTAGATGGGACAAGGCTCTTATTGCAAATTAGCACAGCACAGGCTACGAATGTACAGTACGGGCATTCCAACAGAGATACGAGTAATGCACAAGTAGGAGTGCCTTGCGTAAATTAACACTTGTAAATTGTTGAACAATGTTCTGCTAAGTTAGAATACATGCGTCCTCTCTCGCTGAACACAGCTGACACCTGCGGTGTGTATTTAAAATCAATGAATATGTGTGTTTAATTTACACAATTAAAGTCTCACATATTAAAATACATGTTATGTTAACACTTTGGCAAATACTTCTTTTGCACTGCTAATGTTTTTTTGAAATATGGTTGTGACTCTTCTTTACTCCAAGCCTTTTTGTTTGCTTTGTGTTTATCTTGACAATTTGTTTGTGATTATATTTATTTATATTTTGTTGGTCGTGTTAGTGATTTTGCTTAAACTGTGTTATATGTATTATTTCCAATAAATTACAATTTTGTATTTAGGTACTTTTTTCTAAATGAAATTTTTGGGGAGGAAATTATATTATGTTATGTTATAATGTTTTCATTTAAAGAATGTTCCTGTAATGTGTTAACGAGCTGATGTGCTGTTTGTAATGATTTGAAATTGTTAGACATTAATCCATTGTTCTGTTTTGTTATTGTTTGTTTTTTTAGCATGGAATCAATTCTGTGCTTCTGCTTTACTATAGTGTCAAAGTTTTGCCATTTAGAGTTGAGCCATCCTGTGTTGTGTTTTATGGTTTAGTTGATATGTCATTCACTGTATCTCATTAAATGTGTTTACTTTTGAATGATTTTCTGATGCTGCTGTCAGTAATGATTTTCAGTATTCTCAACTATATGGCTTCACTTCAAAGGAGCTAACCCCCGTTCACGCAATATGATTGTCAACTGTAAATGTTAAAGTTTTTCTTCAATAACAAATGAGATGTTAATGTCATTTTTAATATTAGCCTTACCAAAAATAATATTAAATAATACCATAACCATAAACAATATGAAATAATATTTATTCTTAATTTACATTTTTTTCTTAATGCCAGCATTCAAAACATATGACCTTAAAGAGACCTTGCAGTTGTGTTTTTTTGATGCTTAAAATATTTTCCGACCCTTTATAATAGTGAATAACATAACTTAGCAAGACATTTAATAATGAACATATTATTTACATATAATATTTTAACATAACTTTTAAGTAGATAATTATGTTTTTCTGGCTAACTGTGTCAAGCCTACACAAACATCACTATCAAACACAGCAAATAATGTTTTTTTGTTTTTGAGAACATGTAAAACGTGAAAACATTCACTTTTTTGTTTTTTTTTACCCCCTTTCACAACTTTAGTTTTAGTTGGTGGGCGAACAACCCTGCCCCAAGATATTGTTGGTTCCATCAGGGGCGTAGGAACCGGGGGGGAAGAGGGGGCAGACGCCCCCCCATGATTTTTGTTGGGAGGGCAAAGACTGTGTTTTGCCCCCCCATGAACTTCTGCACTAAGGTGAATGAGGATGAATGAAGTGAAAATGGGAATGAAGCAATAATTGCTTTATTTGAACTCGTCAACTGTTGTCACTTCTGTTTAACAAAAATAAAGCTGTCTTCATGCTTGTTCTGTGTACATTATCTTCTTGCAAAAACGTTTTTCTTTCCTTCTTAGAATCCCCACTAATTTTGCTATCACAATTTGCAGTAAGAATAAGCAGACACAGGAGGCACAGCGGTACTTCCCATTGACTGTTCTTATCATTTGAACGACAATGCAACAAAGAGAGCGAATAATTGTGGCTTGTGTACGGTTTAAAACATTAGCAGCAGTCTCATTGTTGCCAGATCGTCGGGTAGATAACGATTGCCTAAAGAATCGTAGAGCCATGGTGCCAGACTTTGACCTATGTACGACAGGGGACTTACGCAAGTCATTTGTGTAAGTCCCCTGTCTCAGAACATCTGCACATGTGCGGGCCAGATGTTCCGTCTGCATACCTACTGACATATGTAACCAAGTTACGTTTGTCAGTAAATATGCAGAAGGGGCTGACCCTTCATTTACGATGGCCATTTAAATGAGGGGGCAAGAAAAGCCCCGTTACGAACAGACCTAGTCGTAAAAGTTAAGGTAGCTATCTGGATGCATAATTGTCCAGATTTCCTACCGACAGCAGGGAGTGCAGGGGGCGTGCACTTCCCGCTATGGCTGCGTAACTACTGACCCTTGTCTGCGCGCAAAGTGTGTGGGGGTCAGGATCTGGCACATGGTGCCTGGAGCACCTCATGAAAAAGGGGTTTCAGTAGTCCTTGCCCTTTTTCCCCCTCCATGAAAATTTTCGTTCCCTGGGTTCCATGGCAGATGGATGTTGGTCTCCTGTAGCTTCAGTTGCTGTTTTGCCACATCGAGCATCTCTTGTTGGATTTCTAATTGCTTATTGATGTCTTTTTGTATCCCTTGTGCATCACTGGTGTTCTTAAGGATTACTGTATCTTGATTGGACAAACCCTTGTTCTTGCACACCACCTCTAACAGCTCATTTATGTGTGCAATGGTGGCATCTAATGATGGGCCACCTTGGAATGTATGTTGCCAGGCTGTACCAGGAGCGGAAGTTTGATGTGCTAAAGATTCCAAGGTTTCCTCATGTACACTCACAGAGTATACATCAGGAAGGGTGCCGAAGCATAGGTGGTTGATGGAATTGGGGAATCCCCCAAAAACAATTCAAATCCAATAACATCAAAGGTACTTGCCAGTGGATTGATAGGTTCCTCAATGGGATCCAGCTCGGCAGTTCTTCCAGAACTACAATCATGTTAAAACACACTAATTAAAATGAAATTTTAAAAAGAAAATTATTCTGCTGGAAACTCAAAAATATACATCAACCAACATGGACAAAATTAAACACTAGACATCATAGAAATATAGAAAGTGACAGCAGATAAGAGCCACATGGAACATCCAGTCTGCCCAGTTTTTTATTTAAAACTATACTGACCCTAGACTCTATTTACTGCCAATTTAGTTTGAGATTTAGGCTATCCTTATATTTATCCCAAGCATGTTTAAACTGTCCTACTGTGTTAGCCTCAACTACCTCAGATGGGAGGCTATTCCACTTATCCATCAGCCTTTCAGTAAAGTAATTTTTCCACACATTTCCTCTTAATCTACAACCCTCTAGTTTCTATTCATGCCCTTGTGTTCTATTACACCGCTTCCTTTGAAGAATGCCATTCACAACTCTTAATATATTTGAAATCTGCCATCATTTGAGCTCTTCCTTCTCTGCTCCAAGCTATACATGTTTAGTTCCTCTAGCCTTTCTTGGTATGTTTTGTGACACAGGCCATGGACCATTTTAGTTACTTTTCTTTTTACACAGTCCCTAATGTATTTATGTCTTTCTGGAAATATGGTCTCCAGAACTGAACACAGTATTCTAGGTGAGGTCGTACCAACAATCTATAAAGGGGCATTACTACTTCTCTCTTTCTGCTACTAATTCCTCTCCCTATGCAACCAAGCATCTGACTTGCCTTTCTCATTGCTTTGTTATATTGCTTGGCTATCTATAAGTCAAATGAAATAATGATTACTTGATCCCTTTCCTCCTCAGTAGTTTCTAATGTAGTGTCATTAATGATACATTGAACTTTTGGGTTTTTGAATACCAAGTGCATGATTTAGCATTTTTTGGCATTAAACTGCAGTTGCCACTCTCTTGACCAATCCTCCAGTCTACCTAGATTATCCCTCATTTTGCGTATACCTCCCGGCGTGTCTACCCTGTTACATATCTTTGTGTCATCTGCAAAAAGGCATATTTTCCCCTTGATTCCATAGGCAATATCACCTATAAAGATATTAAACAGAACTGGTCCAAGTACAGAACCCTGGGGTACTCCACTGGTTACCTTACCATCCCCAGAAGGGATTCCATTTACTACAACCCTCTATTGTCTATCCTGTAACCAAGATCGTATCCATGCAACTATCTTTAAGTTCAGTCCCAAATTCTCCAGCTTATTTAACAGTCTGCAATGTGGCACAGTGTCAAAAACCTTACTAAAATCTAGATAAGCTATGTCTACATCTCCCCCTTTATCTAATACTTTACTGACCCAGTCAAAAAGACATCAACATTAACATAGAAACATAAAAAGTGACGGCAGATAAGAGCCACATGGCCCATCCAGTCTGCCTATTTACTCTCAATTTAGTTTGAGATTTAGGATATCCTTATATATATCCCAAGCATGTTTAAACTGTTCTACTGTGTTAGCCTCAACCACCTCAGATTGGAGGCTATTCCACTTATCTATCAACTTATCAGTGATGTAATTTTTCCGCACATTTCCTCTGAATCTACCACCCTCCAATTAAAATGCATGACCCTGTGTTCTATTACACATCTTTCTTTGAAAAATGCCACCCTCCTCTAGCCGGTCACAACACTTGATATATTTGAAAGCTGCTATCATATTTCCCCTCTCCCTTCTCTGCTCCAAGATATACATGTCTATACACTAGACTCTAGACATCAATGTAGTAAATGAATAATTACATTTTTTATTTAGGGGCCATTCCAAAAATTATGTTTATGCATGCTTCTTTTAATATAATATTCTTAA
>WWET01000435.1:69598-89086 GCA_011038615.1 Limnodynastes dumerilii | reverse complement strand
GGTTTGCAGGAAAGGGGGGGGGGGGGGGGTAATTCAGAGTTTGGGAGTAAAGTCAAAACAGGTGTACAGCTCAGCTAAACCATTTTGGAAAGAAGGGGAGCTAATTAATTTTACATCTTTTGAAAGCAGGGAAAATACTTTACTTATGCACATAGAACTCACATGCTGCATAGTTTTATGGTATTGCTCAGGTCTACACTTGCACCTAAGAAAAGGTGTAAGTGCAACTCTAAATAAGCCCTATGAGCAGTGGTCCTTAGAGGCTTTATTGTCTTAAAGACCGCATACACACAATCTACGTACCGCAAAATTACGAGGCATGCGCAGTATACAATTTTGGTAAACTCCGGACGTATATGCAATACGTCTGGTGGTCTGAATACGGCCTAGTAGTCACTTGCATCTGCCCCCTCCCCACTGCTTTGATAATCTGTTCCCCTGCAGACACTGAACTCTGTCCCCTTCAACTGCCTTTATTCTCTGTCCGGGGACAGGGGAACAGATGTAAGTGCTAGCAGGGGACACAGTGAAATATAAAAGAAGCTATATGTCCCATGTTCCACAATAATGACGATAGTAGTGTTAGATATAAACTTAAAATTTTGTTTATTGAAATAAGTTCAGCATAAGACAGAACTTGAATTTCACAGTTCATAGCAGTGGCACACCCAGGGGGTTTCTGGTTGCCCAGAACCTAGGTCTGGATAAGGCCCATGGTAACTACTTGGTTTTTTTTTGTACTTAGCATGGTATATTTCACCTTCTATTTTGTTCATGTTTTAAATATATGATATTAAAGTTCTGTTTTTAACTTTGAACTGTGGGCTCTATCTCATATTTACAAGTTTGCAACTATTTAATGTCTCTTTTCTGTTGGACTCATATACATGTGTCTTATACCCTTTTCTACACATAAACATTAGAACATAGATGTAAAAAGTGTACATCTGGGCTCTGATAAAGCTTTCTCAGCCCATTACAACATTGTTTATTTACCTTTTAGCAGCTACTGGCTTCCTGCAGAGATTAGACAATAGAGCTAACATAACATTTCTGTACGACATTGATGGGTGGGTGAGTGGGAGATGTAAGCTCCATTGTATGATCTCTGCAGGAAGCCAGTAGCTGCTAATTAGTAAAAAAAGATTTAATGATTTATAAAGCCCTATTATACCATATTTTGTAAAGGGTTTAACTGAGCACAACTATGTCCCAATTCAGGATCAGGCCCTAAACCGTAACTTATATAAAATTAATTTGATTAAAATACTTTTATTTTTTGCTGTTAATTGATGGGCATGCTGCTGATTTTGCGTAAAAAATTGTAATAAAGGTGTATTTTCCTTATTTAGTATTATTTAATATGCAGTCTAAAATCAATGGGCCTGATCCAGAACAACGCTTCGAAGCGAATTTACGCGTGGCGGAGACGTAAAATCGCAGTTTAGAACGCACTGCGCATGCGCACCATAGAAAATACGCACATTCACGTAGCGTAATTGTGAACGTAGGGGCCATTCACGTATGTGTCACGTAAATACTTACGTGTGGGCGTGCCTAATTTACGTTCCTCCAAAATACGTCTGAAATACGTGAAGTAGGCGGGGGGTGGTATTTAAAGTGTACAGTATGGGCGTGCTTAGCTGCGTAAATTCGTTCAGCCCATACATACATGTGCGTATGACAGCGGTTACGTTTGAAAAGGTGAGGTTATGGTCTGGGAAGCGTATCTTGACAAAATACGTCCGTGCAAAGGGTGTGCCGAGGGGAGTGTAGCGAACTTACGTGCATGAAAATACGCTCCGCGAATAAACGTATGGCACACGTGGTTCTGGATCTACCCCTAATTCCCTAGCAAACAGACACACACACATACACACGCTAGGGGTAATTTTTGCCTCGTGCAGTATGACATTGTGGGCGGGTCAGGAGAAGAGCTTGGGCAGGACGCGGCAGAGCTCCAAAATGTTTGCAGCTATGATAATATACCTCACATGTATTACACACATTGGAAACCCACCTTTCAAAATCCTGCGTTTGCCAGTGCATAGGTAAATACTTTATCGCTTTCTGGTCTTTTCTGTCTCCTCCAGTAATTATACAGGTAATTGTCCATGGGTATTAGCGGTTGGTAAACTACTGATCGGGCTGCTATATATATATACAGTATGCACACTATTCTGGCAACCACATGCTGCAAAGAGATAGTTACTTTGTATAGCGCTTCCTCACCTGATCGAGAATGGACTCCAGGAATATGAAGATCTCTTTTTTTTCCACTCTCATTTAGGAAAGGAAGCGCTATACAAAGGCACTTTCTCTCTTCAGAATAGAGTTTCCACAGCAATAGGGTGCTCGCTGTGCTCACATGGCAGCCCGGTCAGTAGTTTACCAGCCGCTAATACCCATGAACAACTCCCTGCATAACTACCGGAGAAGACACAGAGGGGCTATGAAACCAAAGGACTCATTTTAAATCAGAAGGAGTTTAAGTATTTGCCTATGAATTGTGAATTTCAAATTCTATATTATCCTGCAACTTATTTTAATAAACAATATTTTATATTTTACATTTAACAGTACCTTGCATCATGGTTATTGTGGAGTGCAGAACAGACAATCTCTTTTATACTTTACGCTGTCCATCTGTTAGCATTTGCATTTGCTCCCCTGTCCCCGGGGGGACAAAGGATAGAGACAGCGGTTGGACAGAGTGAAGTGCCTGCTGGGGGACCGATCATAGAGGCAGCGGGGGGTCAGGTGGAAATGGCTGCTGTGTTTATGCTCTGTCCCCCCATTGCCACTTGCATCTGTCTCCCGCTGTCTCTATAATCTCTCCCCCATGCTTCTAGCAGGATCGATGACAAGCTGGAGTAGGGAACCTGGATCTCTTAAACTGAGCAGCTGAACAGTACAGAACCAATGATTTTGTTATATTGTTACAAATCCTGACAGAAAAAAATCTTTTTTGGGAATTCACACATTTGACTTTTAGTACTCTCTGTATTTCTTACTTCTTTTTCCTTTCTATTCAGTGAATAAGACTGCTTTCAGCCTGTAAACTCCTACTGTGTCTGTATGAATGGATGATGTCAACTCCATTGATCATGCTCAGCTAGAGTCCTGCTTACAAATAAATGGTGAGTAAACAGTCTCTTAAAAGCCTATATAAGCTTTACGCACCATGGTGCAAAAAGAAGCACTATGGGATGGAAAGCTTTAACTGGTCATACCTGTATTTTCAAACAAATTAAAAGTGTGCACTAGCTAGCATTGAGTATACAAAAATAAAAATGAAAACTTGCATAATGCATTGGGTTTCAGTTATGAATCGCAAAGTGGGTGAACTCTAGTAATAATTGTATTTGTGACAAGGTTTCAAAAAAGCAACAAAATGTAGAAAATTAGTAGTTCATAGAAAATGAGAACCTACACTGGAAAGACAAGGCACATCCATGCCGTTAGCTTTGAGGAGCAGTGCAACAATGAGATATTACTTTCCAGTAAGAGGAGAGTAACTATATAGGACTGGATTCACACTTAAGAAGCTCCAACTTCCTAAGTGCGGTTTTTAAAGAATGGACCTAATATGCATGCGTGTTAGGTAATTTACACAATCCATGTACCACTTAGATACGTAGATTGACTACATACAATCTTTAAAGACTAAGAAGAAAAAGGCATGCCACAGCAGCCTCTGGGAGTTTTTAAACTAAATTCTTAAAATACCCACATGCTAACCTTTAATAAAGGGTACTACCAGGTAGTGGTACTATACTCACCTATGTTTACATAAGGGGTTGTATGTAATTAAACATGTAAACATCACCATATTCCCAATATTCTAAAACATCAATATTTTATTGGTATTTACCTATTCCCTTTCACATGGGTATAACAAGGTCATACAAGGTAGAAATATGTATATCTGAAATAAAGTACAGATAGTCAAATATACATCAAACTCATCCACCGATGTCGTCCATAATACGATCCTCACATCTCCTCCTCAAGTACCTTAAACACAACACACTGTCTCATCCAAAACATCCAAAAAGGGTTTACCCTGGTAAAAATCTAGAGATCTCACGACCTCACTTTGCCTTTCCAGGCGGTACCTGGCCCTCCCTAGGCTAGCTGTGAAAGGGGGAGCAGGATCACAGTGAAGAGAAGAATGTTGGTGGCAGGATTCTCATGCACACTAGATGCCTGCCATGTAGTAATCCTCCGAGGTACGTTTCTCACCTGCTAGAACTGGAGAATTTAGGAAGAGTGGGTGGGGAGAGGGATTTAAATGAGGTGGGGAGGGCGGGGTAGTGAGAAGTTGGTACGTTTTTTTCCTTCTTAAGAAGGAAAATACGCAGAAGAATTTAAGGAAGCCTTAGAGTACTCTTAAGTGTCCTAAATTTGTAATTAAAAAAAAGGAAGAGATGGTATGGGAGGAAGATAAATGCATATCCACACCTAAAGCTTTCTCAACTGTGAATATGGTCCACAAAGTTGAACAGGCATTATACAACACAAAGCGACAAATGCCCATTTTAACTTCCCAGAAGGAAATCTGCATATTTTTTGTGTGCTGATCAGTATATTAACATCTGTTTTATGTTCTATTGCTAACAACAAAATCTCCTTCTTGTGATGAAAGGCAATACTGGAAAAAATCCATACAGATCAAATATGTAAGGAAAAAAATACCTTACATAGAATCTCTTTGAAGATAAGTGTAATTCTGATTCACGCCAATGAGGGCCTTTATTTATAAATGCTTGTGCAAAAGCGAGCTGAAAGCAGATTTACACTGGAGGGCTCTTATGAACTAATATTCTGTGACCCATGGTTATATGGTCTATGATGAGTTAAAGCTTCATTGGAGTGTATCTCTGAAGAGATGCAATGCTGAAGAGCTTTTTATAGCCCATACCAATATACAGAGATGGCCTGGCGATTTCTATCCAAGTCCATTCTCTTACTATTAAAACAAAGTAAGACAAAGTAGTAAACAAAGTAACATGAAAGCTAGCAGGGGTTTTAGAGATAGATTAACCACTGTGGATTTAGACTGTAGTGGCTGCCACCCCTATACCCATAGTAGGTTTGTAGTAGTAAAAGGATACATAGTATCCATCTGACCAAAGTAAATCCATGTCAGATGTTTGACAGATTTCGGAACATTAACCCTGCAAACACTGGGCACATGTAACAGTTAACTACTTACTACAGCGCACACCAAATAGATTAAACATAAAGCATTTGTAAGAGAATCAATGCAGTTAAAATAGGATTTTAATTGACATTATTAAAAACAGCTCCAAAAAATCTGCAAAACGTATAGAAACAAGGAAATAACAGTATAAGCAGCATCTAGCAGCAAAATACAAATGCTTGTAATAGAAATGACAATGCATATTCCATCTATTAATTGCCCTCCTAGACTAAATACATAACAGCAATCCCTAACCAGGGGTAGATTACTAGCCTCATGGCTAAGCTTCAAGGGATGCAATGATATGTCTTTGCTGTATCTTGCAGATTGTTTTAAAGATACTGCAGCTTCCCCACAGAATGCAATAAATTATTCAACAAATAAAGACCAGGAGGAACATTTCTATATACTCTTCCTATAATTAGGTTGATAAACTATCTGTTTATAGATTTATTCTATGTAAGTGAGTTACTATGCATTGTAACCTGTACTCAGTCAAATAATACACTACTCAAAGTGTTGCAAATGTAAGTCTGGAGATTTGAGAAAACTGGTGAGATTTGTGAAACATGCTGGGGCTGCATGTAGTAACTAATCTTATTTATTCTCATTTTTTAAAACGTCATCCAGAAAATATCTGTTGTTAAGGCACATTTTATCTTTTGTACATTTATAATAAATGTCCCAGGGCTCTGAATACATTAAATTCTCCAAAACCATTGTTGCAATACAGTGAAAAGATATACATCTTCCAACACACAGAGATATAAATGTACATAATCTTTTAAACTCTATTTATTACATGTGGACTGCTTTGTACATTTTTTAAATCATGAAAAATAATGGGATACTAAAACAGTTTACAAAATTTGTCAGTATCAAAACCAGCATTTATTGAAATCAGTTACTGCTTAAAACATTGACTAATACTTTCTTCACCTATATTAGTGATGTGTATCCTTGTCGCTCATTGTATACCGTTCTCAAATAGTTTTATGTGTTTGCAAGGTTGTCTACCTTCTCTATTACTCCATTCCTACATCCCTTTCCCCACTCTCCTCTCCCCTTTATTCCTTTGTACATTTCCTTTCCTCACCTTTTTCTTTTTTTGTTTTTTCTCCCTCCCTCCGTTTTCAAATGGTTTTATGTGCTTGCAAGGTTGTCTACCTTCTCTATTACTCCATTCCTACGTCCTTTTCCCCTCTCTCCTCTCCCCTTTGTACCTTTCCTGTCCCCTTTTCTTTTTGTTTTCTCTCCCCTCCTCCCTCTTCATTATTATAAAAGTATGAGAAGTTTCCACCGTCTTTATGGACTCAAGCATTGTTATCCTGTTTTGTATATGTGTTTTATCTGCTGAAATTTTAGATGTACACCTTGGAAATTCTTTCAATAAAAATTACAGTTGAAAAAAAACAAAAAAACATTGACTAATAAAATAGAAATCAGTAAAAGTCATATTCTTATTCCTTTCTAATAGTTATTAAATTTGTAAAAGAAAATTGCACAAAATAATAACCTCATAATACATAAATAAATATATACCTGTAAGTAAGGAATTACTTTGCAGAGAGCTTTTCCAAAGAACCATGTTTCAGTAATGTCAACTACCAAAGTTGCTGGAAGGCAGGTGATAGTAACAAAAACGTCTGCAAGTGACAAGTTGACTATAAAATAGTTGGTGACCGTCCTCATATGATGATTTTTCCAAACTGCAATACAAACTAATATTACATGCACATGTTAATGAATACAAAATAAAGTACAATAAATGTTAAATATAATGACATCATTTGTGTATTCTAATTATAGTGGGGAATATTTAGAAAACCGTTTTTGCGGAGAGTTGTGTGCATATTTTTAGGGACGTTTCAACTGTGCATACATAGTAACTTTATTTTCATACTTTACGTAGACTATACGCGCATAAGTGCCTCACGGACGTACATGTGAATCGCACTTGGGCACATATGCACGCATCTCTGACGCGCAGAAAAATTGACATAAAAGTGGGTGGGGGAGGCATTTAAATGAACGCATGAAGGCGCGGTTATAAAGAATCGCACGGATGGAGGACACACGCGCACGCAACTGCTCACGGAAAGTAACAAGTGGTCTATGGAGGTGGGTGTCACCGACAGCAAGGCCAAGAGAGGGGAGTGTCATGGGTGTGAGTGGGTTTGTGAGTGGGCATGCGTATAACTGCATACTTTTGAAGAAACGGTTTTCTGAATACGCCCCATTATTATCATTATTAATTTTATTATTATTAATATTATTAATGCTTATTTATATAGTGCCACACATTTTCCATAGTGCTTTGCAGAGAATGTTTCCCATACACATCAGTCCTTTCCCCACTACCGCTACAATCTAAGTTCCCTAACACATACATATACAAACACGTGCACACAAAAACACACAGACTATGGGTAATTCTAAGGTTAATTTAGTCAGCAGTCAATTAACATACCAGCATGTGTTTGAAATGTACAGTAGGAGGAAACCAGAGCACACACCAGAGGAATCCCTCTCAGACATGGGAAAGCATACAAATTCCACTTAGATAACGCCTAGTCCAGGAATCGAACCCATGACCTCAGCGCAGTGAGGCACAAGTGTTAATCACTGAGCACAACAACAATAATATCAAATGTTTGAATTTATATCATCACTGAATAAAAATTATATATTTAAAGTGCTAGAAATGTAATGTCAAAAATTTGGATGTTTGGATATTTAAAATGTTATTATTCGTATAGATGGTACTAGAGCTGGTATTCCAAAATTTATAGCCTATGGTATTTTAAGTATTTATTTTACAAAAGCAGAATAAATACTTTTGCCTGACAAACTAGCAACATTTTTTTAAAGAAAAGAAAAAGCATTTTTGTATATCATTAAGGTTATGCAGAATTATATTTTTACATTTTATTTAATGGAATCTAATAATTTTCCGTGTGCTGTGGAAAATATTACAATGTTGGTAATTTGGCATTAGCTTATAGTACTATGTGAGGTGAGGTGATTTAATAACCATTCTAATGGGGTTGTATATTAACACACATTGCACCATCTAAGGTGCAGATTTAAAGGTTCCTATTCTTTTGTTTGTTTGTTTTTTTGCTTGTTTTATTTTTTAAAAACCATCATTCAGCTTGCGTAAGTCAGTTGATAGACAGAACTCTGAATCAGTCCTAGTGTTATTAACCATGACGTGTGCAACAGGATTGAATAAATAGTGTCTTAACGAAATATAATAAAAAACAAGAATACCCTTTTGATGAGTACTCCACAAAACAGCTGCAGCCTTAATGTACAGGAGATAATACCCAATCAACAAAAGGAAGCTATACAAGAGAAAGATATACAAAAGTGGTGCTGCTGATATATTGAGATCTGATAGTAAAACAATAAGATATGTGCAAAGTAAGAAAATTAATAAGTGAAAGAAACCTTATGCATATCTCTCCAATACGGTCAGTTTCCTAAAGATTGGTCCAAAATGTTGAAATACCTAAATAGAGGGACTGCCTGTGCTCACTTGGCCTAGTGGGGGCTGTAATAACAGGTGAATGCTGCCTAAAGTGTGTAAAAGTGGAGTTGTGTCACCCATAATAGAATAAAAGAAATGGGAAACAATGATCAAAGGTCAAGCAGTATGGCACTAAACACCTCAACAGATATCATTAACATAAATAAGAATAAATAGACCCAAATACAGATAAAATCATGTATAAAAGTAACGAAAGTATAAATACAAATACACAAATCTCAAAGATAACAAAAAATAAAAAATGTATCCACTGTAAAAGTGAATGCTACAGATTCAAATCTTTGCTATGTAAAAAAGAAACTGTTAGGTACCCACCACACGGCCACCAAGGTGTGGAGTCTTACTGGGGCCTGGTTTTCGCTGGAGCCTCTGAAGGTTAGACAGACTTGAGCGGCAGTACAACCAGCAGCCAGCAGACCATTTTTGGGATACGGGTAATACTGATATTGAAAGGCAGATGAACAAGGTACAGACAAGGATACACACCATGGAAGACGGAATATCAGCAGACTCACAAGCTCAGCTAAAAACAGAGTGAATAGAAAATGGCCGTTCTGCAGGCAGACTACACACACAAAGCCAAACAAGAAGTAGGGGAGGTTGCTCATGGAATGACCGCACTTTGTACGGATACACACAGAGCCAGCCTGAGTACAGGATAGAGAGTATGCAAGATAAGTACATCTAAAGTAGAACTGCACTGTCATGACTAGACAAGTTGGTATGCAGGTAAGTATGCAAGGTGAGTACAGCTGGAGTAAAGCTGCACAGTAATGATCAGAAAGGCTGGCGTCCCCTTAATTATTCAAAATAAGTATAACAGATTGAAGACAGGGGACTGTAACAAATAGATTGGCGGATGAGGAAAGCACCAAAAGCACAATACACAGAGGGACAAAAAATACAAACAGACAGACTGGATAACCTGACAAGTGGTAGTAACCACAGTAGTACAAATACATCAGAGCACACAAGAGCACAGA
Source organism: Limnodynastes dumerilii (assembly GCA_011038615.1). NCBI lineage: Eukaryota > Metazoa > Chordata > Amphibia > Anura > Limnodynastidae > Limnodynastes > Limnodynastes dumerilii. The sequence continues at coordinate 79,344 of WWET01000435.1, read as the reverse complement.
TAACAAACAGACAGACCAAACATACAGGGGCACTCACTCAGCTCACACATGCAGGGACCAGGAGTAAAGAAACTAGGGGAACAAATAACAAGATGGAGAGGTTGCGCTCACTGAATTAAAACTAATAGCAAACAGAAGAATATACAGGTAACTAGAAGGTCTGACCAGCAAGGAGGTGATCAGTTGACAGCTATTTAAGTGCAGAGCTTCATCCCGATTGGCTGCTGAATACACACACACACACAGTTAGGTAAATGGCTAGGATCCTTTAACATGGAGGCATGCAGGGGAAACGAGGGTGAAATTAAACTTCTAAATATAGGCTTAAATAAAGGCTTTAAATGTGTCACAAATAGTGATGTAGATAAATTTGAAATGTGTATAGATTTTCATAAGTTGGCATGCACAAAATTTTTTTCTTTACTCAACAAGCTAAGGTAATTAAGATTCCCTTCGAGTTTTATCTGAGTTTTACCCACACTTTGCTGAAGAAGTCTCCTATTTACCCTAGCCCATATGAAAGGCCCCTACATCAAGAGCTTCTTAAAAATGGTAGAAGCAGACCATGAAACACTCCCTTCAAAAAGGAGGAATAAACATGATAGTCTGATTACAGGTGAGAAAAGAGTTATTAAGAAGCTATTGGGAAGAAAGGATATTGTCATCAAACTGCCTGATAAAGCCAGAGGTAACAATGGAAAGAGATAATTATTTAAAGAAAGTTTTCCGCCTCTGAATTACAAGGCTACATAAGAGGTCTTAAAACAGGAACCCACAGTACCTTTTTTCAGTTGAATTAGAAATCCTACTGATTTCTAATAAGTAGAGGATGAAAAGTGGGATAAAATCATGAAAAGACATTTCTAAATGTAAAGAACCCATGCCTACCAATGTTCTTCTTTCTGCCCAAAGTCTTTGAAAAATCCTCCCAGTAGACGGGAAACAGTCACCGCTGAGAAAAATGCTGTTTCCGAAATAGAGACATCCGAATCCCAATTTTCGTCTATCTCTATTTTGAAAATAGCACTGACTAGAAGATTTTATTAATGAATGGGTAAGTAAGCCGACTCATTCATTCAGAAACAACTGCCGCATATCCATCGTACCTACCAGACAGGTGAATATTACAAAGGACTCTATGTGGAGTCTTCGGGTCAGGCTGCCGGGTGGGGAGTCTTAGGGTAAGGCTGTGGATAGGAGAGTCTTAGGGTTAGGCTTCTGTGGATTGATTGCTTCTCCTCTGCGAGGCAAAAGCAACTGATTTCCTGGCTGGGAGAAAATAGCCTTTTTCAAAAAAGTGCCATTCTCAGTGGCAACCCGCACCTCCGGTAGATCAATCGCATTGGGAGTGGACTCATAAGATGAAGAAGTTACTTTAAAGACACCTCCTATGTACTCAAAGTATTGAAAATGACCAAATGAAAGAGAGTTATACCATTGTGACTTGTGATGTTTCCTTCCTCTATTCAGTCAATGATCACAAAAATGGTTGGGACTAAATCTAACCTTTATCCTGCACAAAGAAGTCTTTCCTGGTATCAATCAAATTGATCCTCAACCATAATTATTTTTTAATGTGTGTTACAGACAGGTTCGTGGTACTGCCATGGGTACCAAATTCGCACTGGGTTATACAAACTTGTTTGTGGCACACCTCAAGGAACATCAGTGGCATAGGTATATTAACATCTTGTGTGTTTGGAATGGTGATTCTGGACTTACATCAATTAGAATTTACATTTCACAGCAAAATGGAGCCAGAAAGAAAACATTTTTGGGATTTGAACATGAATATTGAGAAAAACTCCATACTAACAAGCACATACATTAAGAAGGTAGATTATAACAACTTTATACTTGCGAAAAGCAATCTCAGGGCCGGATTCACACCACCGAATGTATTGTATATATGTCCGGTGTTTACCGATATTTGATACTGTGCATGCGTAGTATCTTTTTTACGTAATCTGCGTATCTTTTCGTTAATATAGATTGTGTATATGCGTGTACACATGTGCAGTGTATTCATGTCGGTACTTTCCAGTCAGATGGTCACACGGATAGGTGAGTATTAATGATTTTCTTCTTTTTTTTTTGTTTTTTTTTTTACTCTTTAAAAAAGTTATTTATGTCTTCAATTAATTAAATAATTTATTTAACATGCTGGTGAAGCGGTCACCCAATACATACCCCTCTTTCCTCCACCTAATAACAGCTATTAGGAGGAGGAAAAGAGGGGTGTATGAGGAGATCGCTTGAATATTTATCCCTAACGCCAGCCTGAACTGGCATTATTTTTACATAGGGAGTGGAGTGTAAAACTCCACTCTGAGGCTTTGTAATTATAACGAAGTGTCGGGCTGCTCTGAAAAGAACAGCCTGGCAAGGGGATACAAGTTGTACATGCATCGCCATGGAAACTGAAGTTTTCTATGGTGATGCATTTTTTGTAAATATTAAAAACTTCATTTTTTATGCGATAGTGCCAGTTTTAACTTAAAAACTGGCACTACTGCATTAAAATGAAGTTTGTAAATAGACCCTATAGTATTGATAGTTGGGCAGTATGACAGATAGCTTGGGCAATGTGATGAAGGGACAATGGGTTAGATGCAGTCCTATGGGCTAGTTACGTTAGAACACGTAGCACATTTAACTCCACGCAAAAACGTATCTGTGAATCCGGCCCATAGTATTAAGTTTCTTTTATGCATATACAGCGCCCATTGTAAAGAATTCTAACGCTATCGTAATTACTATGCACTCCCCTTGCCACTCCTCTCAGTCATACGTAATTTGGCTATTTTACAAACCCAAACCCTAACTTTCCATAGCGTAACTACTGACGTACGCAATGGATTTACGTACGTGACAGCCTAACCCAGCCCATACTGTCAAATTTAAATGCCTCCCTCCTCCTCCAAAGCGTAATTACAGGTGTTAAATTGATGCCCGCCCCTTCCTTTGTATTTACACTGCTGGTACGTACATTAGGAGTTACGTGGCGTAACATCTGCTGCGCAGTAGATACAAATAGACGATTTGACGCCATTGTCTAGCGTAAATACTTAGCTCAGGATCTGGCCCATTGTGACATACTTAATATGTTACATATTGTAGGACTTATATAATATTGTTTACATTGCTACCTATCCCAAGCTACAGCACAAAAAAACTGGTTTAGCACCTTGTATGTGTTTCTAAAATAGGTAGAATTGCTCATTTTATATAAAGGAGCTCCATGTGTAAGGAAAGGAGATGTGGACATCTAGTGGACTAAACAGGAAATTTTGTATCATCTCTGCAGTTCCCAAGATCAGGGTGTAGAGTAACGTTGACTTTAATGTCATGTTTATTTTGCTTTTGCTTTCTTAGTTATTTTCACCACCTGAAATTACACATGTGAAAGTCTAAGACATTAATCCAGTCTGCGGATAGATAGATAGATAGATTCCTAACCTTCAATTTGTCCTAAATACTTAGAGTACTTAGAAACAGGACCAAAAAAATACTTGAACCAAAAAATGGTTTCAAATTAATTTGATCTATAATGAAACAATTTGATTTTTTTTTTTCAAGTTAGATTTCACAACTAAATGGTCTCTACTCATTATTTAGAAAGAAAGAAAGAAAGAAAGAAAGAAAGAAAGAAAGAAAAAGAAAGAAAGAAAGAAAGAAAGAAAGAAAGAAAGAAAGAAAGAAAGAAAGAAAGAAAGATGCAGTTGTTGGTTGGAAACTCCCTATTTTGACACTGATACAGCCAACAGTTAAATTGTAACTGTATCAGTGTGGAAATTATTTCAATTCTGATTTTAACTATTGGGAACTGGTACCAGTTCCTTTAGCGCAATGTTTTGGAGGGATAACAGGGACATAGAAGGTTATGGTTAGAGTAAGGCTAAACAACATGGAGGGTTAAGGTTAGGCTAATAAAAGAGGAGGGATAGGGTGAAGATTAGGGTTAGGGGGAAATCAAAATATCATACTGGCAAAACATACCCCGGGATGTTTTTGTTTATAGACCCTTAGAGAAGCTTAACTTAAGGTGTCTAGTTTTGAGGGTAAATGCCATTTTTAGAGTTAGCAGCAGCAATAATAGTGGAGAAACATTTCATAAGTTCCTGAGAGTAATGCAAAACATAACTGTCAAGCATATGTGTATAACTTTCGTTATGAACTATCCTATGTTCCAGACTTCTGTACTTACAGATGGGCATTGATGGTGAATAGATTTGGCTCCAAGGCTCAAGGCTGCAAAGCCTCACTGTAAGCATTTACAGTGGGGTTGTATTTGCCCAAAAGATTTCAATTGCATGCAATTTCATACAAGTATCAAGGTAAAATTGCAAAAGACACTGTCCTACATTGGTATTATGTAGACATAAAAGACATCCAGAAATGGAAGACAGTTTATGTGGTTCATTGAAGACTGGCAAAGCAGTATTTATGTTTAAACCAGATATGTACACTCAGAATCACAGAGGCACAAGCTGTAGTGTAACTTCCCCAAAAAGTAGAGAAATGGTATATTCCACTCTGATAAATGGCCGAGATAAGCCATCTTCTAATTGCTCTGTTGTCTTAGCATATTAACAAGAGATTAATCAAAATGTCTGCAAATTGGATGCAAATATTTACAATCATATACTAGTCAAAGGATCAGGATGCAATATTTGAAAGGAATCAGTGCAGCAAGTTACATCTTCCAGAAACACAATAATGCTCTTTTACTTGGCATTCTGTTTGCCCTCCCCATAATATTCAAAGTAGCCATCAGTAAGTCAGTTGACCTTGTAGGCAAATTTAAAACATAATAGCAGTGGAATCACTTTGCTGCTTGCGATTAGTTCTGGCTAAATTTAAATTCTAATGAATGTTCAGTTTTTTTATGGAAGTAAATGATTTAATTATGGGTAGGTAAAAAAGAAAGAGGAAACAGGGTAAGGGTCCAAGTAAAAGACTACAACTGGTGGAGGAATACAATTATCTTATGCAAATAAATGAAAAATGTCATGTTTAGACATGGTTTATTACAACACAGATAATGAAAGTGCTATGGAAGCCACAGAAATGTCTTCCATGTGATGGAAGTAATGCTTTAGGACCGGATTCACAGATCCGTATTTACTACATGCGCGTTTTAAGGCACACACATAGCAAGCCAACACCCATGACACTCCCCTCGGCCGAATGGGTTTTTATGACTTACGCCTCAATAGGGCACTCTTAACTCTACGCGTGTACTAACACACATATGTTACTTATATATGTATGTATTTATCTAATTGCGCCCTCAAATGCTCATTTAAATGCTTCCCCCCGCCCACTTTCACTTAACTTATACAGTATGGATAAAAACCACGCCCCTTCATACGTATGTCCCTAAGTGCGATTCACAAGTCTGTACCTAAAGTACTTACGTACATAAATACTACGTAATTTGCATGGAAAAAGTAACTACACATGCGCGGTTATTCCGCTCCTAAAAAATACGCACACAGTCCGCCGCAAAAACGTATGTGTGAATGCGGTCCTTAGTGACTACCATGCTATTTATAACTTTTAGGTGAAATTTGTTAAAAAAATGTATATATACTTCTAGCAATTACATATTTTAAATGGTTGATGTAAGGCACAAAACCATATTTTCATTATGGAAAACACATAAAGCCAAGAGAATCTACAATATAATTCTCCAAAGCAAACCAAACAAACATAAAAATAAAGCAAGAGCCTAATTCCCCATTAATTGTCTGCCTAAACTGTACTTTTCATTATTTAGATTCTTTTAAGTTTCTGGATCACTGATATATTCTCTTTAATCACTATACTTAGAAATTAAGACTGGGTGGGAGTGGAAATGGAGAAATAGTGTTTAATTTCTAAGTATAGTGATTAAGGGAATACTTCAGTGATCCAGAAGTGGCAGTGCAGTACCTGCTGGACTGTACACAATGTGAAATCTAATGGTCCTTATTGTACTTTGCATCATGCCCACTGCTCCTGTCTCTCTTTTTTTCTTCTCAGCATTACTATAATCCACACACCCACCCAATGTCATAGACGTCTGAGAAGTGTTTCAGAGATGTGTAGGACAAGTTGGCACACGTTTCAATTAATTATTTTATATATATAGTGATCCAATAACTATAACTATAAGTTATCCAATATTTAATCTGGTGTAATGAAGGGTGTTATTTTAGTTTCAACTAACAGGGATCATAAGGACAACTGTAGCTACAGATAAAGATTTGTTTTTTGCTGCCTTATGCAAGCCAATAAATCTTCCATGACATCTGACAAACTGGAAATGCTGATAATGAATCATTAATGGCTCATCATGTGGCCATGCCAAATATTATCGTGGAGTACTAAGAAGCTGTAAATTGGCAACTTTTGTTGTACAATACAGTTTTCTGTTAGGCAAAAGAAGTGCAGCACATAAACTCTAGATGGCTCTATGCAATCACGAAAATCACGATGCTGCCGTTTTACCCATGTGTCAGATTCACAGTTATTGCAACACTCATATATATTTGCTTTATAACCAATTCATCAAGTTGATCATTTCAAGAACTAAGACACAAGGTTTTACATGTTAATTATTTAAAATATATCTCCTCAATTGCATAAGCAATTACTCTGAACATAGCAGGCAGTTTGAAATGATTTAACAGGTTTATCCTAAAGAGAATTACAATCTATCTAGACACACATAATAAATCTTGTTATACTAAAGTTCTACAACATGGTCTGTGCTAAAGATTATCCTGAAATATAATCAATAGTCAATATCCCCGTTAAAAATAGATTTAGAAAGCACCCTTTAACATAACATCATGTATAACCTTGTTGTTTATTTGTTATACGTTCTACAATTTAAAAGTTACACTTCAATTTTAACTTGATTTATTAAATAAAATGCTTATCACTTCAAATCAGTGGTGAAACAGAATACATAATGAAACCTGACAGTAGAGACAGCTATATTTAGTATTAAGACATTATTCATGGAAGGTTTCATTCATTATAATTACCAAGGCAAGCACCAGCAGCACTTTAGCATATTAGCATGAACAAGCTAAAATGTGACTGGAAATTCTCCAGTAAATTATACACAAAGGACCTTCTATAGAAAGATGCTTAGTTCATTCTAACCATATTGACAGCAAATACACTTGTTTAAACATTATTTCTAATGACTATCCAACTTCCCACATAGGTACATCGTTTGTAAAGAACTGCTAACAAAAAACAATAACAACACACTAGAATTAGGCAATGTACGCTTAATATAAGTCACTGATGCATGTGCTATAGAAAGTGCCATTCCATTAAGATGTTTTCTGTTTAAAAATAATCATAACCAGCATCAAGTGTTCAGGTCTAAAAATAACTCCGCATTCTAGTGGCAGTAGTAACATGATAGCCTATAAAAAGAATTAACCTGATGTGGCGGAATTCCTGTACACACTGTGCAATTGAATTCAGCACCATCTTATACTGGAGACATGAGAAACCTAAGCAGGGTTTACTTGTTCTGCGATTCATAGGAGCTGCTTTAAACAATAAGAGTGCAATAAGCTGCACTAAACAGAGTGTAAATCAATGCACGGATTTGTTGTCTATAAGTTACGTTAGGTAAGGAGAATAATGCCAGCAGTAACATGATGCACAGTTACTTACCCAAAATGTTCCCAATCAGAGCTATAATAAAGACTGCAATATACCCAGCAATAAGCACCCATTCATATTCCTTTGGGTGTAAATAATCCCTCCAGAGAAAGCGAAGGAACTCGTCATCGTAAGATGGATTCAGAAGTGGCTCCTGTGTGACATTCACTTCTTGTAGGGACCAGTTCCTAAATACCAAAGCATCCAGCGCTGTCCCTGGCATGCTGCTGCTGTCTCCTTGTGCTAAAATACATGCAGCACAGACGGATTTCTGCGGACAGCGCAACTTAAAGGGGTGCAAACAAAAGCATCCTAGTATGGCTGTCATAATCCATTTCGGCAAAGGCATTGGCAGGGTTTCATGCTGTAAGATAAAGGCAAACAACTTTTCTCCCGTTTCTGCCTGGTCCTTGCGATCAATGAGTCGAACACGTTCTTCTGATGGACTGTAGTAAATAATAAGAGCTATCCACACTTGTGGGAAAGAGAAGATTTCCTTTATTTTTACCATCCCATTTTACCGGCTCCATCAGCAGTAGCGCCCACTCCCCCATCCAGACACGCCCCATACTATACTATCTACATACCATCCATCCATTTCTATAGGATCCTGCAAGGCTATTGTGCTTTCCATAATATGGGTCATTATTTCTTTCTCATTGCATTATAATAATACGTTTAATAATTGAATTCACCTTCTTGTTATTCACATGTCTATTGATGTACAGGCTTAATACGTGACAGGTACTTGTCATCAGCAGCCCAACATTGTTCCCTTATGTTTTAACTCTTGTCAAGAGCACACTCTGGTTCTTGATCGTGTTGGAGTTTGCAGGGGATTGTGGAGCATGTGATAACGTTATTCCTGGCTTGCAGTAGCTCAGCCAAGGAACTATGGTCTCCCCATATAGCTGTTATTAGGGGGAGGAAAAGCATGGAAATTAAAAGCAAAGAAAAAAGAAACAATAATCACACACATTTACAAACATACACACATATAAAATTGATATCATTTTATTATATTCATTTATACTGATATAATATTTATATATAAGGAACATCACTGAGAATTTCAGTGAGCTAAACGAAAAGTTAAGTCCCCAAAGACAGCCATTGTACATTCTCTGGGACTAAGGACTGGATCCAGACTCCTGCACGCTTTTTGTACATGCGGGAGTCTGTCCGTTGGACGGAGAGGGGGGGAAAGAGCTTCCCCTGTCACTCCCCTCTCGTAAGGGCTTACGCTGCCATAAGCCTGCCTTAACTAAAGGGTGCGGATCAGGGCCGGCGCGATGCACTCCGCGAGTGGATCCAGTGCATCCCAGCGCCATGCTCATCTCCCCGCTCACCACGGCTTCTCAGTGCTGACATAGTGCTTGCAGATAGTGATTGTGACCATATCACTGAAAGCGCTGGCGGCATCCTCTATACAGCGGTGTCAATAAACCCCTATGTGGCTATGCCTATGTGCTGTCACATTTCCTGTGTCTGTGACAGGCTGCAGGCTGGGCCAATCAAATGTCTGCCCCTCCTCTCCCTTCCTTGGTTTATGATGCTTATTAACAATCTAGGATGGTCACTGGGGTTAAATTGTTAACAGATGGGTGAAATATAAGGTTTGCAGTGGTGCACTGAACCTAGCACCGGTTCTGGTGCGGACCAGCAGTCCGTATGTCCGATGATCTGCACGAGTGTGGGATACTCATCCCCAACTGTCCATTTTCCATGCTTTCCCCCTGCCACATTAGCGGGCAGAGGGGATGCACATCCCATTTCAGTGGCAAACGCAGGATTTTGAAAGGGGGATTTCCAATGCGTGTAATACATGTGGGGTATAGTAGAATAGTTCCCTACATTTTGGAGCCAAAAAAAGGGACAAATAAACTCCGCCCATCCAAGCTCTGCTCTTGTCATACCAATCCCCCACTGTCATACCACACAGGGAAAAAATGACCCCTAGCCTGTGAATATGTGTGTGTATGTATATGTATGTTACGGAATTAGACTATAATACGGCAGAGGTTGAAGGACTGTTTAAAATTGTAAAGAGCTACTTAGTATGATGCCAGTGT
>WWET01000435.1:37349-47419 GCA_011038615.1 Limnodynastes dumerilii | reverse complement strand
GGCTATTTCGGTATGCGAACGATTCGCAATCCGATTTTTCGTAAAATACATGTATTCTACTAGAAGATTTTCGAAAATCAGATTTTCGAAATTGACCATTATTCTACTTTGCTCTGTATCGAAATGTACGCTATTCTAAGTAAAGATGTATTCGAAATACAGACTTTCGAATTAGAATGAATATAATTTCAGACTAGTATAAATAGAAACATTTAGGTGTATGCATTTTTCGAATTTGAGCAATTCGCATTCGCAAACGAAATTTCGCAATTCGAATTTTCGAAATTGGGATTTTCTAACCGGGGACCCACACCCGTCGCTGGGCCTGATCAGGTCAGCCACCTATACTGAAATTTCTTGTATGCGCTAACAAGCTTGGGTTTGGAAAATTCCTAAGTATTACAAGCTTTCTTGCTGTTTTTGTTGGTGATTGAACTGCTATTTAAGTTCTTGGGTTTCACTTGTCACTTTTACATATAAGTGTATGAAAAAGAAATACAATGTAATTATAATAAAAACGTCACAGTTTATGATTACAGAGTACATGCTTCACTTTATGCTCAATAGTACTTGAAGAATTTTATTTTGATAATTTAGGTTTGGCTTCATATAACTTAGTGCCTATTATTATTACAGCTTTTATTTAGTGCTGTAAATCTTCCTTCTTGTTTTGTCTTGCTCTCAGTTGTGGTACAGATATTAAACATGTTTCTTCCTATAGCAGGAATATTTGCACACGTATAATAAATAATATCAGGCCAGATTCAGAATTATGCTACTTCTGTAAGTTCATACTGCGGCACAAGTGCAGTACCGCTACTTAGACACAGAACGCAACAAACCAACGCAGAACTCTTCCATGGTGGGGTGGGACCACTCACCATATGTATGAGATATTGGTGGGTGGGTTTCGTAATGCAAATCAAACATACGATCCTGCATTCCGTACATGGGCCTTTAACAGCAGAACATTTAATGTAGGGTTCTGGATGTGGATTGTCCGTACATGCAAGGGGAGTGCAAGGCGTGTGCACTCCTCTCTCACTTATGGAATTTAGAATTGCAAATTCCATATATTAGACTCTGTTCAGAATCTGCACTTATATGTTGATCCGGTTACTCATGTGTGGAAGTATTGCATAAGTAGTAGTCTAGAAAGGGAGCCTTTATATAGACTAATTTCAGTTCTGTAGTGTATGAGCAAACAGTAGATCTCATAAGACCAATCACATAATGTATACAAAGCTACATGTGTGATGTGCAGTGAGAGCTGCTGAAGGTAGGATTAGTGGAAGAGAAAGAACACACAGAGGGCAGTTGATGGAATTGTGGACTGGTTAGTGGTATTAGTTTAATATGATCTGGGGTGGAGTATTAATTGGGAGTCGCTAGTTTGAACTTGTTTATTGTTAACAAGTGGATGGATAGGGTGGTTATTTTACTGTAAGTAGGGGGTTAAATTAGTGTATACCAGGAAGTATAAGTTAAAATCTGTCTGTGTTAATGTAATGTAACTTAAGGTAACTAGGGGCTCATTTTTTTAAAACATGCTTAGGGATAGTTAATCTATTATGAAATGTAAGGAATGGATTCATTTAATGTGAAATAGGGAAGGGGCTGCTAATAAATCCCTGTGGCAGTAAACTAGACAATGGTTATGTACCATGGCATTATAGCCATAATACTGTATGAAAAAAATTTGTATTATATATTAATATATAAAAATTATATATATATATAACCCATCTTATGTTATTGGGAAAAGATTCCCAATTTTTTCTTTAGTTGCACTGATAAAGAAAACTATAATTTTCTTCTATACAACCAGAGAATTCAATAACATCAATTTTTCTCACTAAACAAAAAGCTAATTCTCTTTATACTCTAATACTCTTTATAACAATAATATTCTTTATAACAATAAGTTATTTTCTGCTGTGCTGAGTATTAGTTTTAAGAAACTATTTCAACTGTTGATTTCTTCACACATTCACAATGTTACAAAGTTACATTTTCTCTCAACAATGTATGTATCAAACAAAAATATTTTTAAACATGACAATTACCCCCAAAAACCTAAATATAATAAACAATTTGTGAAAATGCTACATTATATCCAGCTTTAAGAACTTCCCCTTTCCCCTTTATTTTGGCACAGATAAATCAATAACGTTGAGAGTAAGCCTCTGCTACAACTCCACCACCGTTATCTAATCTCCGTTTCGTACTGATTTTAATTCTTCACTTCTCCTTACTTAGCTACCGTCACTCTCCTTTACCAGCTCTGATGTCACTCTTCTCTGCTCAGCTATCAACTCTCTCTAACAGCTCCGATGTCACTTCTGCTCTGCCTAACCGCTCTCACCAACTGTCTCTCAACCCCCTTTCCTTACGCATCACACTTTTCATAGATCCTTCCAGAAGTCCACCCTTGCGTTACACAACGTATCTCAACAGCTGACTGTTCTAGCAACATCTCTCACGCCACCATGTACTCAGCTCTGAGCACGAGACCTATACTGACTGCATAGTCCCACGAAGGTGTGAGAGCAACATCATTGTCACCAGTCAGAACATGCTCCCCACTCCCTGCAACCCCCAGGGGTACCACATCTCTCTCTCTCTCTCTCTCTCTCTCTCTCTCTCTCTCTCTCGTGCATTTATAAAAAAAAAAACACAAATACTCCAGCAACACCTACTTTAATGTATATGTACACATATTGCAGTAAATGTTATATATACAGGATAGATAGATAGATAGATAGATAGATAGATAGATAGATAGATAGATAGATAGATAGATGATTAGCACCCGCTGTCTTGAGTCACAAATACAGTACATAGCATAGCAATACTGGTGGACTGGTGCATATGTGCATATAAATATAGAGAGCACACGTTTAATGTTAAATGTTGAATTAACCAATAAAGTTAATAGTCTAACAAACCACTAAGAAATATTCAAAGTGTAGAAGACTGCACATCAAAATAGAACACTAATTACCGGTATGTAAGCACAAGCATTCAATGCATAAAAGTGAGAACATAAGATGATTAATTTCTGCTGCAATATGGGAAAACTCAATGCATAGCAAGCAGAACACATGATGACATTAAAAATTTTAGCAAAATTCAGAATGCTCAGCCAAACTTCACAATTGTTTAGTGTTCCAAAATAGCAAGATATCACAATTCATATTGTAGCCATACCCAACGGCTAGTTTCAATGCAGCTAAAAGCACTTTCATCAAGGGGTAAATTCCAGAACATATCATTCACTTCTTCTAGGAAAAATTAATAGAGAGAGAGAGGTCCCTGACAGCGCACTACTACATATCCAGGAACTACTCATGAAAAATAAGTTATACAGAAATAAAGAGAAGTAAAGAAATCAAGAAATATTTTCTATGTGTGGGGGAGGGGTGCCACGGAGGGGGGTGTCTGTGGGTTGGGGGTAGTGAAGACCTTAGGGGATGTGGGGGCCCCATATATAGATCCTGCACAAGGGTCCCCTCACTTCTTAAAACGCTCCAGCTAAGTATTTAGTCTCCATTGAAAGACATTGGACCAGATTCTCAACTTCTTTAAAAACCGCATATACACAATCTATGTAACAAAATGATACATGATGACTGAGTAAAATAGTAACTACGCCTACCTATTAGCTACAATCGAGAAATTAAGGACGTATGTGCAACACTTACGGTGTATATTGTGATAATATCTTTATTGTCATTATGAGTGCTGCTTGATATGCTTTGAGTTATCCCATAGTGCTGCAGAAATGAGTCATCACATGTTCTTTGCTCTTATGCATTGAATACTTAAGAGTGGTCTTAAGCTTTGTTGGACTGTATATTATAAAGCTCTTTTATGGGGATAGATCTAGTAAAATAAGGAGAAATAAAGAACCTAATTAACCCCCCCATCCACTCCGTTTCTACAATATCCTCTCACTGTAACTTACCTTTCTTTCATGTTTTTTTTTACTGACTCAACTACCTTTAGATTCTGGATGAGAGACACCCAGAAGCTGACAGAACATCAGAATTACACTGTTGAGAGCCTCTCTTCAATTTGCAGAGCGCATTATGATCAGCAGTGGTCATGCATTGTCTTCTGTTTCTGCTCTGAGGCAATGACTGGTCCACCACAACAGATCATAACACTCCCCAGCAGCTGACAAGTCATTGTCTGTGTCAGAGCAGCTCCGGTGCTGTGCCACCTTACAGCTGTGCCTGTGCAAGGGGACAGGCAGTTTTATAGCATATTTCATATGGGTTCCATTCTCTGGAATGAGAATCATATTTACAAAATACAGACAGCCGTCACCTCATTTTCGTCTGTTTGTATTTTCAAAATATGTCTGATTAAAAGGTTTTCAAAACAAAGGGGGACGTATGCTGATATTATTTTCTTTCTTTGTCTTTCTTTGTCTTTCCGAAACCCGGCGCAGCATCGGCGCACCAGACGGAACATTGGACTCGCCGCACCGGACAGGAGGTTAGTTTACAAGGGGAATCTTAGGGTTAGGCTGCCGGGAAGGGAGTTTTAGGGTAAGTCTGTGATGAAGGAAGTCTTAGGGTCATGCTGCGGGAAAGGAAGCCTTATGGTCAGGCTGCGGTAAAGGGAGCCTTAGGGTCAGGCTGCGAGGAAGGAAGTCTTAGGGTCAGGCTGCGAAGAAGGAAGTCTTAGGGTCAGGCTGCGAGGAAGGAAGTCTTAGGGTCAGATTGCGAGGAAGGGAGTCTTAGGGTCATGCTGCGGGAAAAGGAGCCTTAGTGACAGGCTGCGTGGAAGGAAGTCTTAGAGTCATGCTTTAGAGTCTGGCTGCAGGGAAGGGAGCCTTAGGGTCAGTCTGTGAGGAAAGCAGTCTTAGGGTCAGGGAATGGGAAGGGTTAGGATAAGGTAATGGAATGGGAGGGTAGGGTAGGGTGAGGCTTAGCATATGGGTTGGGGTTGGCAAAATAATCACTAGTCGCCGCTGCAGATTCATGGTGGGGATCTTCAATTACCTCTCTCCTATGAAGCAGGAGCAATTGAATCTGGAGCCACTATGAAAATAGTTGGTAGAAAACGGCCTTTTTGCAAAAAGGGCCTTTCTCACTGCCAACCCCCACCCATTTCATATTAACAATTATTACATTGAATGTCAACAGTTACAACAATGGTTCTTAAAACAATGGGCCGGATCCAGAACTACGTCCGTCTTCCATAGACGGACGTAGTTCAATAAACAGTAGCTACTGCGCATGCGTAGTAGCTATTGTACTTAATCTGCGTATCGTTTCGATACGTAAATTGCGTATATGCAGTCCTTTAGACCGCATATACGCAATCTACGTATCGAAACGATATGCAGATTACGTACAATAGCTACTACGCATGCGCAGTAGCTACTGTTTATTGAACCATGTCCGTCTATGGAAGACGGACGTAGTTCTGGATCCGGCCCAATGTTTGTAACCTTCTGAAAAAAATATCAGACAGGATTTATGTTTGGCTGGCCTACATTTCATGTCATTCATTTTTTCCATCCATATTTTTTATTCATTCATTTATTCAACAGAGTGGGTAATTCATTCATTTTAATGTGGATGGATTTTTTTTTTTGTTTTGCTTATTTACTATGTTTATAACCAAGCTCTGGTTCATTAATATATTATTACATTTTTTGTGTTTACTGTTTATTGAAGCCAGTAATTAAACTGCATCTAAGGTGTTTACTTATTCTTATTTCCATATTCATCTTTAGGAGTCGTTTGAAATAATAAAAAAAATAATCTCTTCCTTCTATAAGGAAAAAAAGAAGAAAATGCAATGACATTTGTAATCCCTTTGTTTTGCAGAAGTATTGGTTGTTTAACTCCCTATGAAATCACTCAAATCTATCATCAAATTCAAATCAAAGAACTGTAAGATCCGTGTACTACTAGAAACCATTATCTTCTCCTTCTCCTTCTTCTCCTTATCTATAGAAACAGCATAAACCATGTTATTATCAGTCCATAGAATCTAAAAAGAACATGCAATCCATTTAAATAATAATCGTATTTGTCTTGGTAATTAGGGATATTATGAAACTTATAAGTTAAAAACAGTAATGCTCCATGATGAACTGATGAGAGTAGTAGGCCTGCAAATAGATATCTAATAATTTATGTTCCATTTTGTATGTATAAGTATATTGTTCCTGAACATTGGCTCAACAGTAAAAGTCCAGTTATGAATGAATCAACACCAGACCTGCATGACCGAGCAATCATTGACTCATTTCCAGTTACTATTTCATATTGACAGCAATATAAGTTAGCAGTCAAGGCAGAAAACTCAATTGTTGAAACACACTATATTCAGTTTCTAATTGCTTGATATTTTTCAGTGCACTTAGATGTTTCTGCAAACGCATGAGTACACTGAAATATGTCAATGTCAAACATTTAAAATGTTTTAGCTTGAGTTGCCTCCAAACATTCTGAATGAGATTGTTTTAAATGAAAAGAATATGAAATAGTATGGTAAAGACTAGACATATGGTGTTATTTTTATAGAAATCTAACTTTCAATGTCTGGTCATGTTTTTGGAGCACAGTAAGGGAAAAATATAAAAACTTAAATATACGCACCAAGAAAACTGTATGTACTTAACAGTCCCGAAACTGGGGGTGTGGTTAGCTTGATTCCCTACTATTTGGGAATTGCTCTTTTGGATCTGGTTCTTGAGTAGTAGGACATTCTTAAATTCATTCCTATGTGTAAATCAGGTCCTCTGTATCGGCTTCCAGGTGCCTGTACTGAACCAAGACTTGTATATAATTAAATAGTGCATAATAGATAACTGAATAACATATCCATCATGAATTAAAAATGTTGTTGCAATTCAAAGTAATTTGCAGAGTTTAATTACCAATTATTTTTTTACAAGTAGCATATGTATATTTGTATTCTTGCAGTAGTTTTTTTTAAAAATAAGCATCACTAAGTGTTATAGATTGCAGTGGTGAGACAGCATTGCTGCATATACTTCCTCTGTGTGGAACAGAACCCCTATCTTCTGAATATGAACAGCAAGGATTACATGGTACATTATAACTAGATTCAATCTGTATTAATTGATACATTGGCCAATGGCATTGGCTTAACAACACACATTACATTTTGTACTGGATCCATATCTTTGATTTTTAATGCAATCAGCTCTGTGAGTATTAGATGTGTGGGGATCCGTTCTTGAAATCCAGACATCCATGTAATCTCTGAAAATTACTTTCCTCACATCATTGACCTTCCAATACACATAATTTTCTGATTCCTACGTACATGGATTGACTCTGTGATACAGAAATCTGATTGGTACACAGTTCGTTGGCATGCCAATACTATACATTGCACTGTGCACTACACTGCAAACGCATCCAGACTGCTCTGTCAGAATGCAAAAATAGTAAAATATTAGGGGAAATATTAACTCCTTTGCAAGGACTTTCTTAAATATGAGTATATGACTGATGTTAGTTAAGTCAGGTTATACATATGAATGTTACAATATATAGTGGCCTATTTTCATAGATTTTTATGCATAATTATGAATAAGTGTTTTGTGAAGGATTTTGATATATTGCTTTATAAATTTCAATTTATTTATGGTTTTATTGAGTATTTTTGCCACTTTTCAAGAAGAAATCTATCCTATATTATAGAGCACATGTTACAGAACTGCTCCATGGGACGAAGAGTGTAACTGAGGCCTGGATTTCACTCTTGTCCCTAGTGCTGAGGACAGACTTAGCTGTTTCAATACCTGGAGGCAGCTCCAGGTGTAGCAATGGAGAATGGAACTCAAACTATGCAATAATAAGTGGCACATAATAGAGCAGCATAGAGTGTTTTATTATTGATGAAAACATTGCGGTAGATTCAGAGCTGCGTTCCCTTTATGTTTCAACATGTAGCGTATTTACGCTATCGTAATTACGGGTGTCGTATGGTTTTCAGGCCCCTTCGTCTGTAGTTACGCTCTTGATACTAGGATGGTATGTACATTCAGAGCTACATGCCGTAACATCTGCCGCACGCATCCGCAGTACATACAAAATAGCGTTTTTACATCTCTGGCTAGCGTAAATATGCTAGCGGATGTAGCTCTGGATCTGGGCCATTATCTGTGTTTTTAACTGCGTACAATGGGGTTCATCCAGATGTGCACCCAAATTGGCATGCATGATGTGTGCCATAGATTCGCTTGTAAAAGTGGGATGGGCACACAGCAGCTAAGTGCAATGCAGCTATGTGCCCAAATACGTTGTATAGTGTATTGCTTACTGTAAATGGAGGTTCTAATTATTGTGAACAGCTCTATGTGAATGTAAAAGTCACAAAAACATTTGACTGTTTACTAAAAACATTACAAAATGAAATGTTTATTGTATGTATAAATGAATTACCACCTGCACAATACAGTAGAAGCAATTTACACTGGCACTTTACAACACATCCACCCACAACACGCCCTCCAGAACGCAATATGCCATAGCTAAAGTTACGTTCTGACCTGAATTGGGTGGCAATTGCATGCATTTAGTTTCTGAGCACTGTGTGGAAGCTGCTGGATGAGAGGCTTCTAGCAGGCTTGTGATATGGAATACCTATAGTTATCAAGTTTAACGTGTCTCTTATCCAATCCAACAGTGTTGTTATCTCGACAACTGTCAGAATGCCGCCATGCACTGTGTTCAACATTACAATAACTGTGTTCCCAGCTTTAATCTGAACCATTAAATTAATCCAATTTCCATCCTCAAACCCAATAGTAACTTCTTACTTATCTGTTAAAATTAAAGTGGAATAAAGCAGCTGTAGCCATGTTCAGCTAAAGGGAAAAGAGTAAAAGTCAGTGGAGAAGCAGGATAAGGGACAGTGCAGAGGAGCAGGAGACAGGACAGAGCAAAGGACATAGCAGGGTAGCACATGAGACATGGGATTTAGCAGAGCAACAGGACACAGACATGAGATAAAGCACAAAAATAGGACAAGGAATAAAGAAGATTACAAAATGCAGGTTCAGGACCCAGGAATGGAGGACAGAGCAGAGAGCAGGACAGGAGTGGAGGAGAGTCTGAATGAAAAGGAAACAGACATGGCATGAATGAGCAAGACACAGGAGCAGAGGCCAGAGGGAAATAGCAGGACACAGGAGCAGAACACAGAGTGGCGCAACAGGACACACACACAAGACAGAACGCAGGACTGTGACACTGGACAGAGCTTGCAGAATGCAGATATAGGACCCAGAGTGGAGGAACAAAACACAGTAGTAGGGGAGCAGGACACAGACACCAGACAGAGTGGAGGAACAGGACACAGGGCAGCCTTAACAGGTGAAGAGAAAAGACAATAGAGGAAAGCCTCAGAGAAATATAAAGACAGGGGAAATCAAGAGTGGCAGGGAGCAATAAAAGACACAACATTAAAGGCAAATCCTAGAGACAATGGGCCTGATCCAGAACTACGCCCGCCGTACTAGCTACGGTGGGCGTAAGCGTAAGATCGGCTGTAAAGCCGATCTGTGCATGCGCCGGGCAGATGTTGCCCAGCGTAGCTACGGCAACACCCGAGGGGGCGTCCCCCCAGCGTTACTACGTTAAGGTTAGTGAAGGTAGGCGGGGGGAGTTAGTTTAATGAGGGAGGGAGGGAGGGCTTAGCAACGCTCCTGTGCAAGCGTATTTTCCCTTGCTTAGGCCGGCTGAAGTTAGGGTAGCCTTCAAGGGAAAATACGGCCACACAGGGGGAGTGTCGGGGAGAGTGGACACCGATACGCTGTGATTTAGTAAGCACAGCGCATCGGCGTAGTTCTGGATCAGGCCCAGTTTTGGATACATTTGAGGGAAAAGACACCAAGACAGCTGGCCACACAAAATGAAGCAGTACTTCTGGGAGTCTTTAAAATTAAGCCAGGTGTAAATGGTTGTCAGGTACATTTCTGTAAACTCAGGGGCTTGATTTAGGCTCAACTTAATCATCTTGTCCATTTTCATATAGAAATTGGCTCTGGATAGCAATTCCTTCAGTGAGGA
>WWET01000434.1:691855-704572 GCA_011038615.1 Limnodynastes dumerilii | reverse complement strand
GACGTAGTTCTGGATCCGGCCCTTAGTTTGTATTTTATGGAAGCTCATTTGGAGCTTTGTGAAACAACCATAAAAAGATGCAGAATTATTATATCTATCTATCTATCATTTTTTTTTTTCTTTGGGGAGAATTGGATTAACATTTTTAACATTGGGGAAATGTTAAGCGTTTAATAGGCTTTGAAGTGAGATGTGCAACAAGGCTGCTGTGCAGATAAAATATTACACTGCGATGGTTAGATTAAAGTGTATACATGTGTAACTTTTCTCTATGACCATAAGTATTCCCCAACCATGCTTTCATCTTCTATTAATATATACAGCATTAAAATGTCATCTACAGCAAAAAAAATAAAAACAAAACAGCAACAGAGCTGTAAACGAAATTACAGTAATCAAAACAGACAAGCAAGTCTGTATAAAGTAAACAAGCAAGCAAGGCTGGAGAAGAATATGAAATTTGCATGGAGTCATCTCTTATTGCCTGTCATCAACAATTTACCTCACAGTCTTGATAAACATATAAAAGAAAGATATACCTTTGCATATACCCACACTGTAAGCCGCATCTTCAGTCTTGCTATTCAAATTAGATGATTAACATCATACAAATACCCAAAAATGCAGGCTCTCTGGTAGCATAATCTAGACATACAATGCAATGTACAATCGATTTAATAGAACGTATTTCAAACAAATAAAAAGCACAATATTTTAAGGGCTCTGTACAGGTATTTAAAACCACCAGAACATTCATCTAAAGCGCTATATCATGCTTGGTACAAAGAAAACCTCGTACAAAGATAAACAAAAACACCCCTAAGACTAAGTGGACAATTTTGTATCATTGGGAGGAGAACCATAAACATCCCCTGTATCCAGGTTCGGATGTACATCAATTCATGCCCCAAAAGCAATAAGGTGGGGTCTGAGTCTGGTTGGGAAGTGGGAAAGGAGATTGGACTGGCACCATGCTCCCACTTTATCTTTATTGGGTGCAAAGTGATGGCAATGTATTGATGAACAATGTGGTCTTTAGCTACCAGCTTAGAGTTATGTACCATGTGTGGTAAGGCATTCCACATAGTAACCATGCTTCCAAGAATGAGTACTCTTCTCTTAGAAGTATATGGTAGTACTAAACACTAACAAAATTCAATACTTGGCAAGCTAAATACTGAGCAGTGCAGTTCTATCATTTGAGAAAACTAATGCTGCCATTCACACTTCCTAATCACATACAGAGCAGTTTAAACAGTAAATTTAATCTATTTTCTTTTGTGTCAGAAATTCCTTTGGGTGTCAGCCATAGTGAGTGGGCAGCACACATACATCTGTTGTGTATATTTATTCTATGTCACAATACTCTTGACTTTACAGTGCTGCTAGCAAAACGGAATGTATAATAAATCTCAAAGGGATTTAGAAAAATCTGTTCATGCCTTCTAATATCATGAAATGATATCTATCAGGAGTTAATAATATGACTCTATATAGGTTAGACAAAAGTCAAAATAACTAAATTAAATTGCCAGAGAAATAAGCTAAAACACTAATAAATTATCTTGTTGGCATCTAGCCACCATCCTCATTCCCTAAAGCGAGGTTTTTGTTCTCACAGTTTTTGTGTCCATTACATTACCAATCCACGATTACTGGACCAACAAATGGACGAAAAGGAACAGAAATTTCAGAGAGGGGATACTCTAAACAGATCCTATCACAATCTAGAGCCAAGACCGTTTCACTATGCAGACAAATTAGAACTAAGATAAGTACCTACATAATACCATGGGTCCATCATTTTTCTAGGACCAGCCTTTTCATCAACCAAGCCATTGGATCATTATGGCCATCTATACAATCTGACAGCAGTCTGACTTCACTTAACCATCTGAGCAACATGCAGTGTCACACCAAGGAACACAATATTAGAGACATTTTTGTAAAAATAAACGTATCTGGACTTAAGAACTCCACTGGCACTTTCTGAAGCAGAGCCTCTTGCTACTACAAAGGTCCTAATTGCACTGTGTTGTTTCATAGATGTGACTTGCAAGTGGTAAAAAAAAAATACATCATGTACTTGTACAACCAGATTTGTGATCTGTTGTCCTTGTGGATTGGGAAGACTATTTGGA
The DNA here is from genome assembly GCA_011038615.1 of Limnodynastes dumerilii. NCBI lineage: Eukaryota > Metazoa > Chordata > Amphibia > Anura > Limnodynastidae > Limnodynastes > Limnodynastes dumerilii. Next base: position 702,431 of record WWET01000434.1, on the reverse strand, counting down.
CATTCCGGGAACGGATGAACTTGTACTATTTGGATATAAAACTGCACTCAACACCAAGATGTCTGACCAGCCTGAACCTTTTTTTGGAGCATCAACACACTTTCTCGGACACAATCAAAAGACCGTTTCACCAGATATTTTACCAGTGTGTACTCTCCAAAGATGCTCAAAAATCTTTTGAAATGGTCTGTGATCTTTTGATTTCATCTTTTAGAGCCAGATCAATGATGGAAAGAATTTTTTTGCTTTTAGCAAGTGTGTGCTGTCTCTATTAGGAGCTCTTTGGACAGTAGATACTGGTAAGATATCTGGGGAAATTATCTTTTGATTGTGTGATTTTAATGATTATCTGCTGAGAAGTCCCAGTGTGTACCCTGCTTTACTATGTAAAATTATTTACTGTATCTCTAAATAAGTGGTGACAGAGAAAAAGCCAGGTGGATCTTTACCATGAAATGTTTTTCCCCAGGGGATTAAATGAGCAGCTTCTACTTCATGGTTTTCTGTGATATTTGTTTGGCATTTTGCGCTTGTGGATATTTTTTTTATTTTATTTTCTATTTCCTTTTTGTTTCATTTCCCCCATTTCTATATTGTTATCGATGGAGCTACAAAATGTATGTTTCCTTAGCATTGCATTAGCGGTGATCCACACACGAAGGATCTGTTAAAGAGTATAATTATATAAACCTTTGTATGTGGGCACTGTTCATTGCCATGTCCCCTTCGTTAATCCACTAAACTAAACTCTTGTTTCACTCCAATCTTCTCTCCCTCACAGCGTGCACCTGTGGAATGAGTGGAAAAGGCTGACGCTGGATGGGCAGAGAAGTTCAGAAATTTCTATCAGTGCATTACAACGGTCATTATTGCGCTGCTGGGATCTTTTTACCTAGCAGTCTCAGCTGGCACCAAGGTAGGAAATGGATCAAAGTGTGACCTCCCTGATCCCACCATGTAGAAACCTCTGTTGTCACTCATACAGCGTCAATCCAAGTGCCAGGCTCAAACCCCTTTCACATCACCGCCAGATGATGTGAAAGGTCCCATTTTGTAGACCCGGGTAAAAAGATTTTTCCGGGGTCTCACACAGGTAAGGTGTCAGTGTGAAATGTCCTGTGTTGTTTTTCTACATGGGTACTTCACAAAGACCCTGAATGGACAGATTTCTTTATTATTGCTATGGCAATAATGAGGAAATCTGTAGCCAGGAGCTGCACGCAGGGAAAGGAGACGGGTAGCATTTTGTAGTACTTGTAGGTCTCTGGTCCAGCTGCTTGCAGTTCTGCTATAAGCCGCTGACACGACCCTGACCTCACCTGAGGTTCTAGTGACTTATCTGGGACACAAGGGGGTTTATCACAACAGCCACCTGGTCTATTTTACAATGACTAATGCCCCTTATCCACCCCAAATATGACTTATTACTAATAAACTTTCACCACCAAGACTATTTTTAAAAGGTCTTAGGTTCTCATTTACACAAATCTAACAAAATTATGCTTTAACAGAATTATCAACTCAGAATGATCCCCTCTGTTACCATTAATTAGCGCTTAATAACCAAGCTGGTCTGACACATGAATCTGTAAGAACACAGAGACATTAACTTATTAAGTGAAATTTAATATAAGAATCACAATGCTTATTTACAAAAGAATAACAAATGGACATACAACATGTAAAGCAGTTTCTTATAAAATAAAAAGGGGAAAAAACAGAAAGACTTTTGCAAAGATCTTCCCTGCCTGGGATTAGCAGAATACTTATAGGGAACACTTCACCTTCAAAGATCCTGTTAAGTGAACAAAGTAATGTATTTGGACTACACTTTTTAAAGGCAAAAACTGCTCCCCTCCAACAGCTTCCACCTTTGTGAAAAGTGACAGGTTTGTTTCTGGAGAGACTCTTCCTCAGATATCTGGCTTTTATGACCTCCCCCATATCCTCATCCACTTACGACAGGGCCATAACCTGACAGGAGACAACTAATTCTGCCCTCCTACCTTCATGCTAGTGCCATAAAACAAGACCAGATCCTAGCCAAATGAAGGTCACTCTATATCCTGATATTAACTGATACACAAGATATTTAACTATATCCTGACAGCTGCTATGAATTTAGTACTTGTATGCGTTGTTTCTGGTCCGCCTGCGCCTAAATTCATAGCGGCTAATAGTAGAACTACAGGTGGCCACACCAGAAAGATAATCTACAAGTACTATAAAACGCCACCTGTCTTCTTTCAGGTCCTCTTTTTTTAAAAGCCCCGTAGATTGTTAAAAAAAAAGTGAAGTTACCTTCATTTTTTGCGGCCAATAATTGCTCCTCTTTGGCCGATTCACAGTTGCTTGCCAGGGCATTCCCAGGAAATTCATGGCACATGTGAAAGGATCAGACCCAGGAATTTCCTGGGTTATAGGTAGACTTATGACGCAGATTTTTATTTTATTTTGACACAGCAACTTGGGTTAAAAATCCCGTATTTTTTTCAAAAGTGGTGACGTGAAAGCGGTATCAAATTTCTGGACGCCAAAGCAATCTGAAGCCTGGGATTTGTCAAGCCCTGGGCTAGATTACATTGTGCATAATTAAGAACCTGTCTAAAATTTCTCCCCATTTGTAGATGGCAAATCCCTTATAAATTAAAACTTAAAACATGCACTTGTGACATTAAGTCTTACCTTAAGGAATTACATTAATTTAGAAAACTAGAAAATCCAAGAATGTGACTAGGTTTTATTTTTATGTCTGTCTGTCAAGTACATTTCAAAGTTTAACATGTCTATAAAATAAAACTATATTTCAACAGTCCAATACAAGACTGTATAAAAAAAAAAGATGCATCTAAACCAATAACTACAAGGATTTGTAAAAGATATTCAAAATATAACAACTTTATTGCATCCAGTGGCATAGCTAGGCAGAGGAGGATCAGCAGCTCCACCTTTTGTAAAGTTCCTAAAAAGGCACCTATCGGTAGGCAGACATATTGCCAGGGCACCGCTGATAATAATGCTTTGCAGGGGCACCCAGGCAATGTGCGCAATGCTGATGTGACAGCATTCTGTAGAGCCTGGGAAGAGAGAATATGTAAGACTGGAAAAGAAAGTCAAAGGAGTTGGAGACATACAGTGAGGTAGAGGTGTTTGCGAAGGCTATAGGATCATATGGAGTCCTATTAATAATAAAGGCCCATGCGCCATATAATAGGGATGACTATGTCATTATAAGAGTCTATGATGAAAACAGATATTGCAAGCCTTACTATATGGGCATATAGACCAAATTTTTTAATTAACTCCATAATTCGCTATTATGGAGGTATATTAAGTCATCTACTATTAGGACAAAGAGCGGGGTATATCTTACTACAACTCAAGGGTTTAATATGACTCAAAATGCCCCAATAAAAACTCTCTCACTTTAAAATGAAGGTACGTCTGATTCATTTACTTATTTTTCTCTAGATATAACAGCTACTCTATAAAACATTTCTATGCATCAGATACATAACTGGTTGACCTTGATGCCCATCAACCTGTGCATACATGATAATATAACATTTTTGTTTTGCACGAGAAAAGAAGGACGAGGGCTTATTCCTGTCTTGTTGCAATGCTGCCATTTAATCTATAACTCTGACTGTGAAGAATAGACAAGACAGGGGGTTTAAAACCTGCCAGAGAAGGTTACATTAGCTTTAAACAACAAACCGACATTTTAATGTACATACCAATAAACAGAAGCTATAAATATGCTTTTTGCACTCCCACCCCACCATTCAACAGGCATTTAAATTGCTGGGACTAAATTAAAAGCAAAGGATCAATGCATTTACGAGGCTTAATATTCTATGTTTGTTTTAGATGCTGAGTGCTATACTATAGGGACTGTATTTACAGGCCATACACTGACATCTATAAAGAAAAAAAAAAACACAAGTCATGTAAGGCATCTTAACACATGGGTAACATAGGAACATGAGAATGACAAGCACTGAAATGGGTACGCCAATTATTACATTTTTCATATTACTTGAACTATGTTTATTGCTGGTGAGACAGGAGACATATTTTTATGTAGGTGTACAGGAATAGTCTGTTTAATATCATGCCATTAGGGATTGTACCTCTACTACTAATTAGTTGTGTGTCCATTACTCTGTATATTGGACTAATAAAGTTAATTATTAGCAGCACCAGTAAATTAGTTTCAGACCATTAATTCAAAAAGCAGCTGGTATTTCGTTGAATAGGCTTAATCTTGAGAATTTATCCCTCAAGTAGTTGTTTCCAGGTATTTTGGGCTGCAGCAATTTTATAACTGCCCTGACATTTGATAAATAAAATCGTGTATGTTCCGGTCTCAAAACAGCTCTATGAATTTATGAATTTTGTTCTATGGTCCTCGTAAGTAACATAATTTATTTAAATGAATTCTAATATGTTCATAGCAACCATTGACCAGATTAAAAGGCGAAACTGCATTTTCATATAGATGTGCCAATTACAATCATATATTACAGCGGCTCAGGATTAAATGCTCTGGCCCACCTTGTCTAATTAAGTGGCCCCACATGACCAACATCAAAACAGGAGATTTGTCCAGTAGTAAACAGCTTCAATAAATGTGACAATTTTTTGTTTAAGTTCCAATTGTAATCAAGTGTGATTTAACTACAATGTAACCTTACTTATTGCTAGTGTTTCTGTGGTGGTTTATAAGGTTAGCTGCATAACTGAAGCATGAAGGTTACATACAGAAAACATGGTTACATCCAGCACACATGGGGCTCTATTTACCATTTTTAGGTGATAATGCCTGTTTTTACAGTAAAACAGACATTATCACCTAAAAATGATATACTTACCATTTACAATAATGCATTCGCCATGGAAATCTGCTGTTTCCATGGTGATACACACTCATTTAAAAAATCTTCGCTTAACGGGTTGCAGCACTTCGTGCAATATACAATCCCTCGGTGCCGAGATTATCATTCGGCACCGAACGTAAACATAATGCCATCTCAAGATGGCGTTAGTCCCTTCATACCAGCAATAACCTCATAATTCCTTTTCGTCCCTCTAATAGCAGTTATTAGGGGGAGGAAAAGGGGGAATGTATGGGGAGACCGCTGGCTTTTCCTATTAGGGCTTAAAATTTTCTAAGTCCGGCAATGTAGTCTCTGCGCACGCGCAGTGACTTCATTCATACAGGTCTGCCCTGCAGTGTAGAACAGGGTCTGTGACCCTGGGGTCCCCTTGCTGACACGGCAATATCCGGGTTCACAGACCCGGGACATTGCCGACGCGGCAATCAGAAAGCGGTATCATTTAAAAACATCACTCGCAGATGAAAGGTGACAAAACATAGCAAGTATAAATTTGGCCATTCTAATCGACAACTGCATCTCAATTCACTAGTGACTAGCAAATTCCTTCACTAGCTCTTCACCCGCATGTTTCATGATAGCCAAAATCTCCTTTCCAAACATAACTTATCCTGTCTTTTTAGTCTAAAATGTGAGGTGGGTTTGCCATTAGTATTGTAATCTCATGTCAGCCTTCCCCTAAATATTGATTTGGCTTAGTAAATATTCATGTGATCAGTAAAGAGTCCGCAGTCATTCGCATGTTCCATAACAAGCCCTGAAACTATGCGTTGCTTAGTCTTAATTGGCGGACAGGTCTTGTCTGTATATACTGTTTAAATAGGTTAGCAAGATACAGTTCCTTACCGTTATTGAAGGATACGGCACATTGTATTTAAAGTGATCATGTTTACTACAACCTTAACCTTTTATCAGCCTGCCCCCAAAATGGCAGATTTATATGGGTAGTTGCCACTGTTGCCTTTTATCCAGAGATAGAAGAAACACCTCTGTCCCATACAAAGTGCTTGGAGCTTAGGTATTTTTATTTAGCCCCTGATTTTATGTTTGTACTTTATTATTTCACTCTGCTCTTATATATGTGCTCATTTAATATATGGCTTTTTAATGTATTCTGAATTACAAAGAGAAAACATGCACATATAAATAAAGTAAAATTGTTAACTGAATTATTGCTAATTACAATAATACAACCTAAAAAGAAGCCAAAATGACACTTAAGTCCTGCAGTCTTGAGCGGCTTTCTAAAAATCATTACTCAGTGTACGATCCCCAAATTTTGTGTTATAGTATCACAGCCTAGGGACCCATAAGAAAATCTGCATTTAAAGCATGCAGACGGTTTATGTTGGAGAACGGTTAGGACCATGAACAGTGTCCTTAAGCTACAGTTTATTTTGCCAGTGCCCTTATGCACAATACAGCTTTCATATCTTTGCATAACCTCTTTAATTGCTCATTAAAATGGCAAAACGGTGCCAGATGTATTACCATAATTTATCCCAGTCCCTTTAATACTGCAGTGACTGCTTCAAACTGCAGTGTCTTGCTATAGGGACACAGTTATGTGAAGCCTGCCTCCTATAGTTAGAAAACAAATACATGGAAAGTATAACCTTGCTGCAGTTTACAAGAGGCCTGTTGTGGCCAGTTTATAGACCTATGTGCTCTTATATCATGGCTTATTTATGGCTTTATTTCATACAGACTTTTTTACATTGGTTTTATTTAACACAAGAAGACAGCTTAAAAAATAAAGAGCCCTGCATATGTGGTCCCTTGCACAGCTGATTTATTGACGTGCTAGGCATAAACAAAAGAACAGGGAATGATTTAGATGAGAAATAGGGATCTTTTATACCGTTGCATGACTTTATTTCTGTTTATATATAAATTATGACTACATTCATAAAGCGTAGCTCAAGAAAAATGACCTCCTTCAAGATAGCTTTCACAATTAACATTACAAGCAATTATACACTCTTTGGATGTATGTGACTTCCTTGACTAAGCATTTTTTTAGAAAGTATTTTTACAGCTGATCATTTAATATAATTGTTTTAACTACCACATTATAGCTAGCAGCTATTGTTCCTGTTGTCTGAGGCCTAAGGGACAGCACAAGTGAAAGACTGTAGGCATGCAGTGTCACTCTGCCTTAAATGATGGTCACGGCCTGTGGTCTCTGTGCCACAGCTGCTGTGTGAACGCAGTCAGTTTTGTTTTTTGTTTTTGTCAAGGTTGTTTATATGGGCAGAAATGGCACTTTTTTCAGTGGAGTATATACCTCCCAACATTTACAATCCTAAAAATGGTACAAATAAGCCTCACACCAATGTCACTCCTTTCCTCAAGCTCTGCTCCTTATGACGGGGTCTTGCGAGCCAAAATAAACACAGTAATGACAAAACAGAGACAAAAATCCTATCCTTCTGGCTATTCCATTTATCGGGACAAACTGGAAGGTGGACAGGCCAATGAGACACAAGGGGGCTAGACCAGTGATGGCTAACCTGTGACACTCCAGGTGTTGTGAAACTACGAGTCCCAGCATGCCTTGACTGCAAAAGCATAGCGGATAAATGACAAAGCATGATGGGAAGTGTAGTTTCACAACACCTGGAGTGTCACAGGTTAGCCATCACTGGTCTAGCCCCCTTGTGTCTCATTGGCCTGTCCACCTTCCAGTTTGTCCCGATAAATGGAATAGCCAGAAGGATAGGATTTTTGTCTCTGTTTTGTCATTACTGTGTTTATTTTGGCTCGCAAGACCCCGTCATAAGGAGCAGAGCTTGAGGAAAGGAGTGACATTGGTGTGAGGCTTATTTGTACCATTTTTAGGATTGTAAATGTTGGGAGGTATATACTCCACTGAAAAAAGTGCCATTTCTGCCCATATAAACAACCTTGACAAAAACAAAAAACAAAACTGACTGCGTTCACACAGCAGCTGTGGCACAGAGACCACAGGCCGTGACCATCATTTAAGGCAGAGTGACACTGCATGCCTACAGTCTTTCACTTGTGCTGTCCCTTAGGCCTCAGACAACAGGAACAATACCTGCTAGCTATAATGTGATAGTTAAGACAATTATATTAAATGATCAGCTGTAAAAATACTTTCTAAAAAAATGCTTAGTCAAGGAAGTCACATACATCCAAAGAGTGTATAATTGCTTGTAATGTTAATTGTGAAAGCTATCTTGAAGGAGGTCATTTTTCTTGAGCTACGCTTTATGAATGTAGTCATAATTTATATATAAACAGAAATAAAGTCATGCAACGGTATAAAAGATCCCTATTTCTCATCTAAATCATTCCCTGTTCTTTTGTTTATGCCTAGCACGTCAATAAATCAGCTGTACAAGGGACCACATATGCAGGGCTCTATTTTTTTAAGCTGTCTTCTTGTGTTAAATAAAACCAATGTAAAAAAGTCTGTATGAAATAAAGCCATAAATAAGCCATGATATAAGAGCACATAGGTCTATAAACTGGCCACAACAGGCCTCTTGTAAACTGCAGCAAGGTTATACTTTCCATGTATTTGTTTTCTAACTATAGGAGGCAGGCTTCACATAACTGTGTCCCTATAGCAAGACACTGCAGTTTGAAGCAGTCACTGCAGTATTAAAGGGACTGGGATAAATTATGGTAATACATCTGGCACCGTTTTGCCATTTTAATGAGCAATTAAAGAGGTTATGCAAAGATATGAAAGCTGTATTGTGCATAAGGGCACTGGCAAAATAAACTGTAGCTTAAGGACACTGTTCATGGTCCTAACCGTTCTCCAACATAAACCGTCTGCATGCTTTAAATGCAGATTTTCTTATGGGTCCCTAGGCTGTGATACTATAACACAAAATTTGGGGATCGTACACTGAGTAATGATTTTTAGAAAGCCGCTCAAGACTGCAGGACTTAAGTGTCATTTTGGCTTCTTTTTAGGTTGTATTATTGTAATTAGCAATAATTCAGTTAACAATTTTACTTTATTTATATGTGCATGTTTTCTCTTTGTAATTCAGAATACATTAAAAAGCCATATATTAAATGAGCACATATATAAGAGCAGAGTGAAATAATAAAGTACAAACATAAAATCAGGGGCTAAATAAAAATACCTAAGCTCCAAGCACTTTGTATGGGACAGAGGTGTTTCTTCTATCTCTGGATAAAAGGCAACAGTGGCAACTACCCATATAAATCTGCCATTTTGGGGGCAGGCTGATAAAAGGTTAAGGTTGTAGTAAACATGATCACTTTAAATACAATGTGCCGTATCCTTCAATAACGGTAAGGAACTGTATCTTGCTAACCTATTTAAACAGTATATACAGACAAGACCTGTCCGCCAATTAAGACTAAGCAACGCATAGTTTCAGGGCTTGTTATGGAACATGCGAATGACTGCGGACTCTTTACTGATCACATGAATATTTACTAAGCCAAATCAATATTTAGGGGAAGGCTGACATGAGATTACAATACTAATGGCAAACCCACCTCACATTTTAGACTAAAAAGACAGGATAAGTTATGTTTGGAAAGGAGATTTTGGCTATCATGAAACATGCGGGTGAAGAGCTAGTGAAGGAATTTGCTAGTCACTAGTGAATTGAGATGCAGTTGTCGATTAGAATGGCCAAATTTATACTTGCTATGTTTTGTCACCTTTCATCTGCGAGTGATGTTTTTTTTTCTCTAAATGATACCGCTTTCAGATTGCCGCGTCGGCAATGCCCTGGGTCTGTAACCAGGATATTGCCGTGTCATCAGAGGATCCCAGGGTCACAGACCCTGTTTTACACTGCAGCGCGGACCCGGGAAATTCCGGGACCCGGGTCTGCCCTCTCAGTAGTGTGAGTCATCACACTGCGTAATTTGTTTACTGTTGCTCTGGCAACACTTGTTGCCAGGTCAAGAGTAAATAAATTACGCTAATCTTAAAGTGTCTGCGCGAAACACCCAGGTCGCACCGTTCACAATGGCGGCTACCCGGGTTGAACCCGGCAATAACCCTGCAAATATCCCGGGTCATAAGACCCGGGTTGCAGCCGGTGCGCCCGTTCACACTGAGCTCTGTCCTGGGTTTTCGGGGCTTTCCCCGGCAATATCCCGGGTTTTTGGATCAGTGTGCACGGGGTATCACTGACTGTCAAATCTTTATGACTGAAATGCCAGCATTTTAGTCATATCAACCTGCAGTACACAGGCCGGCCCAGCAGCGTGATGACCTAAGGTCATATTAGTGTCCTATTTAACACAGTGCCAGCCAGTACACGACAGAGGAGCCAAAAGAACACAGAACATGTGTATGTATCTGTATGTGTGTGTATATATATAGATAGATAGATAGATAGATAGATAGATAGATAGATAGATAGATAGATAGATACAGGTAATAGAAGGATTTGGACAGTGGGTGACAAAGCTAAAATTACAACCTCCCCCACCACACACACACACACACACACACACACACATACATATATACACACTCACACACACATATACACATACACACACACATATACATATATATATATACACACACATATACATATATATATATATATATATACACACACATATACATACATACATACATATATACACACACAAACACACATACATACATACATTCATACATACATACATATACACACACACAC
>WWET01000434.1:656305-691094 GCA_011038615.1 Limnodynastes dumerilii | reverse complement strand
AATTAAATTATTATTTTAGAATAACTAGGATTACTTAATTAAGCACTGTGAATAGTGCTGGCGCAGTTATATAAAATGTTAATATTAACTGTCCTTGAAACTATCAATACCAAATGTTAAGTGTGTTCTGTACAACTTAATATAATTTTACTTTTTATTCTCCACAACCATACATATCCTAATTGTTTTTTGGTAAATAGTCCATTTAACAGAAATGGAGTTGCTATTCTATTTTGCTCATCTATCAAGTTTTAGGTGGTTACCCACATTGGGAACAAGACCACAGCTATCTTATATTAGTGGGTTTGCTGAATGATAAGTAGGTTACCCTGATGCACTTATACACCTCAAACTCCCATCAGATTCCCTTTTATTTACTCTCTTTCAACAGGTCCAAGAAGTTAAAAAAGATGATATCTTATTCTCTTAGGGGATATCGGTTTGATTTAGGACCCTAAGCTAGATAAGTCCTCTCCCTCTCCATTATCCACCTACATCGGTCATGGCCTCTCATTTTCACTTGGCAAGCTCTTCCATGAATTTCATATATTTGATATATATCTGATTTGCACAATACGTGTTCACACACTGATTCGAGTTAAACAGATAAATGGACGCTACAACATTTTCCTACTGCAAAAATCTTGTCTAAAGTGTGGTCAGATCATGCCCCTGTCTGGTGGATATGGGGTGTTCAGACAGCTAGAGTCTCTCTTAGGCCGTGGTACCTCAATGGTGTTTTCAGTTCATTGAAATAGTGGCACTGTTAGAACTCACCAGTTTCCTTTAAGACTACTTGCACAACAAGCTACCTTCTCACACTTCTCCCTTTTTGCACTGGTGCACTCTTAATGCTGTTCTGAGAGGTAACAACTATTAAAATTGTGGTGAGTCTTAAACATCATAACCTCCTAGTTCATACTGATCTAAACTCAACTTTAGTGAAAGATGAATTAGAGGCGGTCCGCTCTGAATTGTTAAAATGACTCCAATCTCATACTAAGTTTGTTTTACTTAAGTTCCAACAGAAATATTACTCCTCATGAAACAGAGCAGGAAAAAAGTTTGGCTTCTCAGCTTAGAGCTTGACAAGCCCAAACTATAATCAAACAAATATCCACGGGCAGCGTGACAAGATCCTAAACCTGGCTAAAATTGCTGGGCTGCCTATTATTCTCTGATGTATGTGATGGGTCTCTTGTATATCCTACCCCTGTAGTTTACTTTAAATGATTCTCGGTTGTACACCCTGCAGAGTGAGGAGTCTTGTGTACATCCTACCCCTGCCTCTTTCCACCTTGATCAAGTGTGTTTTGTTTTGGACAGGTAGGCATCAGATGCTTCCAGCCAGGTTCTTAACATAATTGACCTTCTCTCGTCCATGGCTGGTAGTGGTCTTCTCTCATTAGACGCAGAGTAGGTGTTTGAACGCTTGCGCTGGAGCTATATGAGAGAGGTACTCCTACAATTTGGTTTACAAGATCTCATCTTACATCGTATTGTCGCATTCTATGCATTCTCAAATGCCCAAGTCTTTTGTAATGGACTTCTTTCTAATACCAATATCACAGATAGTATAGTACAGGACATAAATGTTCCCCTCTGGCTATGGAGCCCCAGGTAGCAAAAGTTCCAATGACTCGCTCACTCTCAGATTTTATGTTCGGTGGCACATCTCACAAGATTTGTTTCTTTACAGACCTTGGGCTAGATGTAGTAAACTGCGAAAAAGAAAAAATGAAGATGTTGCCGATAGCAACCAGATTCTAGCTCTCACTTTTCTATTACATAGTAGAGAATGTCATCTAGAATCTGACTGGGGGACAACATCTCCACTTTTCCTTTTCTGCAGTTTAGTTAATCTAGCCCTATGTGTTTTTATTCTCTTTTGTTCATTTGCTACAGTATAGGGTTGAGGTGCTTTTCTATTGTATATACTTGAATGCTTTTAAACAGCCTCTAAATCCACTCAAAGACAAAAAAAAACAAAAAACAGCAATGTACTGGAAAAATTTTCAACAATCCATGACGCAATGAGAAGAAAAGTGCTACAGTAGCTTTAAACATAGAAGAATGAAAATAAATAAAATCTGGATGTAGTTTAATAGTACTAATTCCTTCAGGGTTACTTGTCTCAAAGGAAAAATATAATAAAGATACTTTGACTAGAGAAAAAAAATCCTAATCTTGCTGCTCATAGAGTTTATTGCAGTTTTACACCATTAAGACTCTGCAAAAAAATAAAATATAACCAAGCACTATTATGCAATAAAGGGCTTGTCTGGTTTTCTTTTGTTTTACATGACCCTTAACATTACAAGAGACCTGACTATTAGGGTTAGTATGCTTTATACCACTTATTTCCCACTGTATCAGAGGCAATAACCATGACCTATGAACGGGTGCAACTATGATTAGCTGAAGGAAGATATAAAAAGCTATAAAAGGACATGGTATAAAATAACTTGCCTCAAGTTTAAGAACATCATGCTGCAGCTTACGCTGGAACTCCAAGAAGTTCTTGATAGTCAGCTTCCCTTTCAAATCAGCTCCAAAGAAATAGGTTGTGAGAGCAGAACTAAATCCGGTCTTCAAGGTGTTTCCAGTAGTGGAGCGGTCTCTATGGCGCATGCCCATGCTGGTCTGAGATCGAATGATGCTTTGAACCTAAACATGAAAAATACATTACTCACAAAGGTATTGACCACTGATAAGAATAAACCTTTTGTTTTATCTGCACAATGTTATATACCATATTTAGCTTTTTTGACTGACACTGTATTTATAAATGTACCATAAGATTTTTTTTTTATGTAGCTTAGACCTTCATCTTGCATATTTATGTTAAATACTAAATTAAAATCCTACAAAAAAAACCTTGATTTAAAAAGAAAATTTATGTTCAAATGCATAAAAGTATAAAGACGAACTAAGTCGATGCTTATTTGCTTGAATTGCAGTGTATTTGCTATCAGCTCGATCAGTCATTGAAGTGGTCTCTGTGAGTGAAGCGGATCATATCACAGGCAGTAATCTGGAAATGAGTACAGTGCAAACTTGTCCTTACAACTTCCAACTATAAAAACAAAAAAAGCCTCCTCACGGTGGTGCTTTACTCGCAAGGAGCTCCCAACTGTCCCTAGTAGTGCTGTAATAGTGGTGTCCTTCAGCTACCATTCAGTAAGCCTTCAGTGAGCATAGTGTGTTGAGATCAATGGAGCTGATTTCGGTTTCTGACGATGCATGTTTCATTTCCTCTGTTAGAGCATTGGTTGCATGCACATGTGGAATATTTAAAGACCAGAAGAATCGATCAACACTTGTGACATCGGAATAGTTTATTAATTAAAGTGCTCAAGTAATCAATAACTGTAACAGATCAGCATATTGTTTAAATAAATAAACAACCTCTCAGAAAAGCTACTAACTTACTTTTACTTATTATACTAATAATTACTTTGTAAACGAAGTATATATTGAACCGGTGACTAATACCAAAGTTTAATCTCAGATACATCGTGATCTAACCTCACTGATTTCACAAACATTGCATTTCATTTATACCTTAACTCTGCACCGGGGCATATGTAGTCAGTAAAAATAACTGATAATCCAAATAATTAGAGATATAGGGCGGAATAAATTATATATTTATAGGAACAAAACAGTAATAATATTGCAATATAGTATGCTGTGATCACCAGCTTAACATAATAAAAACTTCATTTATAGGGGAGTTTTTAAGTCCAGTATAAGTACAGTAGCATTAAATGACTAGAAAAGTTGCATTAATATTGATAGTTTACAAAAAAACTTTTTAGCCATTTAGCACTGTGGCTCAGTGAGTAGCACTTGTTCCTCACAGCGCTGAGGTCATGAGTTTGTTTCCTAGACTAGGCGTTATCTGTGTGGAGTTTGTATGTTCTCCTCGTGTCTTCATGGGTTTCCTTCGTGTGCTCTAGTTTCCTCCCACACACCAAAAACATGCTGGTAGGTTACTTGGTTGTGGACTAAATTAACCCTAGCCTGAGTGTGTGTGTCTGTATTTATGTATGAATCTGTTGGGGACCTTAGTATGTAGCTTCAATAGGGGCAGGTACTAAAAAACAAACACATCAGCGCTGTCTACCAATACCCCTCATCCAACAGACCCAATGGTCTGTCCCTTCTAATTTTAAGATTTGCACACTTAAGTTGAAATCACAACCTTCCAAATATTCATACATTATTAAAATGCAAAATGTAACAATACATAATAGTTTATTCACAAAATCTGGTGCCAGATATATTTAAAATAAAACAATCAACAATGTAAAATGCAATTGAACACTGCCTTTACTGAGTAGGAGTTATGTGGATCAAAATGTGCCCATAAATGATGAAACACTATCTATAGCCCTGTTAGCCAGGGCTTTCATACCAATTCCTCTTATGAAATCCGGTAGTTGGATGAAATGCGTCAGGCCCCTCATTTTATTCATCTGGACTATTAATCCACTGCCTTTACATTATATCTTGGCATTAAGTATCTTTGGAAGGAAGGTTGTGATTTCAACTTAAGTGTGCAAATCTTAAAATTAGAAGGGACAGACCATTGGGTCTGTTGGATGAGGGGTATTGGTAGACAGCGCTGATGTGTTTGTTTTTTAGTACCTGCCCCTATTGAAGCTACATACTAAGGTCCCCAACAGATTCATACATAAATACAGACACACACACTCAGGCTAGGGTTAATTTAGTCCACAACCAAGTAACCTACCAGCATGTTTTTGGTGTGTGGGAGGAAACTAGAGCACACGAAGGAAACCCATGAAGACACGAGGAGAACATACAAACTCCACACAGATAACGCCTAGTCTAGGAAACAAACTCATGACCTCAGCGCTGTGAGGAACAAGTGCTACTCACTGAGCCACAGTGCTAAATGACTAAAAAGTTTTTTTGTTGTATCAATATTAATGCAACTTTTCTAGTCATTTAATGCTACTGTACTTATACTGGACTTAAAAACTCTCCTATAAATGAAGTTTTTATTATGTTAAGCTGGTGATCACAGCATACTATATTGCATTATTATTACTGTTTTGTTCCTATAAATATATAATTTATTCCGCCCTATATCTCTAATTATTTGGATTATCAGTTATTTTTACTGACTACATATGCCCCGGTGCAGAGTTAAGGTATAAATGAAATGCAATGTTTGTGAAATCAGTGAGGTTAGATCACGATGTATCTGAGATTAAACTTTGGTATTAGTCACCGGTTCAATATATACTTCGTTTACAAAGTAATTATTAGTATAATAAGTAAAAGTAAGTTAGTAGCTTTTCTGAGAGGTTGTTTATTTATTTAAACAATATGCTGATTTGTTTCAGTTATTGATTACTTGAGCACTTTAAATAATAAACTATTCCGATGTCACAAGTGTTGATCGATTCTTCTGGTCTTTAAATATTCCACATGTGCACGCAACCAATGCTCTAACAGAGGAAACGAAACATGCATCGTCAGAAACCGAAATCAGCTCCATTGATCTCAACACACTATGCTCACTGAAGGCTTACTGAATGGTAGCTGAAGGACACCACTATTACAGCACTACTAGGGACAGTTGGGAGCTCCTTGCGAGTAAAGCACCACCGTGAGGAGGCTTTTTTTGTTTTTATAGTTGGAAGTTGTAAGGACAAGTTTGCACTGTACTCATTTCCAGATTACTGCCTGTGATATGATCCGCTTCACTCACAGAGACCACTTCAATGACTGATCGAGCTGATAGCAAATACACTGCAATTCAAGCAAATAAGCATCGACTTAGTTCGTCTTTATACTTTTATGCATTTGAACACTAGGATTATATACAGAGTATTTCTTATATCATTATAAGCATAATGTGAAAAGGGGAGTCCAATGCTGAGTTTTTAAATCACAATTTTCTAATACTTGTTCACTCAATTTTTTAAATATTTTGCAAATGAATATTTTTCTAACTACATGATGTAATCCATAAAGTTGTACTGGATTCTTAAAGGACATAGTGCACTGATATAATGGCTTTCTTATTAAATTTGCTTTTTACATCTAGAGGCTTTTTTTTGGTAGGATTTTAATTTAGTATTTAACATAAATATGCAAGATGAAGGTCTAAGCTACATAAAAAAAAAATCTTATGGTACATTTATAAATACAGTGTCAGTCAAATCCCCAAGGGGGCAAGAAGGAAGGAGGAGGACTTAAAACCTAAGCCATTTATTTATAACAATATGCAGGTCATAAACCCAATCTATTGCTTAACTATACTGACAACCTTTGATTGTGCTCTAATAGCATCTTGGGAGTTGCAAGTTTTAGAATAATGCCAGATATGTCATGTTCCTTTTACATGAGTTAGGTAGCACTGCAGCAAGTTTCATATGATTTATTTCTCAGCAAAATTTTTTAGCCTTATTACAAATTAGTGGTAATTTGGAAACCCTGCTTTTATTATTATTACTGTATCTTGGACAACCATCACTCTTTTTGTACCCTTGCATCATAATTCTACCAATGAGGAAGGAATAAAAAAATATATTTAATTTCTCTCACTGTGGTGCTCTTGCTTCTTAGCAAGTCATCAAAACGAATAAAAGTCAATTATTACCCTATGCACAGCAAAGTTATAAACCAAAATGTTAATTCAATACAAAAAAAATGACCAATATATCAGAGATGCTATCATTAGTAGAGATTCCATCTTTTAGACTAGGGTATGTTATTGGTAAGAAAACAACAAAAAGAATATTTCTGTGTATTGATGTTATATTTATTAATGCAGTAATACAATATTCTTCTTATTTTACTAGCATAGTAGACTGTCATAAACAGACTATATCCATTAGTTATTCTGTATCAAGTGTGAATTGCAAAAATGAAAAGTGTATATATAATATGTAAGAGATGCTTATTGAAGTATATTCAAGATTATGTTAGAGATTATCCTAGACAACATCTATAACAGTATACAGGTGTCATACCATTTTCCAAAGCCTATACCTATAATGTTACTGAATTAATTCAGTTAAAGATTAGAAACCAAGAAAAATCCAGAAAAAGGGTCAGGTTATTTCAATTAATTTATCAAGAAGTATGGAGTAAAAAAATTAGGACATGAGTTTTTCAACACACTGCATTTTAATTATCTGGACCTTTATATTTATTAATAGGAGGTTCAAACTCACCCATCTAAACAGAAAAAATACTCAAACATATAATGACTAGATTATTTAACAATTCCTTTTCTTTCAATAGGTTTCACATTCTCACGTCATCTTAAGTACTGGTCATGTTTGTTTATCACTTTGAACTAACTTCATTATAAATGTATTATCAAGGATAGTCTCAAACAATATGATCGACACTTATTTTTTATATTTTTTTTTATTTTATTTTTTAAGATGCACATCCCAAATACAAGCGTGTCCATTGCTATCTTACAGTATGTAAACAGAGACGGAAGGGAGTGCAATTAATTACTTTTAAGCCTACACTTTGGCTGTATAAAGTGCACCAGATCAGCGATAGTCTAAGAACTAGTATTATGTATTAATAATAATTCACCAGCAAAATAAATATTCCTATAATGAATAAAACACACAACTGTGAGATCCTCTTTCCAAATCATGTGTGCAGACAAAAGACCATCCATAACGACTGTCTTGTTCAACCACATTCTTTGCATGGTTACAAAGCATACACTGTCAAAGAGCAAAGCACAAGCAGAAAATAAATTTGTAAGGATGGCAAACAGATTACAATGAATAAAAATCAACCATTATAAACACACAAAAAATGTAAATGCATAACTGAGCTACCCAATGAAATGTATGCACAATGATGAGCTTCCCCATAATATAAATGTAATTTCTGAACAGTGGAGGGAAGTTAAAATCAGCAGAATTTTAATTATAGTTTACAATTTAAACATTACCTAAAAAAATATGGCAACAAAAAAGTTGCGACTGATGTTCTGGGTAAAAGAAATTGGCTTTAACATTAAAGTACTTTTATTTTACCAAATGCGTTTGTTCAGGTAAAACAACTGTACACTAATTTAAAAAGAGGTTTTATCTCCCATTTTTAATGCGGACTCCTCAAGGAACAGGCTCTTCTTCATACATGTATTCCTTACAGACATTAATCATGTAGAGAATAATCACCAAATAGAGCACCACATAGGTATTTACACAGTAATTAGGGACATTTTAGTGCTAATGGATTTTTTCCAGTATGCTCGCCTTTCTCCATTTTTAGTTCAGTAAACAAATTACAGTTTAGTAACTACAATCGCGCTTACCTTCGCGTTAATTACATCTATGGGGGTTATAATTATTTAGCAATTAGCGGCATGTTGTATGGAAACAAAAGCTTTTCCATTGCTTATTTTGTTTCTTAAGGAAAAACACTTTGGAAAAGCAACAAGCTACAATACTAAATCAAATGCAAAACAATGCCGCCTAACAGGACAACATGCAACAGCTCAAAAATCACCTTCTCTACAGAAGTTATATAAATGGTGTTCCCCTTTCTTCAACAAATTAAAATACTTGACAAAAGGAGTGTAATCAAATAATATAAGAAAAAACCCCAAAGACCAGCACCTAAAAAAGGCATATGTACTGAGAGTGGTTAGTACATAGTGAAACTGAAGGACATAAATAGAGTGAGTGAGTGTGAGTCTTATTCAGTCTTCCCAGCTTTAGCCAAAGATATTTAGAGGCTTACAACACTATTCAGAATTTTTAAGCCAGTAATGTTACTTAGCACTCTCCCTAATAAACAGCAATGATACAATCAGAATTCATAAATATCCTGTATAAATATTTTTCAAAAGTAATAATGGATAATAATGGATAGATATAAATTAGAATTAAATGTTTAAGTGCAAAATTTGCATACAGAGTTTAAGTGTAAATATTGTTTTAATTGAAATGGATTATATAAACAAACAGTTATTTTTTTGTCATTGTGACAATGGCATCTTACATCTTAACTAGGCAATCTTTTTTTGTTAAGCACTGGTGTTCTTTCACACAGGTACTTAAAGCTATCTTAATCATATATGTTTTGATGTAGAACTGTAAAACTATATCTCAGCTTATGTGGAGATAGGTGAAACAGAGCAGGTAGAAGATACTGGTTTTTCATATGGAGACTCGGCTCTTTAATTTGGAAAGTGACATTTCCAAGGTTATAGCAATCCTTTAGAATGCCCTTTTACAGCAACCACATGAAACAAAATAACGTGAGTCGCAAAACCTTTTTAAGTGATGGGTCATAACACTGGCTTAAAGCAAAATGTCATGATTCGGTTATAGGAGAACTAGAATATTCTTGATGGATGGTTAAAAAAAACCCATAACTTTTAACAGAGGTTATGTTATAATTTCGGTCTCACTTTGTCATAAGGTTGTCATAAAACTACTATTAGACGCATTAAAGAAATAATTCTGTAACTGATATACAGTTGAAAGATTTAATGCCAAGGATATAACCATACTGTCCACTAAGTCATTTAAATGGAATCCCAAGTAAATATTTAACATTTTAGTTGGGTTTTTAAGACAAAGCAGGAGAGCAAGTTATATTAAAAAAAAAAAAAACTATCCTAAAAGAATACAAAGGAACACAGACAAAGAAATTAACAATATATGGGAATCCCTGGTTGAAATGCATGTCATTAGCCATACTATTTTATATGTCCCCACCTGCTCAAACTCTTCCATGTCCACTTCCCCATCTCCATTGAGATCAAACATTTTGAAGGCAATTTCAAAGTTTCTTTGAGGAGCTAAAGAAGGGAAACAAAATAGAAACAGTCAGAATTGCAATCCGATTAGATAACATGGATGTTGTTATGCAAATAGCAAAAAAAGGCAGATATAATTCTGATAAATAATTCTGGATTATTATTATTATGAATAATAATTATAGCCAACAACAGTATTGCACAAAGAGTCCAGAGTTTAAAACAAGAGAAAAGTGGGTGCAAAAACAGCCCCAAAGTTTGCACAAATAAGTCCTGACAATTTCCAACCATAGGGTACAACTTTTTTTATAGGGAGGAAGTGTCTTAAAAAGTTTTCCCAGAGGAACTTAAACTACAGCTCCTCTCCCCTTTTGTGTCTTTTAGATCAGGGGTTCTAAACCCAGGTTCGCAGGCCCAGTCACTGTAGTGGAGCTGATCAGGTACAAGCAGAAGAGTGTAAACGCTTCTGTCGGCTCCTATACTCCACACAGACAGGATCTGCAGGTCAGTGCTGGCCTCTGCATACACGAACAGAGGGGCTTAGCTTCCTACTGGTACAGAAGGAAAAGGATCCATGGAGCTAAAGGAAATGGAGGAGGCAGCTGCTGAAGCAGGTGAGTTACAAAAAGGTGGATACAGAATAATTTATATGTAGAGAGGGAGATGCAAGAAGGGAGGTAATGGGATATAATGGGAAAATGGTGGGGGGGAATATAAGAGAAGGGGGCGGGGTGTAATTTGTGGAAAGGGATATAACAGAGGGGTGTAATGTGTGGACACGGATATAACAGAGGGGGGTATAGTGTAATGTGTTGAGAGGGATAAAAGAAACGGGGGGTGTAATGTGTGGAAAAAAATATAAGAGAAGCGGGGATGGTGCAATGTGTGGAAAGAAATATAAGAGAAAGGGAGATGGTGTAATGTGTGGAGAGGGATATAACAGGGGGGGTGATTTAATGTGTGGAGAGGGATATAACAGGGGGGATGATTTAATGTGTGGAGAGGGATATAACAGGGGGGATGGTGTAATGTGTGGAAAGGGATATAACAGGTGGTGGGTGTAATGTGTGGAGAGGGATATAATGGGCGGTGGGTGTAATGTGTGGAGAGGGATATAACGGGCGGTGGGTGTAATGTGTGGAGAGGGATATAACGGGCGGGGGTGTACTGTGTGGAGAGATAACAGAAGGGGGAAAGTGTGCAATATGTTATATGTGAATAGAGATTTAGCAGGTGGGATAGAGGGTGACACAATGTATATGAATACCAACATTAACCATGACCGTACCATGAGAACAGAAAGTCATTTACAAGGCAACACAGATCAATAGAAAAATAATTTAATTAGTTATTGCAAGAATGTATCTTATAACCTTTCATCCCCTCAAAGTCACATGAGAAAACTGAATTATGTTATAACTGGATCATGTCAAGCTCTAGGGAGCAGCCTAACACTATGGCAACCCCATTTTTAACTGCAACAAAGTGCTATATCAATCCAAAAGAAGCAATTACAGTACAAGCAGGATGAACTGGGAACATTAAGCAACCAAGCACTAATTAAATAAATGAAATTTAATTTTTATCATCATATATACAATTCAATACAGGTCTACTGTATATTTTGGGCGTATATTTGCCAAGATGTTACATTAGAATACTCATGTGACTTGCACATTACAGGCTATTAGAGGCTTTGCAACAGATGCAGACTTCAGAAATATGGGCTGTTTCTGCTCCCCACATGGGTGTGCTTCAGAATACTAACCCTGATCTGGATCCTTTGGGAAATACACATACATATAGTGCAATACATTTTATAAAAAGTCAAATCGCCGGCAGAAAGAAGACTTCATATCAGATAGAGCCATGACAGGAAGATTGATAATGATCATATTTTATCAACCTCCTTCAACCAGCGGTGTTCGCAGAGATACCTTCCCAACACCAAGTATCCAGAATGCTTGTAATGGTAAAGTCTATTTGGATTGTTTATTATCTGCTACCTGTCATGGTTTTATTAGGTATGAATTACACTTTGCGCCGGCAAATTGCCTTTTGATAAACTTTATTGCACTAAGAGGCGCTCCCTTTCTTCTTTTATATTTCTTTAGACTTCTGTGCACAGGACTAACTCTACAAGGGGAAGACATGGGGGCAAATCCAGACCTACGGGCTTGTTACGTTAGAACGCGCAGCGTAATTACTATGCACTCCACTAGCTCGTACGTACTTTGGCCGTTTTACGCTTTCCAAAACTTTTCCCAGCATAAGTACTGACGTACGTATGAGCTTTACGTACGTGACGGCCAAACCCAGCCCATACTGTCCCATTTAAATGCCTCCCTCCGCCACCAAAGCGTAATTACGGGTGTCGTATTGATGCCCCGCCCCTTCGTTCATATGGTACGTATGTTAGGATTTACATGGCGAAACACCTGCGGCACGCATGCGCTGTAAATGGGTGATTTTAAGTCCCCTTAGGGGGATCTGGTGCCATTTACATTGACAAACAGATGACCTTTAATATAAGGAACAGAACCATCAATAGATATACTAACTGAATGAGTGCACCTGTGACCAATAAAAATATATATTAACTGATGCCTGCTAGTTGGTCAGTGACTAGAGAGTTTTACATGTCTAGTCAGCTGGGGTTCTCTAGGGTCATCATGACAAGGCTTCCCTGCTTACATGGGGAGGTTCGAAAATGGATTTACTTAATAGGGATATTAACGAATAGTCCGTTAACTGTAAAAGCAAGTGCCTTAAAACCTGAGCTATTAGGAGTCATCAGCTTTCATTCTGTCTGAGAAAACTAATAAACGGTCTATGAAAACTATATACATTAAGCTACAAGATTTGAGATCATAACCAAGTGATTGTAGGGCAATTGCTCTGCAGCAGAATAACTGTGACACAAACAAGCCCCCGCTTCTAAAACCTTACTTCCAAGATTTTTAATTTATATAATTTACCTTTTTAGTTCCCTCCTTCACACATTTAGTTTTTTTTTACCTTTGCCAATGTCCAATTAACCACATTTAAGTTCAAAGAATTAGCAAGGCCATAGCAGTTTTTTAAATCAATGACAAGTACACAATTCCCCACATATTTTTTCACATTACTAGGCACTCACTATGTATTATGAGTATTATAATATTATTTCAAGCGTTAAAATTTTATCTGAACAAAGTAACCCAGATACCTTCATCCAGAAAATAAAAATAAATTGTCCAATAAATATATATAACAGGGTGATAAACTAAAAATAAAATTAGAATAAATATGTTTTTTAATATTAATAAACCATTACTAAGTATTAAGATATTGTAACATTTCCTAATATAAGAAGCTAATTTTAAGCAGTCATATATTGAAAGATTCTACCAGTTAATTTCTAGCGCTCTTCCCATTTTTTATCATATATTGAAAATCAACATGTAAATAATAAAATAAATAAATAAAAAAGATTCAAATATAGTATGACAGAGATATCCAATAAATTTAAACCTATTTAAATTCTAATGCCCGAATCATTTATAAAGTACAGCTATTATAATGGTATTTTTACACTTTGAGCAATGTAATAAAAAAGCAATTGGCAATGAATGCTTTGTTTACATAATCATCATGACCACCAAGATAAGATATGATTGGATGCTGCCAATGTGCCTTTATATACATATCCAATTGGGGTCGGTTGATTGGGCTGATTAAGCCTACGTACCTGTACATCACCACCACTGCTTTAGCATGATGCAGTCGGCACCCAATAGTGCAATGTAAAGGCTGGAGCTCAGCGCTTTGTTATGAAAAAGGACTGAGGATGATTCCAGGGAGGAGTATTAAAATTAGATATAATTGATAGTTTTAATAAACGAAGCATTTGGCATGCTCATATTGAAAAGTGAAATATCCTGCTCTTATTGGAAAGCATTTTCTGAGTATATTAAATAGTATTCCCACCGAGGAGCCCAGAGAACAGTGAGAGTGAATTTCAACTTTATCCCCAGTTTCATAGCATAATCATTTTATATAGGATTTGTATTGGGCGCTAAACACTTAATTAAAGCACTCTAGAGGATTTATATTAGGCATAAAGCATTTTATAAATTAGACGTTTTATGAATAAGATTTAAAAAAAATTCTAAACCCTTTAAGGGAAATTCACATGAAGAATAAACACCTTACAAATAAAGCGCAATGTTAATAAATATCAAATTAGGTTTACTGGCTTATATTCCGGTGAGAAAAATTCATATTTTACATTTTTTGATGGACTGGATCCAAAGATTGAAAATAAGAAAACAGGTGGAAAGTGACGCCTGGAGGTCAAATTACATGTATTCATTTGACGCAGAAAGAATACGTTACATTTTCCTAATTCTTTACAGTTTCCATAAAAACCTATTTAGGACTTGTCTCTAAAGCATCTCCTCTCAACGCAAATACTGTTTGCAAAAGATGAAATTTGCCATAGTTTTGCCCTGGTGCAAATTAAGCAGCCAGCTACTGACAAGGTATTTAACAACAATGCTGACCACTCACAGACCAAGGGCCGTATGCAGACTACCTGACGTTTAACATATATGTCCAGTGTTTTTTGTTTTTTCCTACTGCGCATGCGTAGTACATTTTTTACGTTATCTACGTATCTTTTCCTTACGTAGACCGCATTTACGTAATCTACGTAATAAGATATGTAGATAGCGTAAAAAATGTACTACGCATGCGCAGTAGGAAAAAATGCTATCGCTGGACATATATGTTATGCGTCCGGTAGTCTGCCTACGGCCCCAAGTGCTGAGCACATTTTAAGCTGCCAGCTGTCTGGGCATGTGCAGAGCGATCGATACACTGCGCACATGCTGGATGAGAGGGGAGGGAAGCAATGCGGGTTCGCTATGGGTCCTGGGTTTCTTTGTTTCTGCTCCTGGTTAATACTACTATATTGCATAACCTCCTACTTTATAACCACTTATTTTACTTTATGTGTTTTATCATCTAATATATAGTCAAAAGTAATGCTACTAAAATAAAGTCTTTTCATAACCTTACTGTTAAAGAGGTCAGCAAAAGATCCTATTTTTGTTTTTCTTCTGCTGTTTACAAAAATTAAAATTAATTGCTTTGTAATTTCTTTTCTGCCAATTATTACAGATTAAATATATAGCATTGTAGCACTAAAATAAAATCCAAGTAAGGCCATTCCATTCAGACACTGTGGTAATTTATTTTACAGATAGACAGTATAGTCTGTTACTGGTAATGGCAGTGTTGCTGGACATTCTCTATCCTGTGTATATGTTACAGATAGAACAGTATAATCTGTTACTGGTTTATGGCAGTGTTGCTGGACATTTCCTTTCCTTTGTTTCTGTGGCTAGCTGATAACCCCTTCCTGTCATGCACCTGTTTGCATTTACCTATAAATTGATTAAGCAACTTCCATCTTTGTGTGTATACTGTGGTAATTCCCTAATTATTTGCTCAGCAGGGTAAGAGTGTACAGATCATGGACTGCTTTAATAAGCTGCAACTTCTATTTCCATGAGACTTTGTAATCTGCATTTGTATATCGAGACATTTTGGACATAACTACAAACTTTGGGCATACTTACTTGAAAGAACTGTGGTAAGGAAAATATAATCTGAGAAGGAGATTAGTCCACATTCACCCAACGTAAAGAAAATACTGTCCTCATCCGCAAATTTCTCTCGTTCTTGTGAAATTTTCTATCAAATATTACATTAAAAAAAAATAAAAAAAAGAGAAAAGGTTTAGCATTAGACATTAATAACAATGCAGTATGGCGCAAATTTCAAAGTTTCAGGTTAGAGAATGCATCTTTTAGTTTTCAAAACCATCAAATGGATCATGCATTTTAATGTATTTTATGACATGAATTGAGGAGAATGGTGCAACTTTTACAGGCATAAAGACTCTCCTGAGAGCGTCAGTCAATTATATTATAAATAAGTAATAAATAAAAAGTTTGAAAGTTTTAAAAACTAGAAGAGTCCTTACATTTTCAAAATCCTGATACAAACTATTTAAGAGACTAAACATAAATGCAAGTATTCACATGTATTTGAATAACATCACATTTCATATAGAAGAAAAAGAGAGAGAGAGGGGGGATGGGGGAATTTCTTGCAAACATAAAATCAAAGGTCATGCATTTGCCAGAGCAGGATTTGTGCACATCACAAGCACGAAGATATTCAGTAGTAAACACAAAACAAGATCACCACCACATTAACGGTCTAGTCCGCAGACTGTGCCCACTGGTTACCTCTGTCTAGCGAAGATCCAATCATATACAAGGTAAAGGAAAGACAATTGGTTAAAAGGGAACACAGAATAATGATACATAATTAGCAAAGATGTTGAAATCCAGGTGGTTGGACATCATAAATTCTCAGTGGTTGCAGCTGTGCTAGACAGATGGCTCTCTCACACCAGGGACAGTAAACTGACTGATGTTACTGTTGTGCCGATTTGAAATCCCTTAGCTTACAAATGTACGTGTATATGAGAACAGCCTGAGTATTTCCTTTTATGACTTCAGCACATGAACCTATACTTTGTGGTAAATGGTTGAGTTGATATTAAATTATTCTTGTAAGGGTGCCAAACATATGTATTGGTGAAAGGAAATAAGTATAGATCCAGTGAGTCACCTAACTTGCTAGAAAAACCATGCAAGCTTTAAACATTACTACTTATGTAGAGAGTTTAAGTATAAGAATGCACACATGTATACATGGTGTAGGTAACGTTCAGTCTTCTGACTCAGGTATTATGAACATGGGCTTATGGGTTATTAAAAGAGTGTGGCAACTGCAGTTTAATACCAAAAAATGCAAAATCATGCACTTAGGACATAAAAACCCAAAGACTCAATATTTCCTTAATGGCATTACATTAGAATCTACCGAGGAGGAAAGGGATCTAGGAGTCATTATTTCCAGTAACTTGAAGGTAGCCAATCAATGTAACAAAGCAATGAAAAAGGCAAGTCAGATGCTTGGTTGCATAGGGAGAGGAATTAGTAGCAGAAAGAGAGAAGTAGTGATGCCCCTTTATAAATCATTGGTACGCCCTCACCTAGAATACTGCGTTCAGTTCTGGAGGCCATATCTCCAGAAAGACATAAATACATTAGAGACTGTGCAAAGAAGAGTAACTAAAATGGTCCATGGCCTTTGTAACAAATCATACCAAGAAAGGCTAGAGGAACTAAACATGTATAGCTTGGAGCAGAGAAGGGAGAGGGGGGACATGATAGCAGCTTTCAAATACATCAAGGGTTGTGACCAGCTAGAGGAGGGTACCATTTTTCAAAAGAAAAGGTGTAATAGAACACGAGGGCATGGATACAAACTGGAGGGTGGTAGATTCAAAGGAAATGTGCGGAAAAATTACTTCACTGAAAGGGTGATAGATAAATGGAATATTCTCCCATCTGAGGTGGTTGAGGCCAATACAGTAGAACAATTTAAACATGCTTGGGATAAATATAAGGGTATCCTAAATTGTAACCCCAATTGAGGGTAAATAGGGTCTAGGGTCAGTATAGTTTTCAATAAACAAATGGGCAGACTAGATGGGCCATGTGGCTCTTATCTGCCGTCACTTTCTATGTTTCTATGTT
This sequence comes from Limnodynastes dumerilii, assembly GCA_011038615.1. Taxonomy (NCBI): domain Eukaryota; kingdom Metazoa; phylum Chordata; class Amphibia; order Anura; family Limnodynastidae; genus Limnodynastes; species Limnodynastes dumerilii. Next base: position 673,649 of record WWET01000434.1, on the reverse strand, counting down.
TCTATGTAAAAGCAAAGTGAAAAACACTAGTTTGACTTCCTAGGGGTCTAAATAATATATATAAAGCTCTGCCAGCTATCACCAATGCTATAAAGCAGTAATCTGATAACCCCTGGAGTGCCACAGGTAGGCTTTATATAGGCTTAATATATTTGTTTCTTAAATGTTTTAAAGCTGCTATTCTCAAACTGTGAGAGGCGACCCTGAAGAAGGTCACACCCAAATCTTCATGGGGTCACTGTTGACTGACTGATGAGCGGTTACTATAAAGCCACACTTGCACATATCCCTGGCTCCTAATAAAACCATCCAAAACCCTTCATCAAACCATGTAGTTAATGTAAACACTGCCCAATCCTTATAGGGTCAGCACAACAGACGGGGGTTCCCAATGTCTCCGAAAAACCAACCGAAAATATTACTGGCCGGAAGCATTTTCTGGACCAGTTTGTCAGTGTTCATACAAATTGGTTCAGAATACAAAGTACATAATTATCTGGTCAATCAGCCAATCAATATGATAATTAATGCGTACCTAGCTCTACACCCTGTCTAGCGATCTATGGACATTGTCAATGTAGTCAGCGCTGGGGGATGGCACAGAAGAGGTGCTCTCCTTGCTCTCTAGGTACCTCTAGCTCAGAAACGCAATGAGTAACATGATGTCCAATGTGTAGGATTGTCACTTTGCGGAAATCTAATCATTCATAAGCAAAGTATTATTAATTTTTGTAGACCCTTTTTTACTATTAATCAAATTTGTAGGGGGAAAAAGGTTATTTCTATTTTCTAATGTAACTTAATTATCACCAAGTAAAATGGCCTTTTAGTTTTTCTTAAATAAAATATTAAAAGTAGTTTGAATAGCAGTTAAATTGTATAAAGTACTAAAAAAAATAAAAAAATAAAAAGATTGTTTTGTTAGTATATATTTTATTTCTAAAGAAAAAATGTTTTCTATCTTTTGCACAGCAGTTCATTGAATTAAGTCATAATATAATTTTTATTTAATGTGTAATACTTTTAATGTAATATCTGATCACTGGGATGTTCTCGGTTTTGTATAGCAGTTGCTAGTGTGCTCACTGTGTTATATAGCAATCATGGTCACTGGTGTGCTTTCTGTATTGCACCCCAGAGCAAAATAGCTTGAGAATCACTTGCTATTTTTTTTTTTTTTTTTTACTGTGTTCAGCAGTGCTGTAAATAAAAGTAAAAATGTATGTTGTGATATGTGGTTGTGGCATAGACTGTGTACAGACAAGATAATTGACTTGTGGGTGATAGGCAGACAAAAGGAAGAGCCTAATGTTTCTATCAGTGGTTAAAATAGGTATTGGCTCAAACTACCCATTATCCACTAATGAACAATGGTTGAGCTATGTTCTATCTGAGAAGTGTAAGTCTGAAGCATAGAACAGCATTAAATGAGCCCAACTCTGGCTGATTCCTGACATTAAACAGGAAAAGAGGATGTCTAAAAGCCAAAGTAAAGGATAGTATTAATTAGAGACAGAAACTACTTTCACCTTTGTATTCATGTGTGGACTGTATGCCTAACATAGGTTTAATGTATTAATGTAAGGGGGACTAAGGGATATTATTTTATTATTCCTTTCAATAAGACCAATTCCACATATATCTTATACTTCAGAATAATACAGCTAAAGAGAGAGAAGAAAGTAGTTGTAACAGGATGTGGATAACACTGCTGGCTGCCAGTTATTACAAGATTACATAGCTCCTGGTCACTGTCTTGTTAATTTGCACCAGTTGCCATGGTATCCAACTTATTCCAATACAACTCCTACACCTTTAGTATAGGAGATCTCTCTAACAACCAGTAACCGACTGTCAGGGCCACCAGGACTATAGTCCCGAGCTCAGACAGAAAGGGGGCCAAGACGTCTCAGGCTCCATTTTCTGTCCATCTGGGACATTTGTGGATAGATATACAGAAACTAGTAGGAATCAGCGATATACTCACTGTATATTGACTATTTCTACTTGTATCCATCCCTTGCAGGCTGTACTAGAGTGCCGATACGCAGGGAGGACTTTCCTGCACATCAGCCCTATGTAATTCGCTTCTGTTATTAGCATTCTACCCGGCAAAGTGCGGTGAGTTCCAGCTCTTCCAGCTGCCAAGACTCCGGCACGGTAATAGGCCGCTTAATGTCAGGGAACCACTCAACAGGGCGCGGAGTCTAACTTGGGACTGGTTTTCACTGAATGCGCCATTGGGTGTCGCGACCCACTGGTTGTCCTGCAGACAAGCCTAACCTCACCATCAAAGGTTTTAGCAAAAACCAGGGCCCAGTTAGACTGCGCACCCTGGTGAGTGGAGATCCAGCCAGAGGGCGTGCTTTGCCAATGAGAACGGCCCTTTTCTGTCAGAGCCGTTTTGGACACTCAGTTTTAAGTAGGTATCAAAACAACTGTTTCTGCCCCACGGAGTGAGGTATGCAAAGATCAATAGAAGTAATCACCAGCACCAACTGGTGAGTACTTCCTCAACCTTTATCCTAATACTCACCCTAACCCTCCACTTCCGTTTCCCTAACCCTCCCTTCCCTGCAGCCCAACCCTAACCTTCTATGTTTTATCCCATCCCCGCAGCCTAAACCTAAGACTATGTTGCATCTTCTCCCCACAGCCTAACCCCAAGTCTCCCCTTCTAAACTCCATCCTCTCCCTGTAGCCTAAGTCCTTCGGGTCTTGCGTCATTTGTGGATGTTGTAAAACTAATTAACGGGTAAGTTGTTGAAAAATAGATACGCTATTCTTACCCAATCATTATTAAAAAATTATTTACATCTACGAAATAGAGATAGCCAACAACTAGCTGTCGGATGTCTGTATGTCGCAAATGTGGATGTAGACTATTTTGTTACCTTTGAATTAAATGCGTTTTGATAGTCGTGCAAACAAGTCGCAATCATTAATAAGTTGTGAATACTCCCAACAAACTTATTGCACCTTCAGTGGAGTACATTTTTCAGTTTGATAGTTTTAAAAACTTTTGAGCCTAAATTTTCATCATGAATGTATGATTTTTAAAGCATATGATTTTTTTCCAAACAGATTTATAAAAAATAACTGTTATTTTTCTTAGCTGTGCATTCCTTTTGACCTGTATTTTGATATACGATCATCTTCAAGATATATTTTGTTACTGAAACTAATGAGAGCTATGAAGATCACCTGACAGCTTGGAATAACACGTATTTCAATGCTCTGAACAATGGCTAGGAGAACGTTAAGCAAGCCGATCCAATCAGTTTCATTACATTTCAGGCTATTTATTGAAAGCCTAGAGAAATTTCTGTAACAAAAAAGCAGGTTACTGCTATTTCAATTTATGAAAGCCTTTGATCAACGGCTTTGCTACAGCTTTAAAAGAAGAGCAACACTTTGAAATTGTGCAAAGATAGCAAAGTAGTATTTTCCCATCTGCAGAACCAGATTTTCACAATATCTGACGATCTTTCTACCTCTGATTTGGTCAGTCTGTTTTGGAATATTTTCATTACTTCACACAACATGGCTTATGCTTTGTCAAAGCTTTGCAACTTGCAGGATTCCATTTTTGTACCAGAGTTGGGGTGCACAAAATTTCTGGGCAAAATTGGAAGTCTGTAATCACAAACCACATCTAGACTTAGACCACTTATGAAAAGTGGGCATTTACCAATCACTTTTGCACGAGAACAAATTTTCCAAGATGGATTTGAACCAATTAAAAAGTTTTTAAGGTGGGGTCCATGGATCATATCTCCATATAAGTGAGGGCAGCACTTCTTGCCAGCACAGAAGGCTGGATTTAGTAAGGGGTTCAGCATCGGATCCCAGCTACATGTGTGCTCAGAGCACAGAGCATAATGGCATCAGAAGTCTGGATCCGGTCCCATATGAGGTGTGTGCATCACCAAACAGTACTACTATGCACTACTAAAGCAGGTGTGATCATGAGATGCTATTCATATTGATGCACAAGTAAGCGAGGCCTCACTAAGACATTTGGCCTCTTATAGCTAGAGTTACAAAATTATGAAATCACCCAACAAGGACATCCCAATGTCTATAATCACTATTCCTCAATTTAACGTGTCGAGACCACTGACAATCTGATTTGAACAATTTGACCCTCCATATGAAAGATCATACTATGAAAATATGCATGGTCTTTAAGAACTTCTAGTTTCTAGTAAATTCTACTAAACTTTCAAATTTCAATTTTAAATAAGCAAAAAGATCAATTAAATAAAAAGAATCAAACAACTCCATCTTTATGTGCAACACATAATGCTATATTTTCTCTCTGAGGAAATCGTCTGTGTGATGGAGAAAAGTGCAAATGCATTTTAATCCTCTTAAACAAGCTTCATTACTAATTGCAGACTTTTAATGCAATATTGACATCGACCAAAGAAACTTTGGCTTGGCTTACATTGTAAGTATAACAATTTTCCCTGTCAAACAAGCTTTCTTTGCACCAGAACATCGGAATGCTAATTATCTCATTGCAAGGTTTGTTCTTTGAGTGAACTTATCTACTGATCAAAGATATTTTAACTTTATCCTCATATTCAAATGTGTATTGCACTGGATCTTCGGAGTGCCTATAACTACTCTGAGATGAGTTTCTGTTACATCTTGCCTACTAATCAAAGATATTTTAACTTCATTCTCATATTCAAGTGTGTTTTGCACCAGATCTTTGGAGTGCCTATAACGACCTCAAAATGAGTTTCTGTTACATCGTTCCATCAAGTATTAATCCTCCTACATATTACTATATTTAATTTTTTGATATATGCACTTTACTTGCTGCTAATGTAAGTCTTACTGTTGAAATTACACTTGTTATATATGATATTATGAAGCATCATATTTCATTGATTTTAATGCTATTTGTTAGTCATTATCAATAAATATCTAATAGAATCTAATTAGAGGGAAAAGAAGACAGAGTGGTCAAGAAAAAGCAGACAGAGGGACAAGAAGGGAGAGAAGACAACAGAAAGGTAGAGAACAGACGGAGAATAGCAGCGGGGGGAGAAAAAGAAGCAGGGAAAAGGTAACATTTTTTATTTCTTTTATTTACAAGATGTGGATTTATGAAGAACTACGCAGCTGTTAGCCTAGTACCCCTGCCTACATTTTTCTTATTTAAAACCCTCCACAATGATACGTTTGACCTTATAGTGCTGGCTATATTTCTGTCCATTTTGTGACTGTCACTGATGCAACCATATTCAATAAAGGCTATGCTTCCTAACCATCTATAATGCATATGACCTCTGTCTTCCACAAGCTAGGATCTTAAATATAATGAAAAAAATTGGCACCTTTCTAGTGCTGTTTTATGGCTTACACTTTCTGGCTCTTCCCAAAAAAAAACAAAAACAGACAAGTCCAATTTTTCTTTCATTACATATCAAATTACGACATGCTATCACTGAATACCAACACAGCATCAAGGTGGAGTGGGGGAAGGGAGGTCATTGGAGGTGTTAAGTGCCAGAGACACAGACTGAAGTAGAGATTTAGAAGTGGCAGAATGAAAGTAATATAATAGTAAATGAAACGATGAGAGATGTAGTGGTACGACATATCGCTGTATACAGGTTCACCTCACTACTCAGACATTTAGGTATTTGTAAAATGTCTCGTCAGTCTTGATAAAGAAATAAAATTATATAGAAATATACATCACAGTGACAGTACCCCAATAATGATCTCTAATGTCAAATCATTAATAATTACTGATCCTGTGACTTTATGGCTTGTATAAACATGTACTGCTCCTTAGCATATTCTTATTACTTAGGTGGGCAGCACTGCACATTCAGCACTAGGACCACATAGCTTTAAGTATGAAACAGATTTAAACTTCAAAATCAACGGTCACAAAAGCAACATTATTATTTCAGCTGTTTAATTTAAAACTAATGTCAATGCACAGGTATGGAATCCATCATCCAGAATGCTGGCTACAGAATACATATTCAAGATGAGGATTAAGGTTACATTTAACAAATCACAGAAATGTCTCATGGTTTTCATAATAAGACTCCAGATAACACGTTTCATACCTGTACATCTTCAGTCTAAAGTCTATATATAGTATATTGTTACATGAATCCTCGACAAGTATCAAATACTTTCACACACTGTGAGAATATTTAACAATACCTGAACATTAATGTACACATTTTAGATATTACAAAAAAATTTATTTTCTCAAGTTAAACAGTGTACAAGTGACAGAGAATATTAATTATGTATATGTACAGTTTACAAGGAAATCACTCAGGACCGAAGCCAAACTTCCATGCTGACTGTATGCAGAAGTACAATTATCCGATGTATTCTGCAGATCCGCCCATCCAGACATCTGTGCAAGCACTAAACTAATTTCTTCCCTTGCAAACAGACATCCCATACCTTAATACTAATTCCCATCCTCACCTATGAGAGCAAACCAGCCACGTATCTGAAACATAATTTGCCAGAAGTCTGGGCAGGACAGACTGTGGTCCGCCGATGCATATGCACACAAAACAGACATTCAATCTGGCCGCACATAAAAGAGGGGAAAGTTGGAGGTCTGGATTCGGTCCTTTGTAAGTAAATGAACAGCTTTAGCGTCCAGCACTTTATTTAGGCTCAGGCAGAGATGCAAATATTTAATTAAAACATTCCAGTTTCAACCCATGCAAGCAAACTGGATTAATTTCATTAAATCATGTCAGGCAATGCTGCATCATTCAGGAAGCTTTAACACGTTGATCTTAAGCAGTGACTACGAAAATTCGGAGTTTAAACATTTGAAGAGATAAACTCAGAAAAAAAATATTTTAATATTTCATAACATATTGTAGCAATATAAATCAAGTAAACAAAATAGAATTTTAAGATTTTAAAAAAATCCAAAAAGGATTTACATTTTAAAAGAGTTCTGTAACAATGGGATTTAATCACGGCTTAAGATTCAGATTATACATTCAATCGAAAATCACTTCCTGTACCAGTATTGGTAAATGTATATTTGCTGGCACATTATATCTTAAATACAGTTTCAGTGTGCGCGTGCGCGTGTGTACCCCTAATAACACAGAATCCCTATCTAGCCCTAAAATATCCTTATCTCTTTTATAATGTGGTATTAACATACATTGGAAGATAATGGAAAAAAAATAATGGAAAAAGAAAGTGCAATTATCTCAATAAGGTCTCACCCCAAAGGGAAATTTAACTTAAGATGAGTATTCCAATTCCTATCCCATCCAACCTCTGGCCATCCAGTTGTTCCAACATTAGATAAGTGTGTACACCTGCTACATCTAATCCTGTTTGTCTGGTTGGGTCAAGTGATTTTTTTAAATATTTTATCAGAAGACCCAACCACAATTCACCCTTTCAAGCTATATACTTCCATGACTGCACTGTCCAAATCTTCTTCTGATACTGACATCATGTAGCACCACCTTTGGGAGTAGTAAGGCGGAGATTAGAAGAGTGTGTAGGTGAGGCAATCAGTGAGGCAGATAGTAATAGCAGATGCATGTCAAAAGTCTTCTGTAAAATTGGACAAATGTATGCATGGATTGGGTGCTGTTTCTGCAAGTTTGGTCTACTACAGAATTGTGTAAATAGTCTGGTCTGGAGTTGGACCTGAAGAGGATTAGACAAGTGTGTACCCAGACTAAATGTCACACTCATGTTTATAATATAGTACATCAAATTTTATTTTAGAGATGTTTTCCTCTATAGCTTAAAGATGGGTTCACACCTATCCAATTACCATGCCAATCAAATGATTTGGTTTGTAGTGATAAAACAGGTCACTTCTGTTATTTGGTTTCAAAAGTCGCCTAAACGTCCACCAATGGAACCATGTCAGACAAACGTGGGCAGCAAACATACATATCTGTGCAGTGTGTAATGTCACAATAGTTTCAGCAGATCAATAGGAGAGATCATGTTGGTGAGGCATCGGATGTCATGTATTACTGCATAGGTATGTACCCAGCTTTAAGCTTCTGAAAATCTTAAAAACTTCTCTTCCAAAACAGAATCAATACAGAACAGGGTTTGTAACACCTACACATGGGACAGGAGATGTACATGACCTACAACCTCACTAAAGGTAGCTGTCCTTATAGAAATATTCATTAAACTAAACAGGTATTACTAACATAATAGATAATCCCTAAACTATTTGCAGAAACAGGTCACCTGCTTCACTTTCAGCATAAAAAGGAAAACTTAAATTGCATAAACAAGCACCTCCCTGTGCAATCACTGATTAAAGACATCCTGGACTGGAAACAGGAGTTTACATTCTGGGCTGTGCAGCAATGTCAATCACCATAAGACTACGTCTGTTTAATATTCAAGCATTTTATAATAAATGAAGTTAAAACAAGTTTCCCCACACCCAAGAAACCGGAGGTAGACATGTACAGAGTAACCTCCACTGCAAAGGATGAAATAAATGAGGATAATACAGGGAGGAGCAGATACTCCATCATCCAGTCTCCAGAGTTGGCCATGATTGCATCTAGTGAGAGAAAAGGCAGTGAGCTGCCAGGAACTCCACTTATCCTTATAAATTACTTCCTTTTAATATTGTATTTTATACATTCATCAAAATGTTTCATGTTTTAAAATAGAAGGATGGGGGGATATAAGTGATTTATTGGCTTATGCCCCCTTTTGGAATGCAAGAAAAGTACCTTCAACTACAGAGAAACTATATAATGACAATGAAAACGATATGCACCCAGCATCTGGTTCATAGAATCAAAAGGTACTGGCTAAGAATCAACCCATGCTTATCTATTCAGAATCTTTAAAAGTATTTTAAAAGAGCCCTAATTATGTATCCTTACCAAACTTCATATCAGTGAAAGGCCACATGCATCTCCCCAATCCCAAACTCTTATAATATTTTACATATTTTAGAGGAGGTAGCATTATCAAAGGAAGAGGTGTAATAGAACACGAGGGCATGAATATAAACTGGAGGGTGGTAGGTTCAGAGGAAATGTGCAAAAAAATGACTTCACTGAAAGGGTGAAATAAGTGGAATAGCCTCCCATCTGAAGTAGTTGAGGCTAACACAGTAGCACAGTTTAAACATGCTTGGGATAAACATAAGGATATCCTAAATCTACTAAATCACACTAAGTTGAGGGTAAATAGGGTCTACGGTCAGTATAGTTTTAAATAAACAACTGGGCAGACTGGATGGGCCATGTGGCTCTTATCTGCCGTCACTTTCTATGTTTCTATGTTGCATAGAAAGGGGGAGACTAAGGGGGTATATAGTACAGGAACTAAATTTAAAATCACCATAATAATGTACATTAGTGTAATGTCTTTTTCTAACCTTTACCAGGAAAATGCCAAACAATTTCACTGGTTGCTAGGTGCTAAATGCTTACTGAGCACCAGCTTTTATGCCATCTTTCATTGTCTCTTATAATATACTTAATCATTGAGGAATTTTAGTTTATTGCAGGAAAAGCTTTTTAATTATAAATGTTAGGGCTTTAGCATCCAAGAGATGAGAAAGCTGCATACAAGTACATGATTTTCTAAAATGGATTCAACTGTTAATTCAAGCTTCCTGTTATTGCTTTAAAAGGAAATGTTTATTAATGGATTTCTATTTGATTCTACTATTCATAACAGCCAAGCACTAAGTGGTAATAGCGTACATGAATCACTATTAGCATAATAATCTCCATAGTATGGACAGTGAAACTAAATTAAATGTTATTTGGTCATAAATCTGCCACTATATGCTTTTTTTTTTTCATTTAAAGAATGAGCTAGGTGGGGAAAACATTTTGGCAGTAATGATTTATTTCTATCTATCTTCTACTGCTACTTTAACTAATCATCAAATCCAGAATTTTCTTTATTTTAAAGTCTTTTCCTATGTTGTTTTATATAACATGACTTTAAAGCTTTAAGAGGTTGTTGCTACTGCAAATAGTTTTAAAGGGCCAGATCCAGAGCTACGCTTTTACTACGCTGCGTACTTTCGCTGGCGTACCCTCGACGCACTCCCCTCTCATGTACATATTTTGTCCGCCTCACACTTAACCAAACCCTACCTTAACTTTACGCTGCGTGACCACTAGCGGACAGACTTCACACAGGTAGCTACGCAGCTAGGCACGCCCATACTGTACGATTTAAATGCTTCATCCCGCCTTTGAAGCGTAAATACAGGTGGCGTATGGCTGGCCTGGCACGCCCCTTCGTAAGTTGATACGCTACTGATACGTGACTGCCCCTTACCCTATGCGGCGCAACATCTGCCGTGCGCATGCGCCGTAAGTACTAATGTGTGAATTTACGCTAGCGGCTAGCATAAATTCACTTGTGGACGTTGTTAGGGATCTACCCCAAAGTGCTGAAGCACAATATTAAAACAATTACAATAGTTAAAAGTAATTTTTTATATATTCTGCACATTTCATTCCAAATGGCAAAAGTGAGGCTGCAATAAACAGCTATAATCCCTTAATGTATATTCCAGTTCCCAGCAACCGCACCGAGATCACACCATGTATTTATATATTGCTAATATCTTTATGCAACACCGTATAGCTGTAGTATGTTTATTTATGAATATCAAAGCAATTTATAGAAAAGAAAAATCTCTTGCAGGGACTTAAAACTGGCTAAATAAATCCTGTTGTAATTTCTCTTATCTTTCTACTTATAATAAAAATATTTATGTGACTAAAAAGTTAAATTCCCAAAATCTTTAACTTAGAATTTAGATAAGTTAAAAAACTTCTTCCCTACTTAATTGGCTTCACATGGCCTCTAGTGGCTACAAGTAGAGTTATTAGTCTAAGCTCTTTTAAATACGAGGAAGGTGAACCAGAAAATTCTTGTTATATTAGCTCTTATTATTTTGGTGCAGGATAGAATAGCAGGGCTTTCCCAGGTTCTTCACAACTCATCTATGTTAGCTGCATTAAGTAAAGCTGAAATAAGAACAGGGCAAACAAAATAATCATCTGCAAAATAAGTCCAAATAGCACAGTAAAATCTATAAGGGGAAGAAAAAAACATGTTTTGTGAAAGTTGCAGGATAGTGTGTACAAGCTAAATTCATATTAATGGTGTGGTGATCATTTAGCCGTATCCCTTCTTCTGTAGAGGTAAGGATGCTCCCATGTGACCCTGAGTAGTGCAATTTAAAAATAAAGTTATGCATGCTGATGAATACTTGTACAACTAGCACTTATTATATGTTCAAACTAAAGGCTTAATCATGACTATCTATACGACTCTCTTCACAATCACATAAGACTAGTCTGGGAACACAGAAGAGTAAGCAATGAGGTTTAATGTTAATTTAAAGGTTTAATAAGAGAATCCAGAACTGCATTACATCTGATTCTAACCAAATGACTCTACTATGATGCCCATAACTACAAACCACATGCAAGCATCGCAAATGTGTATTACATAGCAAATATCAGGCAGGCAAGGGATTCTGGGCAATGGCTATGCAAATGTAAATGGTTATTGGCAAAAGTCAATCATGTATGTATATTGCTGGCCAGCAAATCTTGACATTTTCTACAACGATATCTAGTGGAGTCAACTCTGTTTGGTGGAGCGCAGGCAGTCTGCCCCTTTATTATGATGCACAATATTGATGTTCAGAAGCAAACACATGCTATTATCAGTACCTGCCAGAAATCCTGATGAGAGGGTTGGGTAAGGTGGTAAGGTTAAAAAGAAGATAGAAAAACCAGGTAATGTTTGGTTATACAAGCAAAGGGAAAAGACAGAAACAATTGATAAAATGAAAGGAAAAGGTTAAAGTCATGGATTAAACAGAACTAAATACCACAGCAACACAAGGCAATGGAAAGTATAACACAACATAGAACATGTTACCTGCAATAGCAAATGTAAATCAAAAATACAGATTAACAATACTTACATTTAAAATACTAAACAGTTAATTAAACTTTTTTTTCTTTAATGTAACCCTGGTAATTACAGGAAGAGACACAAGGGCACATCAAAATTTTCATCATTTAACTATGCAGAGGAAGTCATGTGGGTAATTATCGGACTAAACGTAAGCTTAACAATCTGCATTCTATTTGAACAGCCCACACTAAACAAGCTATAACTATAAATGTACAGTGGTTATCCAAAACATGTAAGCTACTTAAAACAGAGTGCCCATATATACCCACCATGTAAACTATACATTTAGTTACAATGCAGATTTAGTTACAATGCAGGACTGCACAGAGGCTAGCACAATTTTGTGTCTGATCCTCTGTTTCATGTTATGGACCATCCCAAGTAATGCTGTATTATACTGAGAAATCACAATTCATACAGTCATGGAGGATGATACCAAACAATAGTTCTGGGTAAATTCATAAGTCAAAAAAAGGACATAAGACATGCTATAAGCCATACATTTAAAAAAAATATTTGAGAGAGATTACTGAAAAACAATACATAGAAATTTATTGCAGTGGCTTTTACAAAAAATTTGAATTTCTTTCATAGCTTTCTAAGATGAATAACATTATAAATAAAGGAATAAAGGGCCCCAATACTAGTACAAATGTAACAATGTACATTGAACTCAAGTCATTCCATAAAAATATATGCCTTGTGTTTATTTAACTTAACTAATAAAATGGTCGGGAATTAAACTGAAAACCCTAAATCAACCCCTCCCCCCTCAATGTTCTTTATTACAGAGACAGGTAATATCACTAATAGACAACGATTTAAAAAGAAAACGCAGAAAAGACCTATAGCTAAGAGTTGAAGTTCAATTAGAGTTCAATCTATACACCATGCTGCTTCCAGGCTCATCCTCCTCTCATGTCGCTCTACCTCGGACTCTCCTTTATGTCAAACCCTTTACTGGCTTTCTGTCCGCTTCAGACCTCTCTCTTTAAAATCCTTAACCTGACCTTTAAGGTCATCTCCTCATCCACTGTTTCCTATTTCTCTTCCCTCATCTCCATGCACACCTCTTCCCACCCTCTCCATTCTGCTAACCACAGCTGTCTGACCTCCCTACTGATCACCACATTTCATGCCCGTGTCCAGCACTCCTCCCGTGCTGCAACTCTGTACTGGAATGATCTCCCTTCTTAAGTCAGACTCTCCCCTAAATTGCAGGTCTTCAAGCGCTTACTCAAAACACACCTGTTCAGGCTAGCCTACGCCTCCTCCACTTAACATCCTCACTGCATCCTACATCTATTCCTTCTTTTCCTTTCTTCCTTCTCCTCCACTCACACCAGCAGTCCACGTCCTTCCCTCTCCTTATGTCCTCTGTAAGTTCATCCCTCCCACTTAGTGTGTTAGCTCACGTGAGCAGGGCCCTCCATCCTAGTGTTGTTCCCTACTCTACCACTCTCCCCTCCCTTCGTATCCTCTTGTCCTTTGCCACCCTTTTACCCCATCCCCATGTGGTGGCTCCTTCAAAACCACTCTCACTGTGCTCAATCCCCTCCTCCCTGATCTGCCAAGCTTGTCATCTCGCATTTTGCCTTGCTGGCTATGCTTGCTTCACTTATTGTATTTTTGTGATATTTTTATATTTATATTGTATTTTATTTTATTATGTACTATGCTGTCCATCCCTACCCTGTATGTCTGTACTGTATTTTGTTGTATTATGTACGGCGCTGAAGACACCTTGTGGCGCCTTATAACAATACTAACACTGCATTTTGTAGAATCATAATCAAGTTATTTTAGTTTTTTACTAACATTGGACCAGATCCTGATTTAATAGGGTCTTGTTATAGGATGTGATCTTAATTATCATAAGTTTGAGGGTAGGTTCCAACTATTAAATCTGGATGCGGTCCTCAATGTATACTGGGCAGTGACAGAAGAAGGATATGATGTCATAGAAACAATGTATCTTACTTTTAATGAAATATTATGTCATGCATTGAAGGCTATATAGCCAAACTAGGCTTTAGTTACATAAGTTTAACTGGATAAATGCAATATTTTACTTATGTTTCTTTCTTTCATTTTTTAACTTATGAAATGGGTAGCTTCCAATAAATAACATTTTATACAGTGCAATAATCCTATTTATGACAAAACCCAAAGCCAGAATTGACAGGGTTTATTAAAAGTATTTGGTAGTGTATGGCAGAAAAGAGCTAGCTCTCATACTCCATATCTGTTTTCTTTCAGTGCATGGGCACAAAGTGCTTGTAGTACAGAATATGAAAGCACCAGAGCAAATTTAAGATAAGTAACACAAGCATCTGTCAACAACATTTCAACCTCGCGGGTACTACAGACAGCTGGTGTGTGTAGCTCAATATCACTGGCCAATCAAAGAACTCAATAAGACTACAGCTGATTATTGGGAAAATAATTAGCATTTATTCAAATAATTATGTACACAGCTGTTTATTTTTAATAAACCCTAGCGTGTAATTCGCTAGGGGAAACATTGAAAATAACCCAAGGAACTGTTCATTATAAAATACATTTCTTACAATGAAAAATTAATGGGTTAGTGACCACATTAGATTCTTTGAGAGTGCCTTCAGAAGAGGTTCCCTTCAATCTTTTTCTCACACCTGTCTGGCATGTATTTATATATTGAATCCAATCTTTAATCCACAATTCATCTTCTTCAAAATTGGTCGGTGTAAATTACATTTCAGATTGATATAAAATGGCTAATTTCCTGCACTGGTAAAAGGAATAAAAATATGGCTTGGGAAAGGTAATTGCATATATTAACTTTTAATATGACAAACGATTAATTTGCCTCAGAGTAATATATATATATATTTTTCATATGGTCAGGAAGATGTTAAATTATGTATTCCTTTTTTATATCTTAAAAAGTTTTGCACGGAAATGAATAGTGTTTATTAGAGACCATCTGAAAACATCCTATGTTATAGGAATCTCCAGCTACAGAGGAGTAGCCGCAGGCCAGATTTGCCTCCATTAATCATGAAGGCTTTGTGATGAATAGATACTAGCCCCTTGGGTGGAAGTATAAAGAGCCGCCTGTAGTGGCAGTTTCTCACTATAGCAGGAAAAAATCCAGTGTCTTACAAATATTATCAGGCAGAACACAAAATAATTATTAAAACTGTACGAAACAGGAGAACTGACTGCTGAGAAAGTTATGTTAAACTAGAGGTAAACTTCTTAATAGTAATATGTGTTGAATGCATTTTATTAAACAAATAATGGTTTTATACAATTAAGACTATTTTAAGGCAGCGTCTTAAGGCAATGGATAATAAAGCACAAAAACAAGCCCAAAGTGTTGAAAAATAAAAATAAATAAAATTTGATTCTAACTACTTTTAGATCTTATTTTGTGTAGTAGACTTTTTCAACATGTGCATTAAGTTTATATAGCGTGAGAGTTTAACCAAACCTTTCATTATATGGGGTGTGTAATAAAACTCAAACAGTTAAAAAGTTTAACAAATATCCTGTTGGCACAAAATGACCAACAGGTTTAACATGTGGACTCACTGGGCCCAATTAAATTGACCACGAAGACGTGCGTCTATTCCCATCTATTATGGTAAGTAAAATTTACTGATGCTAAAAAATAAAAAAAAGCACTGTGACCAGACATCAACGTGAGTTAAAACGGGCCAACTCTATCCGAGAAAATATCACACTGTTCGTGCTGTGTTCGTAACCCTAACCCCAACCCTAACAGTAACCTCCTAACAGCAGAAAGGAGACTAAAGCAGCAGGACCCAGCACAAATTGGTCAACCTGGTACCCTTGTCAACATAATACATACTATTTTCTGTAGTTGCTGACAATAATATAATTGACCTTATGGTATTATTGTCAACATTTTGACTATCTTACCAGTAAGCATAACTGCCAACATTATAGGGTTGGCAGGACACCTAGGTTTACTTTGACTTCAAGCACTTCCTAAGCAATGTTCAATGACAGTAAAACGCATAATTATATGTTATATGTGGATCAACAACATCTAAGAAGCCTGGTCAAGAAAAGCAAATACTGTATGGAAGAATCACGTAAAATATTTTTACCTTTTCATATGTGTGTAAGATTTACTTATGTTAAATCTTTCAAAATATCAATATATAAGAAGTTGGCATCCAAATCACAAACGTTATGCATAGCTTATACCATCACTAATGGTACAAAATTCATCTGATTCCTTTTACAGTACTGAATTGCAGAAATCAGTAAACAGTGTTAGATTAGTGCTGAGACAATTCTGTCTAAATGGTTAATACAAGGAAAGAAGTGGACTAGAATAGAAAACTATGCATCCTATAATGAACTCTGAGACGCAGTTTACATTTCTAATAAGATACATGTGGTTTTGCTGCTTGCTGAGGGAAAGAAAAAAACATGCACATATTAATGAGGACTGCAGAAGACTAAGCACTAGTTCAAGGACAATCTCTGCATGGCACTGCAGTGTGAAATCTTCGTTAGAGATTTCATCGTTCAAGTTTACTTGAAAGTCTTTGGAAAGAGAAAGATCAATTGAACTCTTCGAGGGCACCGTGATCAACTTTCACCTAGAGCCTAATAGACAACCTTGCAGCAACATAAGAAACGCCTGTTAAAGTAATACGATGCAAAGTATAAAAAAAAAATTCTTTGTAACACAACAGTAGAGCTAATATTTTGTATGGGCTTCGTGATTAGTTCCTTATAAAAAATGTTTTTTATTTCAAACTACTTAGTTGTGTTTAAAAATTTAAAACAGAGGGATTTCTGGATTTAAAATCAATACAAAACTGAAATTGGGTGCAAAAAGACTTTACAAAGGTCAAGCTATTGCACATTTGTTGATGGTACACAATCAGGAAGATTAACAAAAGCCTGATGTGTCACTGGATGCCTTGAGAAAGCTCTTTTCTCGAGCGAAACGCGCATCTGCGTTTTGCATGTGGGGAATTGTTTTCTTTGCCCCAAATATATTTATATCTAATATTACACCCTTAACTTTAGTTTAATTACTGGCTTGTGATTCTTTAATACATCTTCCTCCTGTGAGAGGATTTATTAAATTAAATAACACGCTTGTTTGGCACGCAGGTTAGCTGCGCCATTTGATAAGTCATCTCTATACTTTCATCCATATTTCTTCCCTGTGAGACAATTTGCTACATTGTAGATTTTGCTCTGGTCAGCACGCCGGCTAGATGGGCCGTTTTAAGAGCATAATTGTCACCATTTTATGTAACGGAGACATTTGTTATCTCCTCACCATTTATATACTATTAATTTGTACTATATTGGGAGCTATAATTTGCTC
>WWET01000434.1:620031-634964 GCA_011038615.1 Limnodynastes dumerilii | reverse complement strand
ATATATATATATATATATATGTAAGCTGTGAACGTGACCACAAGACCAGCAGCCACTATTGACTATGGCAACTTTTCTCCACTAAGTAGGAACGTTTACTAGATATGCAGGTAACAAGGGCCTGAGTCGTAAAAGGAATTGTTCAGGAATCCATTCTTCGGACACATTTCTGCAGTGTCCATAAAACAACCTAGGTAAAAACAATCATATTGATGATGCTAGACAACCAGCAAAAGTTATAGCAAGAGGCAAATATCAATCCATACGTTTTATAAAAAAATATTGTATTCTGGAAAGGTCAACAATCCAAAGCTCCTGATTGAGCAAAATCCAAAGACAACATCAATATATGGAACGGGTCTATTTTGCAGAAAGAAAACAGTGTGAGAAATCCCAATACACTAAGCATTCCCCAGTATATATTCTGAAGCAGAGCCCAAGGTGGGGCGGTATACAGGGGGTAAGCAATGTCGTCACTTCTCTCACTGATTTCATTGCAAAGCTATAAATCTCCGTTCACTTCTATTATTTCTATGTTTCCATACCACCACTTCTGAAGTTTGACTTCAACCATTGATCAGAAGGATATAATTCTTTGTATACACAGGACCATCACTACACACCTGAAAACACAGTAGAAGAAAATTGCTGCATAAAGCTAGGTAAGAAAATATAACAGATGGATTAGACAGTTGGACAGATTTTCTGGGCTCCCGACAAAGTCACATCTATTAATGCCAGGAAACCATTGCAATATGAAGCAGCACTAAAGTAGGATATCTACTATTCCTCTGCAGAGTACTCTACTGAAGACAGCACCCTTCAGTTTAAAAGGGTTTGTGGTGACTTGCTCCCTATTATTGGTACAGAAAATCTACATTTGCCATCCGTAATAATTTTACAGCTTCCTCAACACTTCTAAAACATTTTCTATCTATGTAAAGAAACCGTCACCTGTATACAATCGAGCAAATCTGAAGATGAAGTCGTTTGCAATATTAAATAAGCTTCATCATTTTAGACTGGTTTGCCTTGAAGCGTACTTGGGCACCTACCCAACACTGCAGAGCAATTACAGTAAAGATCAGGAAAATGAAATACGCTGGAAACAATCACACGAGCACAGAGGCATAAACGTTAAGTGTCTTGGAGAAGAATTGGCAGGAGCTACAATAAATGACAGAGAAGTGTCTCTGTTGTTTGATACCTGTTGATGTGCCATGTTAACTGTTTTCATGCCATGTAACATAATAACGCACAAGTAGGCTATCCCAGAGTGATCAGGACACAGTTAGGCAGTAATGTGTGCACTTTATGGCTTGGAGAAACCTGTATTCTTGCTTTGCATAAGACACAATGTCTGGATCCAGACTTCCAAAAAGGGGGGTTTTGAGCTCACATAACCTGGACCGATCTGGATCCTCTAGAGTTGTGCCTTTACACGGCGGAGGCAAGACGGTGCGTGTAAAACGTTTCCGAGAACAGCAGCATCAAAAGTTTAGATTCTTTCAACAAAACAAAATCTATTCTTCAGCAAGCTTTCATTTTTATTTCTGCTCAAAAAATCATTAACTTACAATTATACACGAAATTCATTTTTAATAATAGCTTACAGTAAGTCTTAACTCAAAACAGCTAACGCAGGGTTAAAGACTAATTTACACTTTTACAGTAAGCAGAGAGGACATGGATACATAGGAGATGTATAGCACCATATAAAGTCATTTAATCTGCAAAACAATTCAGAGATTCGCCAAACTCATATGTGAACAGTGCAAAGTCTTAAGCTAAATGTTTTGCGGGTGTCTCTTCCAAATATAAATACAATAGAATACTAAATCAGAAATACAACATGGAAAAACCAGTAGCAAGACTGCGCCTTTGACCTTTCGAGCTGACATTTAGCCAAGCACTTCTTAAAAAATGGATTTCTGAAAAATACAGCTTAGGTTTCTATAAAAATACAATAATAAATACAATAACACAGACCTTGTGTGTCACCCCTCAATCAATAGAACTGTAAATAGCAAATTCAAACAAGGAAAGATGGTCCACTGCTACTGTGCCATTAAATAGTCACTAAAGCAATGATTTAGTAAGGGCTAGTTAACGAGTTACTTTGTTTAGGTACTAGCAGCTCCGCTACACAGGTGAAATTCTTCTTCTCCTCTGCATTATAAAACAACTGCAGTCCCTTCACGCTCAGAGATCTTGTTTTCCACAGGTGTTAGAATTCAATTTCACACAGTCTTCTTGGGATTCCCAGCAAATACTTTATCTCAGCTCATGCATTCAGACAGAGAATTCTCAACTATGAAACACACATAATCAAAAATAAATGAATGAAACCCCATATTAATTTCCACTCACACAAAATCAGAGTGTAACATTATTATAGTGCTTTCCTGAATTGGAAGAAATTATAAAGTAAATTATATATTAAGTAAAGATAATGGTAGCGCTACATGCCCGGTCTGTCCAGCATGTAACACTATTACCTGGTCCTCGCTCCCTCCAGCTCATCTTCCCTGGGCTCTGGTGCGTCTCTCTCAGCATACCGTCACGTGGGCATCCAGCAATTTGCTGGCTGCTGCACGCCTCTCTCCCGGTCCTGGCGCCAATCAGTGGGGATGGTTTTGACTGCTGACCAATCAATGGACAGCAGCCTCTTTTTAAGGGCAGGCAGCGCTCACTGCCACGCCAGTTATAGCGCCTGCTGCACATGCTTCCATTTCTTTCTCGTTCTTACTTCCCCTTGCCTTGCTTCTTCTGACTGTGTCCCTTCCTTTGCTCTGTTCCTTGCCTCAGTGTGCTAGTAAGTCTGTGCGAGTGTAAGCCCATATTAGTATCACTGATTGTCTTTCATTGTGGTGATTTGTCTCACTGGGTTTTTCTCTCTGTATGTCTCTGTGTTCTTACCCGCACTCATAGGAGGTGTTTGCCGGGGACTGCGACCTGCCAGTTCCCTGCCGCCAAGCCTGTTCCCACCAACAGGTGCTCCAGTGAACACCAGGCCCTGGTTAGACTCTGCGCCCTGGTGAGCATCCTCCTAACAGGTAGACAGTGTGTACAAAACGCATATGACAATGTAAAAATCTCATATTAGGTGAGCACTATCTGTCACGCTTTGTAAATGATAAGACCGTATAAGGAGAGTACAGATGTCACACAACTTACTATAAATGGGTTCCACAATGAAATGCACAACTACCACTGAAGGTAACACACTCCTGGATGCACTGATTACCTCAGACAAATATTTATGTATTCAAAAAGAGAAATATACTTACTGAAAAAGAAAAAGTATATTACATTTAAGTTACATAACCCGTAAGGGCAAGACTGCCTATCAGAGAATCCCTTAAAGATATTTATCTCCATATTTTACATGTGGGTAACACTTTTTAAAACAGTCACAATCCATGGTAAAGGTCACCATTTTCATACAGCTACTCTTATGTATACAACGGCCAATCAAACTAGCATCATTAAAAATCTATTAAGTTAGTGAACACTTTACACAAGTACACATTTATGTTACCCATTTTATTCAAGAATACAAATAATTAAAATAATGATTGCTATTAATCTGACAAGATAACAATCAGTGTCTGATTACTGTAACAGAGCTGCCCTGGATCAAACAGCAAAGACTTAGGACTTTATCTAGTTTAAGGTATGTAATGTACACTGACAACCAGGGCTGCAGAGCAGCGGGTACATATGATTGCAATGTACCAGACCATGATTGTGTGTGGTTTTAAAAATGACCATTTAACAATAAAGGGCTTTTGAAAACTAAAATGATCATTATCGTTTATTTATAAGGCACAACCAAGGGTCCCTGGTGCTGTATAAGAACACTTTCTTATCAATAGTATCCAGTACAAGACTAAGGTGTGACTAAGACTTCACAGCTTACACTCTGCCCTGGTTTTATAATGTGCAGCAATTGTACAATAAACCGTTCCATCCTGACAACTGTGCCCTTTTAAACTAGATTCCTATTATTCATTTAACTGCGGTCTATAAATTGTGTTAAAACTATAATTTTTGTAGAATATTTTCTATGTTTTTTATAAAAATTAATTAATCTGCCATGCAAATGTTAGTCATTTTACACAAAATGCATTCCTTGCCCTATAAATGTCCTTTCAGTCAGCATTCAGAGCAGGCTAATTTAGATGAATGCTGGTTAAATGCAGAAATCTCTGGAAATTGCATATCTGCAGCAGAGATTTAGAGTAATTGAAACTTAATACACACCCACACACACTGCTATTAAATGACACCAGTTGAAATGATTTGAAGTGTGACTTTTTAAATATAGGAATAAATTCCAACACCTCAAATAGTTTCATTCATTTCTCACTGCTGTGCTTCAATCCACATAATATCTTGTGTAACTACTATTTTAACTGGATTTAGGTGGTGCAATCATAAACATTAATGGAATATAAATATAGAAATTGTTTTATTTTCCCTGACAGACTGGAAAATAGGCCAGCGTGTTACAAAATGAATGCCTTTCTGCATGTCTTAAAGCATAAGGTACACAAATAGTAAACTGCCATAATAGACAATATAGATGATTAAAACCTTTACATCAATGATCATTAGCTAGAACAAGGACTGGTAATATCCATTCTTGTCTATATAGCACTTAGTGGAGAGTCGCAAACTCCAGGTATCAGGACAGAATGGGCTTTTATATTGCATAATAAGGTACTACTGGTCAGAACAAACTGACTCAACAGTGCACCATAAACTACACAAGCAGGAAACATAAAACTTAAAGTTCACAACCCTGTCTTACTGCTGTAATTCTGTGAATAAAGGAATCAGTCCCAAGGACTCCTTCCATTCCACGTTTGTCTGCAAATGGGTTGTCACTAGGTGGACTGATTTATGTAACAGCAACTGTCACCAAACCCTTTGTGTTTTTTTTTAGGCACAAGAAACACAACACTAATTAGACAATGGGGCTTTGAATCTGCAAAAATGCTAAATGTTCAATTTTCCTTTTCCGTGTGTGTATCCATTACCTCTCTCCTCTGTCTTTCTAAGCAAGTGATAAGGTACCAGACTCTACTACCTTCTAGCAGAAATGGTGGCAGAGGCCAGGGTTTGGTATACAGGATAAATAGAGCTTCTGGATGTTAGGCTGATCTGTTCACCCAAATTTGGGAATTTAATTGCAATTAATGTAATCTGTAGAATGTGGTAATGCTCTAAGTAAGTAATGAGAAAAATCATATAAGACTTAAATGGAAGTGGTAGCCCTCACACGATACTAGGTTACTGCAGAAAACCTTTGAACCCCTGATAAGCAAGCCTGTGTCAAGCTTGAGGCTGCATTTTGCAGCCTCACCTCTACATGCTCCCTCCTCTAGGATCTCCCCTGCTCGGCTCACACTTCTTTACCTCCCCTGCTAACCACCAGGTTCACCTCCTTCGTCTGAAAGGACAAACACAGACTGGCTAATCCAGCTTCCCAGTCCCATCTCGTCTGTGGGTCAACCTCTGGGCCTCCCCATCAACACTCACTCCTGTAGTGCCTAACAGGTTTTCATTTTGCATCTGGTCTCTACTGCACACAAACCTGGCTGTACCCCAGATCTATATACTGCCTTTCCAGGTTTATCTCACATCCCTTTCTGCTACCTCCAACTTGCCTCTCTCCTCCCTCAAGAAATGTATGTTTTCCAACATATATTACCTACTCCTCACCTGATTCGCACTCATGATAAACATGAGACCTTGGACCAATACAGACAAAAAGATTCATGAGAGACCATTAGAGAATTTGTAGAAAATCTTCTATTTGCATAAAGGAGAAAGCATACAAAATATATTACAGGTGGTACCTTATCCCGGACAGACTCTATCCTATGTTTCCTTCTGCCTCCCCTCTGTGCTGGTGGTCCTGCCCTAAAATTTCCTGTTTCTGGGACAGGGTCCATGCCCTGTTAGCTTCTTTTCTCCCTATCCCAGTGCCCAAGGACCCCTGTGACCTCCCCTTTCAGATGTCAACAAACACTCGGCCAAGTATATATTCACAGCCACCAAAAGTCGTATAGCTAAATCTTGGCAAATCTGTCCGACGTTAGCCCTCACTAAGAAAAAAAATAATGAATTCCTGAAATTATGTGCCTCATTTAGGATAAGAAGTATCCTTGGATAATACATGTTAAACAGGAGTGTGCACAAATGTAAGATGAACTGGTTCAAAAATAAAGAAAGCAGTCTGGATTCACAGCTAAGACCTCAATGGGACTTAAGCAAGCAGCTTGCATAAGTTCCCTTGCATGTAACATCTGCGCATGCATGCACCAGATGTTATGCAACAGATCGCCATGAGGACAGAACTCTGGCGGCGTTTGCCATGCTGATAAGGCATACGGGGCAGCATTAAGCAGACGGAAGCAGGTCGGTGCGGTACACTTAAGGTTAGGTTAGGTATCCAGAACTCCGCATGATGAATCCGGTCTAGCATGTTTAAGCTTAATGCAAGAGAAAAAATAAAGAGAAGTGGGAGAAAATAATTTACTTGTGTATCCTCCATAAATGAAACCCTGAACACTCCATGTATGAAGCAAAAACAATGCTCTCTGTTGCTATTAAAGGGAATGGAAATTAGGATTTGGCAAATCATTTCTTTAATAAACCCAAACTTTACAGACAAACAAAACAAAAAAAAAACGTTGCTAGTAATTTTATTTGGAAAATTAAGTTACTTGCACATGAACCCTCTCACTGAACATTCCAACATCAGTACTTGCTTCAACTCCAATCACTAAACGTACCTTTTCCAGAGTAATCCAGCACTTGCAGACACTGCCGTCGCTCCTACAAAGGCTGCCATCATAAGCCTCCGTCTGCTCCGAACTGGATTAGCCACTCCATGGTAACGCCGGGAGACAACTGCAAGGCCGGCCACTGCTGGCAAGAAGCGGAGTCGGTACATCCTAGAAAAGAGAAATCAGTTGTTTAATAGGTGTAAAACAGTTGAAAAAGCTCAAGAAGACCAGACAGGAAGCAAATTAGCACTTAACCCAGGGCAAATTTCTTTGAGTCACTACAAAAATTACAGGGTAAAAGATATATAGACAGATATAGATAGATAAATATCTCTCTCTCTCTCTCTATATACACATACACACACACACACACACACACACATATATATATATATATATACACACATATAAAGGAAAATCAGGTGCGCTCCTTGAAATGTTCCAAATCCCTTCAATTTACCAGCTCTTTAAAACCTCCAGTTAACTAGAAAGATTTGGAAAGAATAAGAGAGAGGGGGCGCCTCACAGTGTATCACCGTTTATTAAAACAGAACATCGGCACCAATATATATGCGTACCGGATCAATTCTTGGATAGAAACATATCCACAAAGCACTCGTGGTTGCAGTAAGTCTGTTACCGGTATCCAGCGTCCCGGACCACAGGCAGAGATGGAATATAGACAGTTTACGACAGTACACGAGGGTGCTGAGATGGGTGGATTGTAGGAAAGTCGTTCCCTGGGGAGGAGTACTTGTGTACTGTTGGATACAGTCTATATTCCATCTCTGTAGTATATTTATATAACTTTAATTGACCTATATTGAAAACAACCCCAAAAGGTGTGTGCGTGCCAGAAATCATCAAACCAAATGCTTTAACATAGTTTCTTTTGTTTCTGAGATGGTCAGGGATAAATTCATCACTCATAGAATTTACACTCAAAGGCAAGAGAGAAAAATAACATCAGTACAATATTGTCAGGATAAAAATTTATTTCATAAACATTACAAAATATACGAGTACAATAAAAGTATTAAAAAGAGCTTATCTGAAGGTCTTAGTAAGACCACACAGCAAGTTTCACCACACAGCAATAATTACCAACGCGTTTCGTCCGTGGATAAACCATAGGACTTCATCAGGGAGTAGAGTTGAATGATAACATGACAGACAGGGTTTATAAAGGGAGAAAAAGTGCTCCCTTTTCCCCTTTAACTACTGCACGAGAGCGCACCTCCATTCAGGACAAAGGAGGTCTATTGTAGCTATCATCTGTACTATTGGCAATTAGTATGTATAAAATAAACCACAGAGAACCTAAAAACATTATCAATAGTGCCTAACAGGAAGATCATATCCCAAAAATCAGAAAGGGGGTTCCGTTTGTGTTAGCAGCAAAGTTATACATAGTGTAGCCAGGGAGCTCCCAATCTCCATACCTGGCGTGTGCGTCACCACAATGGTTTAGAAAAACAGGGTTACCATGGAAACGACCCTAAACACTGTGCTCTCAGCCTTCTGCACTTATGATAACCTTGTAACGGGGGCGCTAATATACTATGTAACCATGCCTAACCAATAAGTTATAGTGATCATAAAAATTAGACTGCCGTTCTATCTCAAAGTTCCTTGTACGTGGAAAGCAAGGAAACCCCCTAAGGTCACAATTGATGATTACAGTAAACAAGTAAGGCACAAGCCTGTCCATGCTCACAAGAACCCTCAGGGAACCTTAAAAGAATATACCTAAAACAGTCATCACGAGATATCACTAGTATAATCTAATGAGTATTAACAACAACATGATAGGAAAGGAATTGACAACCTAGTAATATGTCAAAATAAAAATGAAAGATCATAAATCAAAATGAGAGAAATAATTGGAAACCCTTTCGTTATACATAGATTATATTTAGCCAGTAAGGCACAAGCCTATTCAAGCCAAATAATAAGCCTCTTAGAAGTCTTAAAGGGACATACCTCAAAAAGGAACAAATGATAATGACTTACAAATAAGTGTAATCCACATTTAGACAGCAGCTATAAAATGATATAGAGGTAGACAAAAATAAAAACCCATAACCTACAAACATGAATAAAAAAATGAATAACTGCATATAGGATATTAACAGGACCATACTGTCCATAACACTAATGTAGTGCAGATACAGGATTTAAAAGGTACTGGCAAGTAAGGCACAGACCGATCCAAAACCACACCCTCCTAAGAACCATAATTTCACATACATAAAACTATAGACGGATTATTAAAAAAGGGAACATCATAAAATGGTAATAACAGGATAAAAGGTATCAATGTGACACTCATACCCCTTTCACATCACCACGCTATTTTTTTATTCATGTATTCTTTACATAAATTGCCGGTAATTTTTTTTTCATTATTTGCGGTATGTAATTTATTCTTTATAGGGGGGCATTAAATGTTTAGTATTTTGTTAGGGTAGGGGCCGGCCCTATATTTTATTTAGGTACTAGGTGGGGTATGTTGTTGTGTGGTGTTGTAACGGATGGCAGGGCATGCTGGCACTTGTGGTTCTCCAAGCGCTAGCATGCCCTGCCATCCTTGGGCATGCTGATGATTGTAGAACTACATGCATCAGCATGCTGTGCAGCGTTAAAAATCCACTAAAACCCAGGAAAGGTGATGTGAAAGGGACAGACCCAGGAATTTCATGGGTTTTTAGTGGACTTATAACGCGGTTATGAGAAACACACAGCACTGCTCCCAGAAAAGTCCCGGGTACAAAATACCAGGTTTTTCTGGGATGGTGATGTGAAAGCGGTATAATAAAACCAATCACTCAAAACAACAGCTTATCTATCTCAAGGCTAAAAGGGGCATCATAGAAAATTCCTTAAGACATATAGCTAAAAAATGGAGAATAAATATAATATAACAATCCTAAACAAACCTTAAAATTGGAATAATAAAAAAAGAAGCAATCTCATAACTTTCATTCATTCGATTGGGACCAAAGCGTTCAATTCATATATCCACTTCATTTCACAATGTGCTAATTTCTTAGGGAGGTCACTCCCCCCGTTCACTTAGGACCACAAGTTCAATCAGTTTAAGTGTAAGACCCGTCGGATCAGCATTATGCTTCTTCAGGAGACTGAATGACTCATGACTTCATTCTTGATGTTCCTTACACGTTCTTGGGATTCTTAGTTTAGCATTCCGTTTCGTTTTCCCGACATGCTTCATTTTATATGGACACTCCAGTAAGTAGATTACAGATGATGCTGAACAGTTCAGAAAGTCCTTGATCTCAAATTCTTTCGGTATTGTGCCAGTTTATGGGAGCCTGCACAGCTTTTGCCCCATGGATCTCTAGGACCCATATTAGAACGATGTTGTAAAGTGCTTGGTGCCAATATAGTTTTCAAATTTCTTGCCTTCCTAAAAACTACTTTAGGTTTGTCAGAAAGGACCTCATTTAAGACACTGTCAGACTTTATAATGGGCCAATGTCTTTCAAGTGACTTCTTGATTTATTTTTCTGCACAATTAATGTTGTGTAATAAATAAGAGACTGGTGTATCCTCCTGATCCTTATTCTTATATGCCAATCGACTGTGCCTGTCTCTCTTTGCTCTTTCTATGGGCCTGATTCAATTAGCAGCGCACCCACGTATTATGCTTTTTGTGCAAAAAAAATAATTTTTATATGCGCCTTATAGAGGTGCGCATAAACATTGGCTACCGTAATAGAGGGGATAATGTGCCTAATTGAATCAGGCCCTTTATGTCTGCTTATAAATATCTTCTGGACTTCCTTATTTTTTTCTGCCTCGTGAAACGCACTTTGGTTGCCAGGTCCCAATTTTCAGTCGAGCGATTTTTGTCAAGCGCTGACTTAACTAGTAAGAAGATATTTTATGATTACCCCATAAAATTGTTTTTATGTGCCACTGGAACAATACATTGTTTCAAAGCACATTGAAGTGAGTTTATGCCACAGGCCAGAAGGCGCTGGCAGCGTTACCTCTGTGACAAAGAATATGTTTAAATAATTGCTTAGGATCACCTGATGAAGTGCCTGCCCTGACTTCATATACATTTTATTTGCTTAACTATAGATTCCAAGTTTTTATACTACTCAATATGAAACTACTTATATCATAATGGAATGGATCCAGACCTCTGCAGCTGCTGCGCTCTAAGCCCCGCGATACCTGGTATTCCGTGTGTGCGAGGTAAGACTACTCCTCTTGCACGCACACACTGATGACTCTGCCTTATGATTTTCACACCGCCCGAACATCATTTTTTTTCTTTTTTATTCTCCTGAATATATGCCACATATTTAGATGTAATGTCACTAATACAACATTTTGAAAAACAGTGAGTTTGGAAAAAGTGTGCTTAGAATTTCTTTGGAAGCTGCAGTCCAGTGCATGTACTGACTAACGCATTATTTCACCAATGTACGCTTTGCTTTCATTAACATAGCCAGGGTTCTCCCTTTACCTGTCAATGTCATTCTCACCCGCCTGAAATCTCCTGCTCAGTCTCATGAAGTAATTTAATACGCTGGCAGATTTATTTGCTGCCAGCTGCTAGTTGGTAGCAATTTCTGCAATGCAGTAAAGACTATAGCTAAAGCTTAATACGGACAAGCTTATGACAGCTAATGGGAGTATTAAATAGGAATGCTTTTATCTTTACATCTGACAAGCGGATATTCTGCCACGCCAAAAGACCACGTAAACAGAGGAACTGTATTAAGGGAAATCTTCTACTTTATTGGTCTAGCACTAGAAATCAGGGAGTAACAGGTACCGATTATTTCCCTTCCACCATCAGATGTAGCATCATTGTACAAGAGTGTAAACTGGACAGGTTGGATATGAAGTAACCTGTCAGTGGCTGGTTTTTGAGGCTCACAAAAAAGAACCAATATCATTGAAACATTGTTCAGACGTGTATTACTTGTATAAGATGGTATATGTTGAACGGTCATTTAAGTTCAGCTTTGATTCAGCTCTACAGTTGTAACAACAAATGTTAATAAACAACCTGAATTACTCGGAAATTAACTATACATAAATTTCACTAATAAAAATACAATTTAAAAAAAGGAATAAATATGTGTGTTGTTCTATAACTTGATATAGTTAAAGTCACATCTGGACCAGATCCAGACTAATGATTGTGCTGTGCCAGTATTGGATCAGATACTGGATTCCCGCTTAACACAGTTTTGCTTCTGAGCACCGGAAATGCCAATCCCTTCACTCACACAGAGTTTCATCCGGTGTCTTTTACCTGTCTGTATAAGACGGGGTGCACCTGTCCCCGCCCCAAAAAAAAAAGATAAAAATGTACATTACATTTTTGCTGATCCAGATCCATAAAAAAATCGTGTGTGTATGTGTGTGTGCGCAACAAATTCTGGTGCTCAGAAAATGCCCCTCTTAAGAAGTCTACAGAACTACACTCTTTAACCTAACTGGCACGCTAGGAAAAAGAGGCCACACCCCTCACACATATGAGATTATGATAGCAGGACCTTAGCTGGGACAGCTTGAAAATGCGAAAAGAGCATAAGGGCCTAAGCATACCCTTACTATATCAGTTAAACAGATTCCTCCTCTCACCTTGTGAACCCGACGTACACTGCCTGCCCTTTCCATCATTAAAAGAATAAAAGTTATGACATTATTAGTTGTGTTCTGGTATTGAGATGGTAAGTTGCAGTACGTAAGATAAGTGATTTTCAGACTTGCTCTTGCAGTTGAACGGTACCTGAAAATGGAATGTTTCATAACTTCCTGACATATTCAGCTAGCACACATTCATACATCATGTTTTTCAGGGCCCACACAATATAAATAAATGAAGGACTTCTTGATACAACATTGCCTTAAAAATATTTTCAAAACACAGGACCTTAGAATGTCCAATAATAACAAACAGCTTTTCAAACTCAACACACAAATAGCAGCCACCAGTTGACACAAACATGATAAGAGCAATACTTTTACTTTATCTGGCTTGTAAACAGAGCCGCCCCTATGGGTTTAAACCAGGTCACCCGCCCCAGGCCTGCTTTACTCTCAAGTAAAGCCCTGTCTAAAAATATAGCCCTGACTCTGAATATGCTAATGAGCAGTAATAGAAGCAGAGGTTATCCAGAACCCCTATCTGGAATAACAGAGATTGGCTCTGGCTGATCCCTGCCGCTACAACTCCCCGACAGCATCTTTAGAGCCGTCAGTACTGAGTGCGGTTTATAAACAGCTAATACTTTATAAACAGCCCAGTAGGGGCGGCACAACATGTAAACAATCTATTTATTCAATTTATATTTAAATCGTTTTTTGTGTTTTCTCTAGTCTCCATCAACTTTCTGAATGTTAATTTTAAGCTTTTTTTTTTTTTTTTTTTATCGTTTTATAGCCATTTTGTCTTTTTTTTTTTTTTTTTTTTAAGAGGTCTATCTGAATGCATAAACAAACAACTCAATATTCAGTTATGTCTGTGCTTGTATATTAGCTGTACGGCATTCAATAAAAATATTAATACAGTATAGGTGTTCCAATCTATTGTTCCAGACATCTGAACTGCCCCCAAGATGGTAAAAGATGGTAAACTTAAAGGTAGGGCTCGTCTAATGAATTTCACTGCACTTCATCTATTAAATAATCTCAGATCTTCACAAAAATAACAGATATATATATATCTGTTATTTTTGTGAAGATCTGCGATTATTTAATAGATGAAGTGCAGTGAAATCCATTAAGATTCTAACACATGCTGAATGGAGGACTCCAATCAAGCACAATAATATTCTATTTCCCTTTGCAAAGGCCAACTAATTAGAAGTATTATGAAGTACTGACCTCATACACCACAATCTCTGCCCAACAATAACACTCATCTAAATTGATCCATCAAATCCACAGAACACCATTTTCGGGTCTAAAGCCACATACACACTACAGTTTCTTAAATGATGGATGACATTATAGAATATTTTTATTGACAAACAGGCTGCATACACACTACACACGATTTTCGGTTGAGTCTTCAGCATTAAATGGCTTGATCGTTTAAATGAAACTTTTTAAAAGATGCAATCAAACGATTTTGTGTATTTTACAACGATCAGGCATGATCAGCGTACACACTTGCACGATATCGTTCAAAACACTCCTTTCTCTGGTCCCTTGAACAATTATCATTTTTAAAAAAAAACTGTAGTGTGTCTGGGGCTTTAGAACTTGAATGATATAAGAAAACTTTTAGCAGTTTTTATCTTTGGAAATCCTCTAACTCAATGATATTCCTTACAACAATAAAGAATAATGTGTCAGTGCACCCTGCTACTGAGCTAAATCTGCCAGAGCTCCTATTAATAGGTACAAATAAAATAAAAAGCAGCACAATATACTTTGATCTAGCTATAAAAAAATGTTATAGGTAATTAAAAGTCTGTACCTGTAGCAGGAAATTCTAACATGAGGATTTCTCACCATCTGGCTTATTTAACATTTACAGTGAAATCAAGATTTCAAGATGTCCTAGATTTTATAACAATAGATCAAAGTAGATCAAATGAGGGATTTAAATCCTCACCTTCTGCCCAGTTCAGACCTAATCTATCTAAAGTACTATGGTAGAAAATAGGAGTAATAAGGACAGAAATAGGAATATCACAAAATCATGTAACCACCATTCAGATTTAAAGGGTTGTATAAAATATAGTGAGAGATACAGCTTGGCAGCATTCCGCTATAAGCTATTTTATACAACCTTCAGATGCCAAATGCATATAATGGAGATATATAGCAGAAGATCAGGATGGATGTGGTTCGCCACTGAGAACGTTTTCAACAGCACATTTACGACATCTCACCGTCAGCGACTGGTTCTGCCCTGCCAAAGACACGGAATCAAAGATCTCCAGCAAGAACCTGTAGAGCCGACAGGTAAGTATTTTTTCCAACCACAACTTATCCTATTCTCACCCTAAACTTCCCTTTCCTGCAGACTGAACCTAACCTTTCCTTTCTACCTACGATGCATCCCCTCCCCACAGGCTAACCCTAAGACTCCCCTTTTCCACTCCATCCCACCCCCCCCAGACTAACCCTAAG